>JBBBDQ010001631.1:2310000-2767500 GCA_037127315.1 Ascarosepion bandense | reverse complement strand
AACTGTAGGAAGAAGGTTGTTCTCTTCTGCCTAGGAAGAAGGTTGTTCTCTTCTGCCTAGGAAGAAGGTTGTTCTCTTCTGCCTAGGAAGAAGGTTGTTCTCTTCTGCCTAGGAAGAAGGTTGTTCTCTTCTGCCTAGGAAGAAGGTTGTTCTCTTCTGCCTAGGAAGAAGGTTGTTCTCTTCTGCCTAGGAAGAAGGTTGTTCTCTTCTGCCTAGGAAGAAGGTTGTTCTCTTCTGCCTAGGAAGAAGGTTGTTCTCTTCTGCCTAGGAAGAAGGTTGTTCTCTTCTGCCTAGGAAGAAGGTTGTTCTCTTCTGCCTAGGAAGAAGGTTGTTCTCTTCTGCCTAGGAAGAAGGTTGTTCTCTTCTGCCTAGGAAGAAGGTTGTTCTCTTCTGCCTAGGAAGAAGGTTGTTCTCTTCTGCCTAGGAAGAAGGTTGTTCTCTTCTGCCTAGGAAGAAGGTTGTTCTCTTCTGCCTAGGAAGAAGGTTGTTCTCTTCTGCCTAGGAAGAAGGTTGTTCTCTTCTGCCTAGGAAGAAGGTTGTTCTCTTCTGCCTAGGAAGAAGGTTGTTCTCTTCTGCCTAGGAAGAAGGTTGTTCTCTTCTGCCTAGGAAGAAGGTTGTTCTCTTCTGCCTAGGAAGAAGGTTGTTCTCTTCTGCCTAGGAAGAAGGTTGTTCTCTTCTGCCTAGGAAGAAGGTTGTTCTCTTCTGCCTAGGAAGAAGGTTGTTCTCTTCTGCCTAGGAAGAAGGTTGTTCTCTTCTGCCTAGGAAGAAGGTTGTTCTCTTCTGCCTAGGAAGAAGGTTGTTCTCTTCTGCCTAGGAAGAAGGTTGTTCTCTTCTGCCTAGGAAGAAGGTTGTTCTCTTCTGCCTAGGAAGAAGGTTGTTCTCTTCTGCCTAGGAAGAAGGTTGTTCTCTTCTGCCTAGGAAGAAGGTTGTTCTCTTCTGCCTAGGAAGAAGGTTGTTCTCTTCTGCCTAGGAAGAAGGTTGTTCTCTTCTGCCTAGGAAGAAGGTTGTTCTCTTCTGCCTAGGAAGAAGGTTGTTCTCTTCTGCCTAGGAAGAAGGTTGTTCTCTTCTGCCTAGGAAGAAGGTTGTTCTCTTCTGCCTAGGAAGAAGGTTGTTCTCTTCTGCCTAGGAAGAAGGTTGTTCTCTTCTGCCTAGGAAGAAGGTTGTTCTCTTCTGCCTAGGAAGAAGGTTGTTCTCTTCTGCCTAGGAAGAAGGTTGTTCTCTTCTGCCTAGGAAGAAGGTTGTTCTCTTCTGCCTAGGAAGAAGGTTGTTCTCTTCTGCCTAGGAAGAAGGTTGTTCTCTTCTGCCAGAAACTTGTAGGGAAATAGATAAATCCTGCCAAGTTCCGATAGGACAAACAGCCACAAAGCAATGGCCATGTTTCACTAGAACATTGATAAATCCTGCAACGTCACGATAGAACAAACAGCCACAAAGCTAGGACCAAAGCTGGACAAATATATCCTACCACGTCCCGCTTGGGACAAACAGCTTGCAACAGAGCCATCCCGCTCAGATATAGAGATGAATTCGACTCCTATAAATCCAGAGTCATAATAATGGCTTCACAGATCAGAAATATCTTTAACTATACAGTACTGTGCAAAAGTATTAGGACAAGAACTATTTTATCTTTTATGAGGTATCAAAATAAAGTTTAAAATCACCCTGTCCTAACACTTTTGCACACTACCGTTAATGTGCAAAAGTATTAGGACAGGGATGATTTTCCTAAAAACCTCACTGAAATTCAAATACAATGTGAAAAGCCAAGTAAATTGTTAATAAATATTGATTATTTAAAACTAAGTGTAAAAGAAATGTACTAAAAGGAAGTTATACTTAAAGTTTCCTATTTTCTATTAAACAAGTTGTTTTGAAACTACTGTATTGAACATCTATGGGATATTTTGGATACAAAAAATTGATAAATCTAATGTTACTTCGCAAGACACTTTGGGAACAAATACAAGCTGCTTGGCAGAAGATACCATTAGATACTTTGAAGAAGCTTGTGATGTCAATGCCTGACAGAATGAAGGCTGTGATGAAAGCAAAAGGCTATTATACTAAATATTAAATTTGTTTTGTAACAAGTATTTTTTCTTGTTAAATTATTTGCTGAATAATTCAAATAAAACTACTTTAAATTATTTTCTGTCAATATGCCTCATAAAAGATAAAATAGTTCTTGTCCTAATACTTTTGCACAGTACTGTATATATATATATATATATATATATACACACACACACAATGTGAGATTGATAAATTGCTGCAATTTTATTATTTCAAAGCAAAAGGTTATTACACGAAATATTAAATTTATTTTCTAACAAGTATTTTTTCTTGTTAAAGCATTTGGTGAGTAAATCAAATAAAATTAATTAAATTGTTTATTTTCTGTCAATATGCTTCATAAAAGATAAAATAGTTCTTGTCCTAATATTCTTGCACAGTACTGTATGTAAGACCTTTCCTTTTGTTCCTCTTTATACTTTGCTTTGCGTTAGATGTATATGATATGTATTCTCTACGTGTGGACACTTGTATAAATGTATTATATGTGTATAAGAAAGTCTCTCTGAGAACAAGCGTTCATTCATTTAATTTCTCCGTTCTGTCTTACCATTACATTGGTGACCACACATGACATGATTTTGCCCGACATATATACTACTTCATAAGGTTCACTGGGGGCAAAAAGGTCTTCCAGAGAGGAACGAAACACGTCTTATTATTTAGGTATCCAGTGAGTAAAAAAAAAAAAAAAAAAAAAAAAAAAAAAAAAAAAAAAAAAAAAAGAGAGAGAGAGAGAAAAGACTACACTTTTGCAATCTTCTATCACATCTTTGGGAACCCCATCTAGCAGATATTATCAGAAGTTATTTGACAGAAAAGTGGGCTAATCCTAAAAGTGGTAGGATGAATAGGCACAGGCCAACGCCTGTGGTCACAGCCGTTAATACGGGGAAAATTTTGTCACGCCACGTACAAATTGGTATGGGACTCCCATAATTAATATAGACTTAAGAAAGATGTCACCTAAAAGCTAAGCAAAGTATTAAAAACGCGAAAATCTTGTTAGAAACAAACAAAAGAGTTAAATGTTGTGCAATCTCATCATAAATGAAGAAAAGTCTTGAGGCAACAGAAATGTGATTTTATAGAAGAATGTTGAGAATAACATTGACTGAACATGTGAGCAATGACAAAGTTTTAGATAAAATAGAAAAAAGGAATACTTATAATTAACATCGGAAAGAGAGAATTAAAATTTCTAAGGTACATAATGAGGAAAAAAGTTGGAAAATTTGGTACTCACAGGACATATTCAAAGCAATATGTCTAGAGGAAATAACTAGCTTATGTAAATGAATAGCAGAACAGGGATTAGGAGAGATAGCAAAAAAAACAAAAACAAAACAAGATATCAAGAGCTACAAACAGGAAACTGTGGAGAGTCATGAACAAAAAATAAAGTTAGACCTCGTCCTTGTAAGGAGACGACTAAACAGCAACTTGCCAAACTAATTTTGTTTTATTGAAATAATCTTGTGATTCTGCTAATTTGATCTCTCAATTTTAAAGATCTTTAAGAAAATGTTCTGTCGATTTAAGAAATCAATAAAGATATTAATTCCATCCTATAGATATGCTAGAGTACATTCTCCCAAAACTACCGATTCGATCTTTTCCTGTGTTAATTAAAGGCATTGACGTCTATATTTTTGTAAACATAAAACGCGGCCCTCGCCCAAGCTTTCCACCGACCAGCCAATGACCCCCTCACGTTGCATTCCAATCCTCGATCTCGTCGGTGTTCGCCAAAAACTGGGAAAGAGTGCGATGCATGTTGACAAAGTAACACGATGAAAGAAATATCACTTCGAGAAATAAAAATGCAAACCTTGTTTTTCGTATGTCAGTATTTTATTTAGAGTTTCGTCTGAGGACAAATTCTGCTGTGTAAGCTTTTCCCTCTACTAACTTTTCATCAATTTACTTATACCGACGTGGTGAGTGGCAATACGAAATAGGCGCTTCGGTAACGCGACACGAACACATTCATCTCCAGCCAAGAGTGGATCAGCACTCTCACCGATTCGAAGCATGACTGTATTATAGAACAGCACCCGAATATAACCTATTTCCGGTTTTGTTGGCACTTGGTCACCAAAAATCTCTTTACTTCCCATTATTGGAAATATTTTATAGATGAATAAATTGTCTCCCTTTGTAGGGGTCGTGATTACCGGCTCTTGGTTTGGGCGAAAGCAGCCTATCTCTTCCTTTTTTTTTTTTCCTGCGACTTCGACGAGTTAAAACGGACAAATTTAGCTCCGTGAAACTCAACCAGCAACCACATGGTGTCCGAAAACGGAGCCGCCAAGAAGATAACATAGGATCGAGGATGTCCCAACAGTTGCAACAAAGCATCAGAAAACTGAATCTCTCTTCAATCTGAAGACGAATATATTCTGACATCGCAACAGAAAATGAGAACTGTTAACAGAATGAACTTTCACTGCTTCCAGTTAAGTCTTCGCAAAAACCACTGTTTTTTTTTTCGCAACCATTTTTAAAAACCTAATTTTGTATCTACCCTTTCTTCCTATTTCTGTTATAAAGCCTTTCTTTTTTTCCACTCAAGTTTGGTGTTGTCCTGTTTTCTCTCACCCTGCTACGTCAATACTCTTTTACTCTTATTTTCTACAGAGGACAAATTAACTGGTCACTAAAATTCTGAGGGGGTTTAAAACCAGCACACTTTGCTAAAAAAACAGCATACCATTACCCCTCGACTAAAGTGGATGCCGCTTAGAAGACCGAACTTCAAAAGGAACTATCCGCTGGTCTATCAAACTGAAATATTTGAGTTAAAGATAAAACTACCTCTTCTCCTTTCTATGTGGGGGTTTATAGTATAACATTTTGAAAAAAAAAAAAAGAAAAAACTGGAACGGTGATGAATATTAAAAGTACAAATGTTTTTAGTTAAAAACAAGAGCACCGTATAAAGATATAAAAGAAAATAACACTTTCTAGTTATTTTCGGAATTAAAGTAATGAGGATCATACCTATTTTGGAATATATCGTTTGAACTTTTTCATTTTTTTTTTCAGGTGCCCCATATTCTGCAGCCTATTCTGGTGCTAAACATGCCTTACAGGTAAGTAAAACTCACTACGTAGAACAGTATTATAACGTAGACGAAAAAAAAATTAAAATAAGATATATTTAGTTGTTTATAAATTTTATATAGCTCTTGTACAACTCTGTTAAGCACAGAACAATCGAGAAAAGATCGAACTCCTAACACAGGTATAATAGTCAATTGATTCGCTAATTATTACTCCATGGCACGGTGCTTCTTCATTTAGGCGAACGCTGAAGCGCGATGGTTCGCAAACGTTTCATGTAAATCAATTTTCTAGTGTGACAAGTTCAATCCTAAAGATATGGCTCCTTATTGTGTGCTTATAGTCAATAGTACATTGAAAACTATAGCGAAAAAAAAAAACGGCGACTTACCTCGTCAAACCAAACGACGGAAAATGCGTCGAAAAAGAAAATGACAGACCCAAACAGAAAAAAGGGGGCACATATTCCGCATAACATGCTAAAGAAGGAATATTTAAAAAGTCCGCAGGAGTCGCTATAAAAATATATGCAAATATTTAGCGTCCTCTCTGAGTTGTCGGCCAATGGGAAAAAAATTGATCGGCCGATAACAGCAGTCGTTGTTCTCGAAGCGGAAGAAAAATGTTTTGGGGTCTGACTGGTTAGGTGGATAGCAGTTCGCGATATTGTACCGGTGAGTTGAATTTTCGGCATTTTCTTTTTCTGGCCCGATATTCGAGTAATTTGCGAGAAAATATTTCCTACAAAAACATTGGTTCCCGCTTGATCACTGAAGTTAAGCAGTGTCGAACCTGGTCATTACTTAGATAGGGGAACGTTTGGGAATAACGGGTCCTGTAATCAACCTGCTACAATTTGAAATATGTTTCGGTTATCAGCTAAGTGCCATACGTGATACACGCTTTGGGCGATCATGTCTCGAAAGAGACATGACTGACTGGGCAGAAGATTTTCCTGCAGTGGGTTGCCATTGCTTTCTGTGGTAGATTGGTTGCCAGCAAAGGCTATAGAACCCAATCTGTTTTATTATTTAACCAATAACTGGAGGGAAGAGATGGATTTATACCTTTCCCAAGGTTACTTGCGTAAGTGAATGCAAGGAATTCAACTGGAATTCGAACTTTGCTCCCGTGATTTCTCGTTCCGAGCCGATATCCATTGCATCACAACGAACATCCTTTGGCTTTAAATACCCCATAAAATGTTGATAAGCCATAAAAAGAACTCAATCAAGAAAAATCCTTACCGTATGTGACCTTGTGTCAGACATATTAAAACTCTTTTCTTTTGATCCTTTCTGTAAATGTGTCAGATTTTATTATGTAAGTCAATATTTTCACAAAAAACTTTCACAACAAAAAAAATTAATAAAATTGGCGTTAAGCAAAAGATACTGGTAAGATTTTCAGGATATATTTACATTATAAATCTACTAATTGTGTACAATATTAGAATAGATATCTCCATGCAATTGCCGAAAAAACAGCATAGCCTGATGTTAAAAGGTCAAAAACAATAAAAACAAAGTTTTATCATCAAAATGTGTGTTATTAAGATGAAAGATAAAAATTTGTCATTTTTTTTAAAATTTTTAATCCTTTTTTGACACGTTCAAAATTTCAGTTAAAATTTCGTTTTTGTTTTCCGTCAGCGATTCACGCCATGTTTACTTAATGTTACTACTAAGGAAAACGTAATATTACGCAAGTCATTTTTTTTTGGCGTTAAGACGTATTAATTCGAAAATTCTGGCAAAACTCAGTTAATTGTCTGATTTTAATGAAACTTTCAGGACTTATTCAGAAGTGAATGAAATTATTTACGCAATTATTATTTTTTGAAAATCTTGGTAAAAAAATTTTTTTACATCTGTTACACCCCTCCAATTATTGCATAAAACTTCTAGAAATACATTATTTCTACCAATTATTTTATTAGTTAAATGCAGGACTAATTGGGGAATATAAATCATGTAAATTTATTTATTTACGAGATTTTTTTCAAAAAATCTTCTCCGAATAGTAAAAAGAATGCATTAAAACTACGCCATTTTTAATTTAGATAAACTTTTAATTGATTTTATAAATAATATAATTTTAGGATATCATATTCTAAAGAAAAAAATCGATGAATAATGAACTTTTATAAGAATTGTTTTCATTTTTTATTCGCTAATTAAAGTTTGAAACATCTTTCAAATTTCTTTCAGTTACTCAGTGTCTTCGGTTATTAATTTATTAAATAAAGACGTTATTTATAAATCGAAAACTCAAAAGCTTAATACAAATCATTTATAATGAAGATTTTTAAAAATAATTTCTAAATTTTTTTATTTATGTTAAACTGCACATTTTTTTTTACTATGGAAATTTATAAGAGACTTATCATTAAATGTTCACATGTTTTAAGGGTTGTTCCCCTTACAAAATGTTAAATTGGGTTATGTCAATTTTTGGTCACCATACTTCTAGATGTATGAACCGATTTATGACAGAGGGTTATCATCGCCTACTTGAAAGGTCAATGAGTCAGACCTTTCTGATAAAGAAATACTTTTATTCTACATTTCATGCCCTAAACAAGAAACATTTGTTACAAATCAAATTTATTTAACTTTAAATTTGAAAATTTTCCAAAAATAACGAGTGACAGATGTGTATTTTATTCTTGAAAGATTTTTAAATCCGAGAATTAACTTTTTGCGTCGAGCGCTCAAAAAATGGCCAAAAAATTAAAAAAAGATCTCAAAATTTTAGATTCCAATGATTATGATTTCTATTTAAAATACACCCGAGTATTTTGTTTACTGAAAATAGTACATTTAATCATTGACCTTTCAACTAAACATTAAATTTTCAAGAAAACGTTTTTATTTTTAAAAATTCAATTTAAAACTTAGGTAACGAAAACGGAGTGAAGGTATCTATATGTGATGTCAGCGTGAGTATAAATAGAACCCGCTCGGTTGAAGTAGGAACTCTTCAGTATACAGCAAACCTATATTAAAAATTTTGATTAGTTTGGAAAGAAAGTCCTGTCGTATTTGAAGATTGAAAAGAAACAAATGCTTCTTTGGTCTTAATTGATAGATTTAATCAAGATGACATTTTCCCTCGTTATCGATAAATATAATCTTATCCATTTTGTAAATTGTTGATTTCTCGGACGTCAAATTCTTCAGGTTTCGATGCAAACATACAGTTTTAAGCACTTCACAAACATACAGTTTTAAGCACTTTTAAGCAAAGTGAATAAACAGTTCCATCTCTAAGAAATGTTGCATTAAACTGAAAAGACGATAGCCATATGAAGTAAATTCCGGAGAGTAAGGAGGATGAGACAAAATTTCCATATTTAGAGCAACAGCAAAATCTTGAATAGCTCGGGTAATGTGTAGTCTTGCATTATCGTATAAGAGCAACACTTTAGCCAATAGTTTTTTGTTTTTGTTTTTTGTTTTTTTGTGAAAATTTTGTATAATGCTTTTCAGTAAATGACAAGCAAATTTGGAAATTCAACTATTTGGGAAATATTTAATATATTTAATAACAGACGACGGAAACTATGGCACCAAAAACTGAAGAAGTGCTGCAGGTGGCATATTAGTCCACAAACTGATATTGAATGACGGAATACAACAACGAAGACTTGAATAAAAAATATATTGGGAAGTTTTCGTTAAAGAAAATACTTCAGCAAAAGGACATTTTATTGCATATCGTTGCTGCTGGCGAGGATGGCTGGGTTTGGAGCTGCTGGAGATGAACTGCTGCTGATGGCCGAAGTTGTGGGCCGGCTGTCGGATGCTAGAACAGATACTACATTTTGATCCTATTTCTCTGGCCGCAGAATGGTAGTATTTACCCTAGTCTCCCCCACTTAGATGGGATGCGACACAAGGTTTAATGCAGACAACCTGAGCGTGTACACTTGAGCCAGGGACAAAAATTGATCAAATCCCGTAACCGTCGGTTGCGTTAGTATTGGTATTACTACCAACTTCCATATCTCTAGTGCAATGGGGGTGGGGTACAACCTCGGGGAACTGTTTTCCGGGGCCAGGCACCTCTGAGTTTTTTTTTAAATTTTTTCTATCTGCGTCTCTGCCTGCAGACAAACTGAGTCGCACTTTATCCGAAGACAGACGCAACTAAGAGATGATAATCCCTACCCCGCAGTAGGCCGCGGAGTCTTACTTTTTGATGCTTTGAGGCCTTTTTATATGATGGATCAGTTTTACAGCGATCGCTGTTTAAGCTTTTACTTCCGGTCGTTTAAAAAATATAGGCCCTCCGACAGGATACGACAAAAGCAGCGGAAGAGAAAAAACTAAATAAAATAATTTCGTTAAAAACAGAGAAAAGAGTGCTGAACTGCTATGGAGTATTAATTTTTCTATATGACAGTGAATACTGGTCAATTTCCTTATAGATGAAAAGAAGACACGTTTGGAAATATTAAGTTGTCCCAAAAGTTCGTAAACACTTGCAAAAAATTTAAATTTTACTCGCCAAGTAATCTAAGGTTACCAGAAAACACTTGCAAAAAATTGAAATTTTACTCATAAAGACCATCATTTTCTAAGACTTTTTGCCATCGATCTGCAAGCTTTCGGACCTGGACAAAGCACCATTCAGCTGGCTTCGAATCAAAGAATTCTTGACACGCTTCTTTGACTTCATCAAACGAGTCAAATTGGCGGCCCTTCAGAAAGAGTTGCATTGAGCGGAAAAGGCCGTAATCTGATGGAGCACAGTCAGGACTATAGGCTGGATGTGGCAGAACCTCTACGCCGTCCAGCTCTTCAAACTTGTGTTTGGTCTTCCTGGTGGTGTGTGGCTTGGCATTGTCCCGCTGCATCAAAGTGCACTTTCGGTTGATCAGAGACGGGTACTTTTGCTTCAACTTTTCGTAGACCCGCTCAAGTTGCTGACAGTAAAGATCGTCACTGATGGCATGACCATTCGGAACCAACTCAAAATGCTCGATTCCATCAAAGTTCCACCAAACATGACTTTCTTGCCGAATCGATCTTGTTTTGGAACCGACGGTGTCTCTTGCTCTTTCTGAACTCATCGCTTGTCTCGATTATGCTGGACCAGATAAACCCATTTCACAAGTGTTTACGAACTTTTGGGACAACCTAATAGAAATATAATACTAGTGAAAGATCCTGAGAATACCATGGACAGAGTGTGAGAGCAACAAGGACATTTTAAGGAAAATGGAAACAAAAAAGATATATACTTAGAATCAGAAAACGACCGTAGAAATTCCCGAAGAAAAAAGACTTAGAGAATTAGACACTCACATGGCATATTGAAGGAAAGAGGAATAAATGAAACCAGCGGATAGCCTACCTAACGAGTTAGTGTAAACGATTGATAGAACAAGAACTAGGAGAGATAGTAAGGAAACGAAGATTACTTAGAGTTATGAAAGAATAGGAAATCGTAGAGAGCTATGATTGCCAATGTTTCGAAGGGACATGGAGCATATAAAAGAAGAAAAATAAAAAATTATACCAACGATCAAAGACAATATATAAACAGGACAGATCGTAAATAAAAGATAAGTTTATTTACGCAAAATCTTTTTATTGTATATAGGCTTTTAATTGAGGCGCATTTCATTATCGTCCGTTTCTTTTGTTCAATACTAGAAATAGTTTCTTGCTTATTAGTCTGTTAATACTAATTCAGATTTTCACAATGGACCCTAAACATTTAATTATTAAGGACAACTGCGTTAAAAAGAATCTTATAATTACAAGATAATCTTTTACAATGCGTAAAATGTTAAAAGTATTTTAACCAGGATTTCAAGTCAATGTCGTCAAAATACATTTTCTCGAATCGAATCAACAAATACAAAAATGCAATAAAAACAAGTGGATAATTTAAAATAAATAAATTAAACAATAATTTTCGAATGATTTTTCCTATTAAAATGATTTATATTTAATTCCATTTTTTTATTATTTCAGGGCTGGTTTGAATGTTTGCGTGCAGAAATGTACAGCCATAATATCCATGTTGGTGTACTTTATCCGGGGCCTGTCTTTTCAAATCTTTTGGAAAATGCTTTCACAGGATCGATTGCTAATGTAAGTCATATTTGGCTCTTTCTTTATTCTTCTTTCTGGTAGCTTATTTCTAAAGAAAAGTCTTATTTTGGAGACGAGCGTAGTCAGATTTAACAAGTGGAATCGCTTTTCAAATATAAATTCAAATGACTTCAAAGAACATTTTTAGCATTTAAGTAATATATGCAGCGATATTATATTGTCTCTGCTTATGTGCATATATTGTCTCTACTTATGTGCATATATTCCAATTGTGTTTTGGATTTCTGTTTGACATGCAGACGTATTAAAAGCGGGATAAAATTATTCAAACAACGAAGCAAAAGTTTAATTTCTTTGTCAAGAACATATCAGCATTAATAGCAATTACAAAAACCAAAAGCCCAGGATGAAACTAATTCTTTTATTCTCATAAAAAAATTCATGGATTCTGGATTAAAAGAATTATGATCGTACTGAATTGATCTCTTCCTTATTTTAAAGGTTTTGCCTATAACTCTACGGCAGGAACATTATTTTTGTTTTTTTTTGTTTTTTGTTGTTTATGACTTCGTTATTTGTAATGACGAAGTCACCAATCATTTGCCTTTGACTATGTCTCGTCTTCGGATTAAATAGCCAATCTCATGCCTGGCTCCTGAAGATCCGTCTCCCTGGCTACATATCCACATTAAACTAAAAGGAGGGCGGTCAATGCGCATATCTTGATTTCTGAGGCAGTATGCCAATGTAACTGAACTATTTTTGGGAACCATTCACGCGCATGCTAAAACAGCATTATGCCACATTTCTTGTCCGTGGAAACGTTGGGGCCAGAAATAAAGACACAAAGAAGGAATAGAGTAAAACAAATATATTTAACAAAGACAGCAGTACAAACATATACCAATGAAAGACTATTAGCGTGACTGTTAGTCCGGTTGTCAGAGTTATCTGCTGAAATAGATTCCTCTCTCACTCTCTGCTAAGCAAAACTGCTGCTTATATATAGTTCAGAAGAGTTCATGTGTCATATGGGTAAGTCACTATAACACCCGACTCCTAAGTATTAACTCCACAGGAGTTTTGTATTTAAAACGGTAAAGTCCGTCATTTTCCTTAAATGGCGAAGGTAAAAAGTAATGATGATCTTTGAATGCCGCATTAAGCCCCGTTAAGAAATCGGCACAGACCCGGGTCTCGTTTGACTTCTTCTTCACGTAGACGGTCGGTGTAGCCTGTTGACTGTACAGATTTTCGCCAAAATACTAATTCTTTCTAATCTGTCGAGTTCTTCATTTATTTTTGGTAAAGAGGTAAAAGGCACATTCCGCTTTTTCTTAAACACTGGCTGGGTGTAATCTTTTAACTCAAATCTTGCCGTCATCTAATTACACCGACCAAGTCCCCAGAAAAAAAAAACATCCGTAAAAGGTTCTTTCAAATCTTTTATTAGATTATTTCTTTCGGTGATCAGGTTTTCGAGATTTTGGCAAAAAGAATTAATTCGCATGTCCCACAATTTAAATTTCTCCATCGAGTCGGTGCCAAATAAATTTTCTGTATTCTTTAATATGAATGTCTTTAGTTTTATTTTAATGTCCTTCCTTGGAATGTTACATTCGTGATAAGTTCTTCCGTAATATTGATTTTTCCCCTGTCAGGAACTTGGCCATTTTACTTAGTTCCTGGCAAGGTTGGTTTTCCAACTTTTTCCAAGTGTGTAGATTTATGATTGTTAAATCTGCATCTCAATATTTTTCGAATCTTGGTGGACTTCCATCTCTTATGAAAGAGCGAAGTTTTAGGATTAAAAATTTTGTAAGAAGTTTAACCGCTTCATTGAAAGTCAATTTGCTTGCTTTATGGGGTAAAATATATTTCACAAATCTGGTGTGCTCTTTGGTGCCCAGTTTTCGAAGAAGAACGCGAATTTTCTTAGTCCAACCAATTTATGCAATCTATGGCGCATAAATCCTCGAATCTTCTAAAATAGGAGGCGAAAGTTATATCCTCGTCCGGAGAATATGTAAAAGTGTCTATTGCGCTCCAGATCGTGTTTTCTGAGAACGCATTTTTGTTTTTACTAATTTGTCCCCAGTTTGTCAATTTAAGTAAGTTTCTTTGATCTTGTTGAGTTTGAAGTAGAATTTCTTAAGTTTTCTGATGTTTGACTTCAATTTGTTTTTGAAATCAAGCAGTTCTTTTTCAGCTTGCTTTAGCATTTCAAGTCATTTGCTCTCAGTTTGCTTTTAAATGTCAAGTCGTTCTATTTGCATATCCAGCAGGAGTTGCGATACTCTTTTTTGCTGCTCAAATTGCTTTTCTTGCCATTTAAGTTCCATTTGGTTTTACTTCTCTTGCCATTTAATCTCCTGTTGGTTTTGCTGTTGAAGTTGGAACTTAAGAAAATCGAGCATGTTAGATTTAAATTCGTCCATGTTTATCCGTGTTTATTTCTTTTTTAGGATTACCCGAATACAAATTAAATTCAAATGAAAAAAATTTTTTTAATAACAAAAAAAAAACAAAAAAAAAAACTTTAGTTTCTTACTCAGTAACGAAATAAGAATAACGTGAATAACTTTAATTTCTTACTTAGAGAATCATGAATGTTTTTTTTTCTCGAAAAACATGAATTCTCGTAGTTTAGCGGTTCGCGTTCAAGTTTAGTCTAAGTTAGTTACACTTTTTTTCTGTTCGGTTTCTTTGTCTGGATTACCAAATACTGTTGATTAAAAGAAAGTGTGACGAAAAATACAATTCCGTACGTACAATGTTGAACCAATATTGACAATTTTCACGCAGTACTTTTGGCGTCCTTAAGGGTCCTTAAGAATCTTCGTCGCCAAGTTGTTGTGACTTTGTTCGGGCCAGAAATAAAGACACAAAGAAGGAATAGAGTTAAACAAATTTATTTAACAAAGACAGCAGTACAAACATATACCAATGAGAGACTATTAGCGTGACTGTTAGTCCGGCTGTCAGCGTTATCTGCTGAATAGATTCCGCACTCACTTTCTGCCCTCTACAAAGCAGAACTGCTGCTTATTTATAGTTTGTAAGAATTCATGTGTCATATTGGTAAGTCCCCATAACAGAGAGGATGATAAACTATCCAGTAATTTATCCTACCACACAATTTCGCCTCTGAACAATTCATCCTTTTTATCGTCCCGAAAATTTTTTATTTCTGACCTAAGCCGTTTCTGATTATTTGTGATTCTTTCTGCTTAGCATTACGGTGTGAAAATGGACATGAAGGAACGACGAATGGAGCCAAGACGATGTGCTCGCTTGATGAGCTTCGCAATTGCCAATCGAATGGATGAAGTGTGGATCGCCAGACAACCAGTGCTCTTTTTGATGTACTTTTGCCAGTACTTCCCTTCATTTGGCCAATGGTAAGTTGACTATATACTTGAACATGAACAATGGTATTTGTTGAAGCGGCTGCTGAAAAAATAAAATAACCATGACATTTGTCTATATTTCTGAGATGAGGTAGTATGTACAGTAGTTACATTATTCGGACTATTGTCCTCATTTTTGTTGCCATTTGTACGACGTTTTGGCCATTGTACGCTCCGGCTTTCTTCAGGTGCAAGGAATGAGAATGATATGCCCCAGTTATTGTAAAAAAAAAGGGTTCGATTTGAAATTCCTAGCACCTGAAGAAGGCCGGAGCGTACAACGGCCGAAATGTCGTACAAATGGCAACAAAGATGAGGACAATAGTCCGAATAATGTAAATACTATAAATACTACCTCATCTCAGAAATATAGACAAACAGAATGATCTATTTTAAACGTCGTACAAATGGCAAGAAAGATGAGGACAATAGTCCGAATAATGTAAATACTGTATAACCATGACATGTTTTGCGGATTTCTTTCTTTCTTTCTTTCTTTCTTTCTTAAGAACACTCATCCAATGTTTTCCATTCCATCTTTTTTCTTTACAACGCATATCTTGTCTTGAATGCCATTTCTCTCTTTACTCTGCTTTGTCTTTTACCTTTCTTTCTACCTTTGCCTGTCTGTCTGTCTGGCTGGCTGGCTGGCTGGCTGGTTGTCTGTCTGTTTGTTCCTTTTGATCATTCTTTCTTCTTCAACTACTTACTCCTCTTCCCCACCCTTTTCTTCCATTCTCCCTCATCTGTTTCATTCTTATTTTTATTTACTCTTCCTTTAACTTTCAGGAGATTGAAAGTGGAAATCTGTCTATCTAGATATAGTTTTGTATGGCATAAGGCCACAAGTAAGGGGTATCCAATGGGGATCGAGCTCACTAAAATGATCGGCAACTTTAGTGTAGTACATGCTTGCAACACAAGTACTAAAGCTCGAAGCATTCTGTTAAAAAGAAAATCACAAACGTCAATTTCACGTGGTTCAAAAAAAATTGCAATCACGTTTTTACGAAATTTTGTGCTCATGCGATCACGTGACTTCGACCATGAACCCGTAAAAAATGCTTGATTGTGTCATTATTCTATCTTTGTTTTAAATGTGCTATTAAACTATTTAGTTGATGTTGCAGCTGCTGACAGTCCTCTTGTTTCTGTTTTCTGGTCCTGTTAGTTGTAATTCTGTAACGCAAGTTCGCAACTTTCGATGAGGAACTGACCCCGCTGAGACTTTCACATTTTGTTCGCTAAATACCATTTTTGATCATCGATCTGAGAGAACAGTTGTATATTGCCGACAGTTTATATATTTATAAACGAGTTTAGCGCCATATATCAAAAGCCTCGATCCGACGAGAATATATTTAAGAACATGTCTCAAGTTTTAAGCATTGTTCAACGCAAGAAATGTACGAAAATGGAAAAAAATTCGTTTCATAGTTTTATTTGTTTTGTTTTATGGCATATCAACCTCGGTGGGTCATTTATTGCCAACTAAATTTTATTTATTTATTGCTGGTAATACCTTTTTCTTTCAACAATTTATTGTTTTTATATAAGTTTTGTGTCTAGTAATACTTTTATTTTCTTTTTCGAGTATCAAGATTCATTGAGATTTGTTTTTAAGGGCAGGGTCCCCAAGTCCTACCCTGTTATTTATTAACTGGAGGGAAAGGACGGATTAATACCTTTCCCAAGGGTACCAGTGCTTAAGTGAATGCAGGGTATTCAACTGGAATTCGAACTCGGCTCACCGATTTCTCTTTCCGAGCCGATATCCACTGCACCACAACGCACATCCGTCACTAAACGCTTACAGCACCTGGTATTCCCAAGCAGTCACACATCTAAGTACTGACCAGGCTCAACGTTGCTTAACTTCGGTAATCGAGCGAGAACCGGTGTATTCAACGTGATATGGCCGTAAGCCTCGTAGTTTTATATAAACACTGTTATTTTTAACTCATAAATTAAAACAAGTTTTTTTCTTTGTTTTCAGGTTGCTCTGCCAATTTGGCAAGAAAATAATGATGACAGTAAGAAATGGAGCCCGGGTATGAGTACAAGAAACCATTAAACCATTTCATTGCAAGGTTTATATGCTTTAATCTATCTAATATATATATATATGTTCAAACCATATAATTATCAGTGTTTATTCATTTATATATTTCCTGCCCAATCTGTAGTGGGAAGGGTGGTAAATCAACTTAAGTTACTAAATTTACGACTGATTACTTTCCTCATTCGTTTTAATAATCTATAAAAATAAAATATTTATGTGCATTTAGACAAAATGAGTTCCCGAGGAAAAATGAACTTTTTTAATTAATCAGTTCCTTTACTCCTAAGTTTCTTAGATTGCAGTCTTATTTGTTGAAGCCTTTCATGGGAGGCACTCAGATACCTTTGTTTATTAAGTGATTGATTTGCTTCAACTTATGCTTTTTCGTTGCTGCCGTTGACGTTCTATAGCTCATCTTTTTCTTCAGAGATTTATTTCTATTTCATCGTTATATTAAACACATGCAATTTTTAACAGGAAAAGATATTAAGTAAAAAGCAAATCGTATAATACCATGAGTAATCAATGAGTCATGGATACCACTGAACATTTTAAAAATGCAACAGTCGTCAGTGCATGATATTGAAAAGTGTTTTTCTAATTGGACTAAATTTCAAATCCAATAGCCGTTAATAGTCTCGGTGCGATAATCAACAAGCCTTTAATCATGGTAACTGATACAGATTTTTATTGCCATCTTTCATTCTCTTAGACTGGCTGCCAACCAAAGCTAGACTGCTTAGTCTACTCTGCCATTCAACTCATAGCTAGGGTCGGTGAGTAAAGGTGGATTGATGTCTTTCCCAGTAGCATTATTACAAAAGGATTCGACCAGAATTTCATCTCAGGTTACTGTTTTCTTGATAATAAACGTTGTACTACTTACACATTCCAAACGATGGGGTAACCTCAAGACGTAGGAAGTCATAATCTTCTTTTCCCGAAGCTAAAGTAATCAGGCGGGAATTTGGAATATTACTGAAAAGAATACTAAAAGGCTTTTATTTCCTCGCATTAGTGAAGAAAAGAGAGACAAAACTTATGTCAAATCAGACATAATGTTTATATACGATTTTTTTTCATTACACTGAACTCTTAGTGAAATTGTGAAATTGTGAAATGGTTTGTTTTCTAAACTTATTTATAAAATGGAACTTTGTATGTGTGTGTCTGTGTCCGTTACCTATAGACTCCAAAACGGCTGAACCGATGTTCTTGAAAATTTACACAGTTGTACTATAAGCGCCTGCGAGTGTTCTTAGTTAGGTTTTGTGTCGAGGTACTCCCGATAAATATCGAAAATCGAAAAAATCGGGTTATACAAGGAGTGGTCCGATTTTAATCAAATTTGATACACTCATAGACAAAGACATAAGAAACGATATTCAGAAGTTTTAAGGTTGCAAGGTTGCAGTTCTTACAATAGTGCAGAAAATCGGTAATATATATATATAAAAGCAAGGTGTTTGTGTGTGTGTCTGTTTATCTGTCTGTGTGTCCTTTATACAAATCCACAATTTCTATCCGATTCTCACCAAACTTCACACAAATATTCTTTAGGCTGAGTCTGAGCTCCAGGACCATGGATTAGTTTTAAAGCTTACATTACGCCCGAGCAACGCCGGGCTATACTGCTAGTTACCAATAAATGTGCATGATAAAAATTAATTTTAATCCATCTGTCTGACTCTTTTCAGATTCTTCTTTCATGTGGTAATGTTGAGGAAATACCATGAAGCACTGCCTCACCAAAGTCTTCGATGTAAAGAAAACACTGCGCTTTTTCCTGCATTAATGTTTCTTCTCTTTACGCACCTTTCGATTGTAATGTAGATTGGCTGGGGGGTGAATGCACCCGGCTGACTAGAGGGGGAATAAAAAGAAGGTTTACAGAAACCAAAGTGTTGTTGTTGTTATTATTATTCATAACTTATTATCAATTGGTTCACTGTATCACGCTAGACAATTTTTCTCGCCAGAATCTATCTTACACTTTCATAAGTCTACCATTCGCCCATGCATTAAATATTAAATCTGATCTACAGCCACTATATATTCAGAGATTCTTGATAAAATACAAAGAAATATATGCAATGTTATTGCATTATTTACATTACTCGGACTATCCTCATCTTTTTTGTCGTTTGTACGACGTTTCGGTCGCTGTACGCTCCGGCCTTCTTCAGGTGCTAGGAATTTAGTTGAAACTTCAAGATGTTCGCAAATTTTGAAATCTCTTCATGACTTTTAGTAATTTGCCATGTCGAAAAAAAAATAGTTCATTAGATGAACCAGAAAAGATCTATTCTAACTCGGTGGCAAATTGAACAGAAATACTTTTTTTTAAATATACAGTAGGTTTATGTGTACGGAAAATAAAGGTATAAAGACTTGCGGAAAACATTCTTTTGAGCGACGAATAAAGAAAATGAGTTATAAACCCATGGAAAAATGGCGCGTTTTGTTGAAGCAAAAATAACGGATTTTAACTGAAAAACATAAATATTGCTTAAAACTAATATAATAAATTAATATAATTTGCAATTATTATTTATGTTGTTTAATTTAATATATATATATATCATTTTTGAACGATTTAAATGATTTTTAAATGAAAAATATTCAAAATTTCTACAATATAATTGTATAAAACACTTTTTAATACAAATGTGTACTGGTCTAACCCGATTAGGACCAAAAACTAAGTATTAAACAATATATATATATAGTATGGCCTTTATATTAATTTAAAGTGAGATATTAAGTGTTATTATTTCTTTCAACTTTTTTCATCGTTACTGAATTTTTTTCCATATTAGTCTTTCTACAGTAGTTTTGTACAGCTAATCAAATTATCGTTTGTCTAATTTTACTCCCTGTTTTTCATTACCTGCATAGTAACGTTGGGTTTAGGGGTTAAAAGGAAAAGTTGATTTACCCACGCCGAAAAGATTAAAGAAGGATGACAATGACAAAGAAGCGCAGATAATTTTAGCAAAACAAAATGATGAATTTATTCACGAATTTACATGCTTGAACTTGTGTCAGTAGCTCGCTTCAAAAAAATAAATTAGAATTATTGAATTTCATAATTTTAACGTATTGTTATGAAGAGGATATGTTCATACAACAGATTAAATAATCTGCTACAAAATATTTAAAATATTTATAATATCGTTCGTTATTAACCGAAAGGTATTTGTAGTAAATACAGAATAAAAATCACTGTTTTCTTCGTTGTTTTCAAATTCGTGAGCCAGTGTGAAATCTATTTTTTGACCAACTGAAAAAGGAATTGGCTTCAAGCTGAAAACTAGACCAAGGAAAAATTCAGCGCACCTGTGCGCAATGTATTCTGACCAATAGAAAAAGGATTGGCTCCGTTCTGAAGAAAAAAAAACTAAGGCAAAATCTGGCGAACCTTTGTGAAATATTTTCTAACCAATGAAAAGGGAGTGATTTACAAACTGAGAAAAAGTGTCAAATCGCTTTTTGATATAAATAAATAAAACTGAATTAAAGAGACAAAGGAGCAGAGAACAGAGGAATCACTGGTTACAATGTAGCAGTAAATTTTCAAGGCCACTGAGCAGACACAAGTGTCCCAGCGACCCACATTCGCACTCTCCCACTTTCTCTTCCGTGCTGCTTTCTTCATCTCTCCTTCTTCCTCTTCACCTACTCGCCGTTCACAAAAAAGAGAAAAACAAAGATGTTACAACTACTGATGATACACACGACGAAACATAGACTTATCTTTTTCTACCCAAATCACATTTCGCTAAAACAAACGAACTCTGAATTCTATGAACTTTTTACTACTCTGTCTCTTAGAATATTTTCACAGTTGAATAATTTTATACATACAAACTGGATGTTATTCTGCACGAGGAATAAATTTTCAATTATTCATACAAATGACACAGTTTTATTTTTTCAAACTTCTGATAATTTTAAATTGTGGGGACTTCGGTTGCGTTTGGAACATGACCAGTCTGATAAACATAATTGAGGCCTCTACAGATATATAGTTTGTAAATGTTCAAAAGTAGACAAAGAGAAATAGTTTGAAATAAATAGTTTTCTTGGATTCTTAAGAAAACTTTCTTTGAAGTACCTCGAGCTGGTTAGAAGTTGATAATATAATTGGCAAGTAACAAAACTTAACAAACCAAAAAACGCTATGATTCATTTTTCAACACGATTGATAACAACTTCCCTTGTTTCTATGGAAACAGATTTTTTCTTTTTTTCTTTTCTTTTCTTTTTTTTTCTTTTCTTAGCTTACTTCTCTGTCAACCACCCCTTTCCCCCTTTTACTTTCTTCCTTTTTCCTTCTTTTCTTTTTCTTTTTATTCTTCCCCCTACCATTTCTTTCGACCATACAAGGCTAAATTTCAACTTTTAACTCTCGACTCAATTAAGGAGTAGGGGTTTTCAAAAAATCTAAAAATAAAAATAGACATAGATTTCTGTCTGCTTTCTTATTAATCCCACCCCTTTAATTTTCCGTGATGAAAAATGTTTTTGAACTTCCGCCGGTAAAATATCTTTGTTTATTTTGTTATTTGGCTTTTTGAAATAAATTCGTTGCCGATGACACAAGAAATTTCTCGTAGAAATGACCATTCAGCGAATTTGAACATCGGAATTTGTATTATTATATATATATGCAATTTGTTATATATATTATATTATTTATATATTATATATGCGCGGTACTTATTTGAAAGCGCAAAATATCAGTGATAGAGCTGACATAAGCAGTTAGGTAGGCGTGAGTTTGTGACCCCGGCTTTCACACTTTTGTGATCGTCAGACAAACTCTTGTGTGGCGATTGCAAAAGTGTGTAAAATTGGTTTGATTGGGACCCTGGTTCATCGAGCTCTGATAATTTGTTCCCATGGATTGTTGAATGGAGAACTTGTTACTTTGCAGAGGATTTTTTTAAAGTAACGGTTATCCCATTAATGTTATTAAACGTTTGATTGCTAGAAAGATCATGCGTTTCAAGGAATCAGTGGTTTTCAGACCCAGCCGTTGCCCTATTTATTTGATAGTTACCCTGACTTGGTAGAAAATGTCAGTTATTAACTGACAGAATTTCGGCGTGTATTTCGTCGTGTTATTATGCCATTAAGTTCCGCACTGCGTTTCATATTAGATCTGTGTTTCCATTTTTTAGTAAAGATCGTTTGTCCTAATTTCGTAATAGTTAAGTTATTTATAAGTTTAAATGCCGATGCGATGCGGTATACATAGGACGTACCAATCTGAGGTTGGAGACGCGAGTTGCGCTGTACGTCCCTGTCAATGTGCGTTCGGGTAGTCAGAGCCGTTCTATAAGAACCACTCAAGCCGTTCATGACTCGGCCATTGGACAACATTTGCTCGACAGACATGACTGTGCCTCCTGGTACGAAGACACATGTTTTACGATTCAGCACAGCGCTCGTTCATTTTACCATCTTCGTGTTCTTGAGGCTGTATAAGATTCACCAGCCAGTCTGTGCAGAGAAAAGGAGCACTTTATTCGCTCTTTACGTTTGTTGGAGGGTTTGTGAGTCCTTTTTTTCTTTTTTAAAACTCTTGTGGAACTTTATGTTTACACCCACCTTACATTTTAATTATTTTTTATTAAATTTGTTTTTAATCGAGTTCCAACTTCTCTTCTCAAACGTTGTATTAAAGTGTCCCTGATTATCAGTTGAATTTTTCCAACGTATGTCTTTGATAATGCGTTGGCCGAAAGATTCCTAGGGTGTGAGGTGTACTATGACGTCTATTTTGTTCAAATGTATGTTTCTTCTCTGGGTGCAAATCTCTTTTAGTATATAAAGAAATCTAATGTGTGTGAGATATGGAACGCTGATATCGTCGAAATTAATTAATGAAAATATTCAGCCAGTATTTTTTTTTCTTAATCTGAATAAATGAATGACATCTTCACAGAAAGGCTTTCAAATCAAACACACACGCACACGCACACACGCGAGTCACACAACAAAACTGATCATCCGAATTCTGATGAACAGAGTGCGCAGGAGAATCAGACCAGAAATAGGGCACGAACAGTGCGGTTTTGTCAAAGACACTGAAACAAGGAACGCGATATTTATGCTTAGAATGTTATTAAAAAGAGCAATAGAAATGCAGAAGGACATGTACCTGTATTTCATCGACTGTATAATGGCATTCGACAAAGTACGCCACAAAGACCTGATAGAGACGCTTGGCAACCTTGACATATTTGGGAAAGACCTTAGAGTAACTGGGAACCTTTACTGGCAACAAACTGCCTACATACGGATAGGAAACAAGTTCAACAGGTTCACAGAGATTGAAAAGAGTGTAAAACAAGTATTTATATTCTCAGCAGATCTATTCACCCTCTACAGCGAGATCATTGTGAGAGCTGAAGAAGTCTTGCCAGAATTTGTCATTGGTGGTAGCAATTTGAACAATATGAGATACGCAGATGATACACTGCTGATAGCAGAAACAGGAAAGAAACTACAAGACCTCTTACAGGAAGTAGTTTAAAAGAAAGGACTACACATAAACTACAAGAAAACTGAATGTATGGTAATCAGTAAAAAGCGGAGCTCAAAATGCCAATTACAAGTTGGTGAGACTAAAACCAAACAGGCGCTGAAATTTAAATACATGGGAATTGTTCTAACAGAGGCCGGAAAGTGCGATACGGAGATCCGAAGGTGAACTGGTATGGCCAAAGATGCATTCTAAAACTAAGCAGAGTATTAAGAAACAAAAATTGCTAAAAACAAAGAAGAAAGTACTGGATTATTATGGGATGTCTGTTCTTCCATACAGAAGTGAATGCTAGACAATTTCATCAAAGATGAAGGAAAGATGTGAATCAACTGAAATGTGGTACTACAGAAGGATGCTGAGGATACCATGGACGAAGCGCACGAGCAATGACGAGGTTTTGAAGAGGATGGACACAAAGATGAAACTAATACTTAACATCAGGAAAAAACAACGGAAGATTTTGGAACATGTAATGAGGAAGGAGGGTTTGGAGAACCTGATGCTCACGAGAAGAACAGAGGAGAAGAGAGACGAGGAAAAGCAACGCATGACATGTTTGATAGACTTGAGCAGATGGATGATGGAACGGGGTTTGAGTGGAATAACAAGAGAAGGAGTATTAAGAGCAAAAAGGGATAGGGAGAAGTGGAGGGCCATGATCGCCTACGTCGTGGAGGGACACGGCACATAGAAGAAAAAGAAGGACTTTCAAATACTCCTTCAATGCAAATGTGATATTATCATTATTATTACTAAAGTCCAATTTCTTCTAAAAAGGTGTGACAGACTTATAGGCTAATAAAATGTGCGTACATTTTGCGTGGAGGAACATACACTTTGAAGAGGCAACAGTGTCCTTATTCTAGATTTTAATGTACATCAAGAAAGATGTCGCCACTTAAAAACGAAAACGAAAACGAAAAAAACACACAATGGACGTTTTGTCACCACCATGTACGCTTAAAAAGACACCCAATGTTGAATAATCATATTTTTTACTCTAACACCAGACTCGATACTTTAAATGTGGAATATTAAATATTGAAGGAGAGATTTTGTGAAATGAAAAGATGATATTATGTATCCAAAAGTGTTCAGTAAGATTTGTAGTCATAAGCACGGAGTGTATATACAGAAGTTGACGAAAATTTTGCATTCGAATTTACAAACGAACAAGCAGGAAAATCTACACATCTGTCGGGTGGCCCTAAAATTTCGTATAAGTTTTTATGTTTCTTTAGCATTACAAAATGGCAATTTTTCAATGGCAACCGGTCATAAACATTTTCAGTAATATACAGTCTGAAAGGGTCGACAAGCAAAGGTTCAGCAAAAAAAAGCAAAGACCAGCTAAGATAAGCTCAAACATACAAAAGACCAGCTAAGACAAGTTTAGACATGCTTAAGACAAGCTTAGACACGCTTTAGACATGCTAAGACATGCTTAAGACAAGCTCAGACATACTTAAGACAAGCTTAGACATGCTTATGACAAGTTTAGATATGCTTAAGACAATCTTAGCCTTGCTGAAGACAAGTTTAGAAATGCTTAAGACAAGCTTAGACATGCTTAAGACAAGTTCAGACACGCTTTAGACATGCTAAGACAGTTTTTGAGTTAGAGTTGCTATCAGTCGAAATGTAGCGACTGGGGTGGGGAATGGCACCAGCCGGGGAGCCATGACCCACGGCTAGTCGCCCACCATAGAACTTATGGCTAAAGAATTCATTTCAAATGAAGCCTGTCGCAAATTAACTCAAAGAAGTTGATTTGGAAAAATGAGCCATCGACATGAATCCTGAAAGAACGTTATTGTTATTTTTTTTAATCACGGAAGAATCGAAAATTCTGATTCTTCGTTCGCTCAACTTCGGCAAACTCCGTTAAGAACCCGTAAGAACTTTGCTGTTTTAGAAGTTACATAGGAAAATTGACAATCCTGATTATAGAGAATTAATGAAAAGACTTTAATGAGATACGAGAAAAGACTTTGGCGAATATTTGAAGAGATCTGTTTATTTCAACGCTAACGAAACTTAGACAAAACATTTCGTTTAACGATTAGAAGCTATGATGCTTTTGGCGAACTTTCTCTCTCCGTTGTAAAAATTATTTTCGACGATTGTATATCATTTTCGACAACTGTATTCTTGAGAAAAAGAAAAACATTGTTTTTTCTTTATATAAAGACATTCTGCGTGGCTCTCCAGGCGTGTTCGACTTGTTCATTTATTTTATTAATTTTTTTTTTTTGGTGCCGTGTTTATTTATTTATTTATTTCAAACCACAAATGTACACCAGTGTCCGGACTGGCTAAAAGGGACGACTATTAAGATTGCAAGACGAGACCTCTGGGATCTAATCACAACGTGGGACTGTGGCCCGTTGTTGCAAAAGACGTCCTGTAACCCAGCTTTTGTGGCGACATCATCGGGCGGGATCGTCCCGACCAGCGACAGCGACAGCGACCAAACCAACCGTATGACCGGGTGGCAGTGTCACAACTGGAATCGTCACAACCGTCAGCGAGGACGAGCGTCACATTAGACAGATGGCCAGCCCGTTGGTGCCGTTTCGACGAGGATCTGGCTAGAGGCAGTTGTGCCCTGTGTCGTGGTACACATTTAGTTGCTATGACCAGGACGTGATCTGAGGGGTGGCGGTCAGTCCGCGCTGCGGTGGTATCACGAGCTCAAACATGCTTAAGATAAGCTTAGGCATGCTTAAGACAAACTCTGACACGCTTTAGACATGCTAAGACATGCTAAGATATGCTTAAGATAAGCTCAGACATGCTTAAGATATGTCTAGATATACTTAAGACAAGCTTAGACATGCTTAAGACAATTTCAGACACGTTTTAGACGTACTAACACATGCTTAAAACAGGCGTAAACATGTTTAAGACAAGTTTAGACATGCTTAAGAATATTTTAGGCACGCTTTAGACATGCTAAGACAAGCTAAGACATGCTTAAGAGAAGCTCAAACAAGCTTAAGACAAGTTTAGACATGCTTAAGACAAGTTCAGACACGTTTTAGACAAGCTAAGACATGCTAATAAAAACTCAAAAATCTTACGACAACCATAGACATGCTTAAGACAAGCATTGACATACTTAAGACAAGTTTAGACATACGTAAAACAAGTTTGACATGCTAAAGACAAACTCAGACACGCTTTAGAAATGCTAAGACATGCTCAAACATGCAGAAGACAAGCTTGGACATGTTCAAGAAAAGTTTAGACATGCTTAAGACAAGCTTAGACATGCTTGAGAAGAGCTCAGATACGCTTTAGTCATGCTAAGACATACTTAAGACAAGTTCAAACATGATTAAGACAAGCTTAGACCTGCTTAAGACAAGTTTACACACGCTTTAGACATGCTAAGACATGCTTAAGACAAGCTTACACATGCTTAAGACAAGCTCAGATAAAGTTTAGCCATGGTAAGACATGCTTAAGACAAGCTCAAGCATGCTTAAGACAAGCTTAGACATGCTTAAGACAAGTTTAGACACGCTTAAGACATGCCAGATATAGTGTATACGGGACTAACGACTCGAGCGTAAGCTCTCGGATTCGCCTAATTAAAAATTGACCTTGTATTATAGCTCGCTACACTGTGTGTGTGCGTAGGTGGGTGGGTGGGTGATATGGGTAAATAAATACTATAAAATATTCGATAAAGTAAAACTGGAAGAGGCCTTCACTCAGTTGTTAAATGGGGCAAAAATGACTTGTTAATTTGAATACCTCCAAAACTAAACTGCATTCTTTTAGTCACCTCTGAGAATCTCCCCCCCCCCACCCACTCCGTATGGCTGATGCTAACATCTACGAAAGCAACTCATTGCGCCTCTCGGTCGCACATTTTTTCCTGACATGAAATGGAACGACTACAATGAATCAATTGTTAGGTCTGCTGTAGGAAAGATGGTTCACAGTGTTGTGCTATACATTTTTCTCGTAAGAATGCATCTTGTACAATTACAAATATGCCATTCGTTCACACGTCGAATATTGCTGTTACGTCTGAACTGATGCTTCTATCTATATACCAAAAGACTCTTGATAAAATCCAAAGAAGCATGTTACGTTATCGGTCCTGACCTGGCATCAAGGCTTCAGTCACTAAAATTAAATTTATATCATTTTCCTAGTTGGAAGAGAGTAAATGATTTTATGGGGATTGCAAAACCCTCCCCAATTTGGCCGTGGACCTGACTAGCATAAATCATTAAAAAGAGTATACTAACAGTAGTAATAAGTAGACTCAAATGACAGCTGAAAAGTTTGCCAAAGTTTCTACAGGTGTCAATTTAAAAACAATAAAATCAGTCTCTAGAATATGTATAGAGTTTGGCGAAAGGAACTTAGTGACAAAATTCCTCAAAGATGTTTCAGCATGACTTAAACTAGAAAATGAGTCAGTCTAAAGTACATCATATAAAGAAAGATCAATAAGAATTAGTGATGACCAACTGAGTACACACGTTGAATCTGATTATGAGGAAAGAATCTATCTTGACTAGGAAGCAAGAAACAGGAAGCGTGTTCCACACATGAAAAGTGCGAGAGAAGAAAGTTAGCATAGAACTTCAGTCAGTCAAGTGACATTGGGCGATCATGTCTCTTTCGAGACATGACTGACTGGGCAGAAGATTATCCCGCAGTAGGTTGCCATTGCTTTTTGCGGTAGAGTGGTTGCCAGGCAAGGTTATATAACCCAATCTGTCCTAGAGAGAGAAGAGATGTATTATATTATTAAGTAGTAATTAGTGGGGGATCAGTTTATTACTTCATAACAATAGAAAACCGATCTGTAAATCGTATGCCCCGTAGAAGTTCCAACTATTATATTCAGTCAGTCAGTTAAGGGCCATACGTGATACATGTTTGGGCGATCATGTCTCGAAAGATACATGACTGACTGGGCAGAAGATTATTATTGTCATTGATTTCTGCGTTAGACTAGTTACCAGCCAAGGCTATAGAACTCAATCTGTCCTGTTGCTTAACTCATAGCTAGAGGGAGAAGAGATGTGTTATATTATTAAGTAGTAATTAGTGGGGGATCAGTTTATTACTTTATAACAATAGAAAAGTGATCCCCACTATATGCCCAATAGAAGCCTTAATCATGTTTTCAACTATTATATTCAGTCAGTCAGTTAAGTGCAATACTGTAATATAACAATCTGGCCCCACCCGAGGAAGTGATGCAAGCGATGGTGTTTCCCGTCGGTGAAGGGGGCGGCGAAGCGACAAGACAGGTGTTTGTGAAATACATCCTGTCGAGGCCGGAGCGGATGTCATTTGACTTTATTTCCGACAGCGGCGGAAATGGCTACAGAGGCAAACAGATCAGGTGTCTCTTAGAATTACGTGGGCGTTGCGTGGGCGAGGCAAAACCGGAAGGAAAGTCCCGGTTCTAGAAGACTATATAAAGACCTCGACACACGGATTCGCCAGCAGAGAACGGCCAGTGGAAGCAGAGAAACACCACAGGCAAGACTACACTCCCGTCAACCCATTCTATGTGCGCTCTCACTCTCCTGTTCTCTATTCCACACGGTTCGTCGTCATTAATAAAAATATAACCTTATATTTTTATATATGCGTGTTTGTTGTTTTGTCGTCGTACGGCGATATATAACATACGCAAATTGGTGCCTAGTGACTTGCTGTTTTGAGACAACAACAACAACAAAACAGATAGATACGAGCTTGGTTACCACGGCGACAATTGAAATTCAACGGAATTAAAACAACTAGATAGCGGAAGAAAAAGAAAAAAGAAGACGAAAATAGAAAGCAACCGGACGACCATAGACAACATCAACGAAAGGTAGGTGACTTTTGATTCGATCTTGTGTGTGTTCTGCTCTTGTTCATAAGTTATATTTAAAAAAAAAAAAATGGAACAGCATACTTTTGCCGATTTTGTTCAAGGTCTGACCCTGGAATTGAGAAATGTGGCTTGTTCGGTGTCGAACACTTTAAGGGGAGAATCTTTTTTAAAAAATATACAGCCATTAGCATGCAAAGAAGATGGTGGTTGTAGTGCTTGGTTGGAGGATATGGAGAGGTATTTTAGAGTTGTGCGCGTGGCAGAAGAAGACAAGTGTCAGGCAGCTCTTCTCACAACAAGGGGAGCTGTTGGACACTATGTATATAGACTAATTTCTAGTAACCCACAACTCACATGGAAGGAGTTAAAAACTTCTTTAAAAGAATATTACGGATTGGTTTTAGACCCCGACGCACGGTTAGTTGAATTAGTGAACATTAAGCAGGGTAGAACAGAGGGGGTGCAGGACTACATGCAGAGAGTAGTACGCCTAGCGGAGAGCGCATATGTTGGGGTTGACGGGAGGAATGAAGTTGTGACAAAACAAGTTCTAGGATTTTTCATAAAAGGTCTAAGGGATCGGGAAATAAAGATGGCAGTTATGAAGGATGAGCCACAAACACTAGAGGCTGCCTATCAGAAAGCGTTATCTGAGTTGAGATGGAAAATTCGACTCGATGCAAACTCTGAATACGAAGAGGAGCCTATGGAAATTTGCCACTCTCGGAGACAGGTACCGATAGAAGCCGTAAGCCCCGCTGAATCTGATACTAATAATAATAGGAATAAGAACAATAGAAAAGTTGGTAATAGGGGAACTAAATACAAGACTCGTGAGCGGGAGAGGAACGGGAACGTTGTTAGGTGTTGGAATTGTGGGAAAGAAGGCCACATAGCGAAATTTTGTAGACGCGCCCCGGGAAACGGCAGAGGTCCGTTCGTGCGACGCCCAACGAACGGAACAAGACGGTACCAACGCACATAGTTGGTAATATGGGCGCGCCAAATTCCATCTTTATTAGAATAGAACGTAGACCTTATAGGGCATTGGTAGATACGGGAGCAGAGGTATCGGTTATAAGCTGTAGGGTATTTAAAAAATTGCGACTGGGACTTGAACTGCAAAAGAGGGACATTAAACTTCGAACTGCGAATGGATCCCCGTTATACGTTGAAGGCCTTTGTCGTCTACAGGTCCAGATAGGAAGTAAGTCCATACCCCATGATTTTTTAGTCGTGAAAAATCTCAATAGAAACGTTATACTTGGCCGAGATTGGCTGATGCAGAACGGGGTGAGAATGTATTTCGATTTGGGGGCATTGAAGATTGGTGAAGAATACGTGGCATTAGAGGAGGATGTTCATATTTCCTCTATTGTTAGGTTAGCTCAAAAAGTAACATTAAGACCTCAACACCTGCATGCTTGTCTGGGATTAACCAGGCTGAGAAATGGACGTGGCAAAGAATATGAAATCGAACAGCTGAGTAGTAGATATGTTAGCAACTTATGTGGTATATCAGTAGCCAACGCAGTTGTAAAAATGCCAAAGTCTCGTAAGTTTCAGTTGCTGATAATGAATAACACTAACCAGACAATCACTTTGAGACGGGGGTGTCCGCTGGCTAAATTGGAAAGGGCGGGTAATATTACTGAAATTACTATGCCCGATAAACAAAATAATAAAAGTCCTGATGTAGATTTGGAACAGGTACATGTACCGGAGGAATTCAAGCCTGAAATTAACAAATTGCTAAAAAGAAATAGGGACATGTTCGTTAGTGACGACAAGAACCTGGGCAGAACCGATACTGTGGAGATGCGTATCGATACTGGAACGCATGAGCCCATAAGAAAACGCCCATATCGCACACCCCTCAAACAAAGAAAGACAATGGATTCAGCAATCGACGAAATGATGCAGGCAGGTGTAATTGAGAGATCCAATAGCCCGTGGGGTTTTCCAGTAGTTTTAGTAGAGAAGAAAGACGGTGGTAAGAGATTTTGTGTAGACTTTAGAGCACTTAATAAGATTACAAAGAAATATGCTCGACCTCTTCCTGTCATCGATGATATACTGGCATCACTTGGTTCGGCAAGGTACTTTTCGAAGCTTGATTTAAAATCAGGGTACTGGCAAGTTAAGCTTCATGATGATGACAAAGAAAAAAGTGCATTCACCTGCCACAAGGGTCTGTTTCATTTTAATGTTATGCCATTTGGACTTGCAAACGCACCCGGCATCTTCCAGGAATTAATGTCAGTTGTTTTACAGGGACAGGAAGATTTTGCTCTGGCATATTTAGATGATATTCTGATATTTTCAAATACGGTGGAAGATCATTTAAGACATATAGACACAGTCTTGAGTAGTCTACGTAAGCACAACCTTAAACTGAAGCCAGCTAAGTGTGAGTTCTTTAAGAAAGAGACCCAATACCTGGGGTTCAAGATAAGTGAAGAGGGAATACAACCAGACCTCAATAAAGTCAAGGCTATAAAGTCAGTTTCTACTCCAACCACTGTTAGGCAAGTAAGAGCTTTTATCGGGATGACCTCATACTATCGCCGCTTTATTAGAAATTTCTCTGATATAGCCGAACCGCTGGTCAATTTGACAAGGAAATATGCACGATTCCAATGGGACGATGCTTGCCAAACCGCTTTCGATACACTAAAAACGAAGCTCGCGGAGATGGTAACACTAGCCTATCCCAACCCAAATAAGGCGTATAGGTTATATACTGACGCATCCGATCAATCGATTGGCGCATGCCTATCCCAGGTGGTGTACGATAAGGAAAATAGGAAGGATGTAGAAAAACCAATTTATTTATTGTCCCATAAATTAAGTGACACACAAACGAGGTGGTCAACTATAGAGAAAGAGGCTTATGCCATACACTATGCTCTTCAAAAACTGAATCACTACCTGCATGGCGCAACATTCACAATATACACTGATCATAGGCCCCTGGAGCACTTACTTAACTCGCCCATACAAAATAAGAAGATACAGACTTGGGCTCTGAGCATGTCTGGCTACAATTGCAGCATACGGTATCTTAAGGGTAAGGATAATGTTTGCGCGGATCTCTTATCACGCGCTGTTGATGTGAACGAAGACCATATTGCTTCTCCAGTAGATATAGATGATAGAAATTACTTGGTTAGTGTTATAAACTCCAACCTAATGGAGCCGGAAGAATTAGCAGCCCATAAAAATGTCGGAAATTCATCAGAGGCACCCGAACGGCCCACATTGAAAGGAATAGACATAATCAGGGAGCAAGAATCAGACAAAAACATCTTAGACCTGAAGATTAGATTACGAAATGGTAGGGCTACCAAAGCAGAACAGAAGAGATATATAGTAATGGATGAGGTGGTGTACTATTTGTCTCAACCTGATGATGAACCCCTCATCAGGCTGTATGTACCATCTCACCTTAGAAAAAGGGTGCTAGTTCAATACCATGATGATAGTGGCCATATGGGGGTGGATAAGACATTCCACTCAATAAAACAAAAGTATTTCTGGCCTTGTTTACTTAGAGAAATAAATGATTTCGTAGGTAAATGTATCCCGTGTCAGACAAGAAACCTAAAAAAGCAGCAACCCCACATACAGGAATGTGACTTCCCTCCTTTTCCTTTCGCAAAGGTTGCTTTAGAATCCAGTGATTCGGATGACGAATCCGGAGCGGAACAGACCGACTTTCCAGTGCACAAAAATCGACACCAACGTGTGGAATCAGACGATGAGTCTGATGTTCCATTAATGGAGCGTCGCATCATGACGCGACGTAAAATGGCGAATAAAAACGTGTCAACTATTGATAGTGATGATAGAATCGGTGGTATAAATAATGTTTCATCCACGTTCGAGGATGATTGCTCAAAGTGTGAAACGACTGGATCTACTCATGTAGATCAGGGTTTTTCTAGGGAATCACCTAGCAGCGAAGATGCCCAAATGAGGCAAACGTCTGTTGGGGCAAAAAGCACGGATAGACCTGCAGATTCCACAGTTGATCGGAACAAAAAGAAAGAACAACTGAAAAGTCTTGTAGACTTATTGGCTGATATGCTATAGGATTGGGAAAGAAAGCAGTGGGAGGATTAACGATAGTTTAAGTGAAATAGTTAGGTCACCTTCCTTATAGCAACACATGCGGAAGATACAAACTAATGAATTAAGAGTCACGGGTCCATTTTTTTTTAGACTAAATTAAGATCGATGAAACCTCTAATCCTCCACAAGTAAATTGCATGCGGATTAACGTTGGAATCAGGGTAATTTTCTTCGTTTTCTATTGAACATTTCTCGGTCAGACTATGAATGATATGTACTGCAGATAATGGCCATTTTTCTGTGTTCAAACATAGTATGTTTGAAATTAAATTAAATTAAATGAAGTTACATGTGTAACAATAAACTCGAGCGGAAACACGCATGGTGTTGGTCAAAGGTCATTTACTCGATGTCAGTTTAGAAACTGGGGCGCGGTTACCGCCTAGGATCATATGGTCGTGCATCGAGGCGTCTACGCGTATGGACAGAGTCGAGAAAGGAAACGAACATTGAAAGTTACAGAAACTAAAAAAAAAAAAAAAAAAAAAAAAAGAACGATCTGGGAGAACATTATCCTCTGTATAAGTCCCAAGTAATTCTATCATCACTTTTGTGGCAGTCTCACTCATTTTGACTTCCAACACTGCATCATGAAGCATACGCAAGAGATTCTGTGTTTTTTGTACAGGAAAATTCCACAATGGACACGAACATTGTTGGGTTGCCGATGTAGGCTCCCCCATATATATTTTTTTTTGTTGTTTTGTTTGTTTCGGCGTGCACATGTTTTGTTGTTTCGGCGTGCACATGTTTTGTACAATTGTCGGGCTTGTGTGGCATGGGGGGTGTGTGAGGGTGTTGCGCTTAAAATGTTCTTAGGTGAACATTTTGGAAAATGGGAGGGCGAGGAGTGTAATATAACAATCTGGCCCCACCCGAGGAAGTGATGCAAGCGATGGTGTTTCCCGTCGGTGAAGCGGGCGGCGAAGCGACAAGACAGGTGTTTGTGAAATACATCCTGTCGAGGCCGGAGCGGATGTCATTTGACCTTATTTCCGACAGCGGCGGAAATGGCTACAGAGGCAAACAGATCAGGTGTCTCTTAGAATTACATGGGCGTTGCGTGGGCGAGGCAAAACCGGAAGGAAAGTCCCGGTTCTAGAAGACTATATAAAGACCTCGACACACGGATTCGCCAGCAGAGAACGGCCAGTGGAAGCAGAGAAACACCACAGGCAAGACTACACTCCCGTCAACCCATTCTATGTGCGCTCTCACTCTCCTGTTCTCTATTCCACACGGTTCGTCGTCATTAATAAAAATATAACCTTATATTTTTATATATGCGTGTTTGTTGTTTTGTCGTACGGCGATATATAACAATACGTGATACACGCTTTGGGCGATCATGTCTCGAAAGATACATGACTGACTGGGCAGAAGATTATCCCGCAGTAGGTTGCCATTACTTTCCGCGGTAGACTGGTTGTTAACCAAGACTATAGAACATAATTTGTCCTACTATTTAACCCATAACTGCAGGGAAGATATGGGTTAATACCTTTCCCAAAGGGAATTTGTGCGTAAGTGAATCCAAGAATTTTAACTGTAATTCGAACTCGTCTCCCCGATTTGTCGTTCCGAGTCGATATCCACTGCACCACCCACGCACATAGAACTGACGGTTACAGATCAAAGAATGATTGAATAAGACTTTTGTTCTTGTTTTTTCTTTTTTAAGTCTCATCAGCCATGTTGAAATCTTCCTGTCCTGTGCTAACTTACAAAAGGACTTCTATGCTCTTCAAGGTTTTTACTTTTTACGGGGGAACGATTGACAGTTATTTTTGTAGAGGATATTTGCTTCCATTATAATATTTGTATTTCGGATTCGACACGACGTACGATCGATTAGACACATGACACAGGAAACAAGAAACAACGAAGACGCCAAGGTAACCGGAATAAACATGTATTAACGAAGGTACAAAATATTGGTTGAAAAAGCATGCAAAGAAGAAGTTTTCTCCCTTGCTCTAAGAGACGTAAAATGTTCATTGGAAGAAAATCAATGAAAGATTGATTGAAATACATACAGTTTCGAGTTCTTGAGTTCCCATTGGAGTTTGTATTGGGAAATGTGTGTGCACATGCATGTGTGTGTAAGAAATAAATTCGCACCACTAATTGCTACTTGCAATTGAGTGCAGGTGTGTATATGTGAGTTAGGTAAAACGAAGAAACATGTCCCCCGCGATAGCTGGCCGTTACCGCAGGCATCTTAGACTTAACTGGCTAGCAACACGTGCGTGTTAAATGGGCGCGCCTGGATGCACAGGAAAATAGGATTTAACACAAGAACACAGGGTGACCAGTCAAGATTAACCAATCATTGCCTGCTAACATAGCGTGTCCCGCAGATGAAAACCCGCATGTTGGTTTAATGCGTAGAAGTGAAAGAGTGAGTATGATAATATTTTACAAATATGTGTTGAAATATGGTTATGTGTGTGGGTCTGAAAGTATGAACGCCATATTTTAATGTCGTTGTTCAGTGTCTATACAAGCATTGTTATCGGTCATTTGTGAAAGAGTGCTACATTTCATTAAATCCTTTTAAACTCTGCATTGGAGCGTTTTACCGTTTATATCGTATGATGACGTCATGCACGAGGCGACGTACAAACGTAATTCTTCACTTGGCTGAATGTAGCCATCAGTTGTAAGATAACATTTAAAATCACAAATCCCAAACTTATTTAGTTTGGGGTTATTTTGATTTCACGATAAAGGTTTCAACAATATGAAGCCTTTTATTTAGTAGAACTTTATATAGTATATACGCCTATTGTTAGCGATTATATTGGCGTGTACGAGTTGGCATATCAATCGCTAATGAACACAACCAGCATTTTGATCAGCCAGATTGCTAACCTAGGAAGTCTGTGACGAAACTAAACAGAAGAGAAAATCTTTTCTCTCATTTTATAAGTAAGTAGCAAACAAAGATTTAATTCTCTTAAATTCAATTCCTTAACAAATCGACCGACCGAAATATCGTAATTATATGTGAGAGTTATTCGAACGTCCACTCGAATGAAATGCAGTACAAGTTCAAATTTTAAAGTGAAATGTTCCATGCGTGTATGGGGCTGGAGTCCAAATATAATCGAGTTCCCTTAGCATTTATCTTTTTGGGGATTCCTCAGACATCAAGTAATGACCATGGCCAAATTAAATCAATTAAATATTTTTGTATTTCTGGTATGAGGAATTCTTATTAGGTATTAATTTACTTGGATGAGTATTATAGTCACAATACTCTGTTGTGTATCGTTTTTTAGTCTTGCCTTATATTTCGTAAACAGCAGAAAATTTCATCCCGAACCCATTATTTAATCCATGATGTTTGATTTTTCTCATTATGTTGTCCTGCGGATGTAGGGAGCTGGTTAATGTTTCTTTGGTTCGGCCTTGTGCCAGACTTAATCGAACTCCCTACAGCTTACAAGTTTTATCCATAATTATCATCATCAGAATTATCAGAAGGTTTTCATCGTTATCAGAAGGTTGGTTGTCGGTAGGTTGGAATATGTGGAATAATGTAAGAATAAAATATACATTTTGCATTTTAAAATAGAAATTTATTAAAAGGAAAGAATAACACAAGTTGTAGAAGTTAATGTGCAATTAGAAACATTATTAAGAAGTTAAGGGTAGAGTTCGTGTTCAATGATAAAGTTATGAGTATCAAGATTTGTAGAAAATGTTCGTAGTAGTAATTGTTGAAAGAGTATATGCGTAGGTACGTATATAGGTGTTTGTTTGGTAGGAATGTCTTTGGATGGAGAGGAAGTAAAAGGAATCAGCACGCGGGAGGGACGAATGTCCGAATTGACCTGAAGCTCCTCTCGTTACATTTTAGCAGTGTATCTCGCTGCTCCCATCTGAGTCTGTGATTGAAGCTGACCGGGGACTTTTTATAGTATTCAGATTTTCGCACTTGCTCGCGAAGTCTTGCAATTCGCTCCCATTGGTCAAAAATCAATTTAACACCTACTTGCGAAATCTGGTTTCGACTTTTTCTTTAAGCACATGGTCAATTTTTTTTCTGTTTGGGAAAAACCAGGATTTCACATGTCATTGTGAATTTTTGTAAACGTGAAAGAGAAGGCTGATTTTAATTCTTAATTTCTTATCCACTACAGTCCATGCTAGCAACAATCCATCTGAAGCAAAAAGTACGTTCTCCGCTGTCTGAGCAAGGAATTGAACTCACAACCACCAGGTAGCTAAATACATTTAACCAATGATTATATCAATTCAGATATCAATTCTTTAAGAATGTATTTACGGACTAAAATAAGTAATGTAATGACTGGCTGCTCATTTTTCAGGTTCACCCGTCCGCGAGGTGTGTGTGTTTTAGGGGTGGGGGAGTAGTTAATCTCTGTTGCAGACATCTACTAAAATACATTTGTATTTTTCTAACACCCACAGAACCAATCCGTGGTTTATAAGGACTCTAGTGGATCTTGGTTAGTTTCTTGGAAAGGGCACAAAATTTGGTATGACCAATAAATAAACAAGATATTCAAACTTCTATGTTGTTGCCCTATTTGAACTAGTGCCTTCATTATTGCTGTTGTAGTTACGCTTCGGCCTCCGGACCCTCAAGGCTTACGACCATATCACCTTGAAACACCGGTTCACTTATGATCACCGACGTTAAGCAACGTCGACCCTGGTCAGTACCTAGACGTGTGACCACTTGTGAATACTAGGTGCTGTAAAAGTAGATGTATGGCTGGTGTTGTAGATAATGCCTTAGGATTGTTAATCGGAGAACAGAGTTCTAAATTCAGTTAGATTCATTTATAGTCACTTCGCAAATACCATTTGGAAATGTATGTGTTGGGGCCTCGAATGCATAGTAAATTTAGATTTGAATTTCACATGGCACAAGACCATTTTCCAAAGAACTTCATAACTATATTCCTGCATTCCAACAATTATTTTATACGGTTGAATTCATTCATTAAATTAGCAAATGGAAAATTGAGTGAAATGGTCAAAGCATAAATTGTAATTATATAAAGTGCATTAACAATAACAAGAAATGCATACTTTGGACAAACTTCCTCTCTTCCAAACTAAATTGTTTTCCTGCCATGCTGTGATTAATTAATTACATCTGCATAAAAAGCAAAATAGCATGTTAAAGACAGTTTAAGTGTGAATACATTTTTGAGACACTCTGTATATATATATATATATATGTGTGTGTGTGTGTGTGTGTGTGTGTGTGTGTGTGTGTGTGTGTGTGTGTGTGTGTGATGCAGCGTGATTTTAACACTTGGCTACGTTGAGTTTCATAATAAAGCAAAGGTCCTATTTTGTTTTTCAAACACATTCGTTCAGATTTACGCATCTCTACTCACTTTCGTATCCAAAACAAAATAAATTGTAAAAAGTTTTGAATTTTTTAGTAATTTTTCTCGAGTACACAAGCCGGTAAATGAAATAAATAAATGCCGTTTAAAATAAACAGAACGTCTACTCAAATATGGGTACCTACTAAAAATAAGGTTCGAAATAATGAAAATATGTCGGATTAAGAATAAAATTCATTAATTCTATAGAAATTGCTTTGTTTATGTTTCGGATATAAAACTGAGTGTTTTGAAGGCAAAATAGTACCACACACACACACACACACACACACACACACACACACACATATATATATATATATATGAAAATGTTTTTGCAAGTACAGAATTTAATTAAAGAAATAAGTGTGTAGCTTGATGTTACACATTATGAAATGGTATCAAAAAGCGAAGCAACCGGTTTCGTTCCCGCTCATCAGACCTCTACGGGAGATTTTAATTGGAATTAAAATAAAGTGTGTCATGAAAATGAGGAGGATAAAAAAAAGTTGTGAATGCAGGGAGCTAGAGGCTAATAATATCGAGCCCCAACAACTCACGCTGTTTGCACAATGCAAGTTTGCGGGACCCGATATATAAAGCCTCCAGTACCTTAAGATGGAATAATGGCTGAGATCGAAACACAACAGTGAACCAATTTTCACGAAAATTAGAAAATTAAAAACACTTTTTATTCTTTATAAGATGCTTGCAAATGGCGGAACCGTAAGTATTTGGAACGATTCCATTTCAAGGCAAGGTGTGGTTATATATATATATATGAGAAAAATATGTGGACATACAAATCAATAATATATGGTAACTGTCCGTTTCACGACTTGAGCTGTTAAGGTTACGTTAATTTTATATGCAAGTTTTTATTTTGCCTTTTAAACACATATCTGGGAACCTAAGACATTCCGTCCGGGTCTTGTTGTCTGTAGTGTGTGTATCTCTGAAATATATCTATCAAGCTGACGTGCTTCAATGTTAAGTACTTGACGGATCGAATTAAGGCTGCCTGCCTACTTCGTGACCTCTTGTCGTTCGGCGTAGATGTGATGGCAATCGAAGACACTCACTTTATTTTTGACGCCGATGCTCATGTGTTGCCTAGTGACTTTTCTGTTCATCCTATGGAGACCGGCAGGCCAGAGGTTTTTCCTTGCTGTTGAACCGTACCCTGGGTGGGCCTTGTCTATGTCGATGCATGGGGCCGGTTGGTCGTGGCCGATATTGATGTTTCAGTTCGTTGTGGTGTATGCGCCCAACGACGGGATGGAGCGTATCTCCTTTTCTGTCAGCTGGGGCCGTTCCTGGTGGATCTGGCGCATCAAGCCTGAATGAAGGACTGAATGCGGTCCTAAACCCCAAGTTGGGTTGGAGAGCTAGCGGGAAAGTGAATGATCGTGACCTGGTCTGCTAATCGGCGAGTTTGGTCTCGTCGATAGATACTGTGTCAATCATACGGGGCGGGAGATGTGGCCGTTGGCTTTTAAGTGGCTATTTACTTAGGTGTCCAGATACCTGGATAACATGTTAGTGAGAAGGGTCAATTTGGATCTGCTACATTATTCCACGTTTTACTGGTGAGGCTATACGGACTACACAATTATTTTGCGCCTGAATGGTATTAGAATTTAGGCCTAGACTGGCTCGACACTCGAAGTTCAACTCGTCCTTACTGGACAGGCGAGACTTCCGAGGAACATCTGACTAGTGCAGCGGGTGTTGGTGGGGACAGTTATTTGGAATAAATGGCGGGAGTGGCTTAAGGATAATATTAGGTCTTTCACCACTAAATTTAGCCAACGACACACTCTAGATAAGGCTAAGAATGTGAAGGCAGTTAGATAGAGTCTGGCCCGGACGGAGATTGCAGGCGATTCCCTAGAGTTAGGCCTTGCTAGGCAGGATCCTGAGCGATCGACATGTTTGAAGTGTTTCGACAGCATTCCTGGAAGCGATTTAGAAGGCGCCTTATCTCTGTGACGAAGAGTTTTGTAGCTATTTAGCTAACTGAAGCGGCTGACTGCAAGGGTGAGATCACAGAGGGTGAAGTCCACTTGGCGTTGAAGAAGGCCGGCCTGAGAAAGTCTCCGGGACTTGATGGTCTGTCCAGCAAACTGAGGTTGTCGTACATGTTCCGATTTTGATGGTGATGTTCAACTACAGGTTTCACAGGGGTTCGTCCCCAATTAGATCTCCAGTGGTCTGATCACGCTGTTGATAAAGGGTAAGTATGGTGTGGGTAGAGGCATTTAGACGATTACAGGCCCATAACCCAGCTAAACCCAGACATTTTGGCCAAGATACTAGCGGAGCGTTTTCAGTCAGTTGCCGAGATTCTGTTGGGACCAGAACAGAATCAGGGCAACGTGCAACTGCCCCGTACGACACTGGAGCCGCGCTGATCAATTTAGACCAGTCCAAGGTGTTCGATAGGGTCGACCATTAGTACCTGGTTGCTTTCCCGCAAGCCACCAGACTTCTGCTTCATCGGTTCCTCCCAGTGCTGTGGTACAGGTGAACGGGGAGCAGTCAAGTGCTTTTGCGCTGTCATGGTCGGTTCGTCAGTTGGAGACTTTCCTTCGCCGGCTGAGGGACAGGGTGTGCAGACCGGTCCTACGTGGAGTTGATGTCTCTGGCGGAGCTCGAGCTATGGTTTCTACGTACGCCGATGTCGTATCTGTATTTGTTTTGTGCTATCGCAACAATGAGGTGGTGCAGAAGGCGCTTGAACGGTACGAGAAGGTCAGGAGAGCTAACATCAACCGCAACAAGTCTTCCAGCTTGCGGTTAGGTGCTTGGAAGGGTGTTGCTCTTCCGGAGCCCTTGAGTTGGACTGACAGTCTCGTCCGCATTCTTAGAGTGTGGTTCGGGCCGAGCCTCCAGATGAAGAAGAATTGGCCAGAGGTACTGGCAAATGCCGGAGTGGCGGCACCGAGTTGCGCTCTTCCTGTCCTGCGTGCCAGCACCGAATTACCTCAGCAGCTCTCAGTTTTCACTTACCTGGCGTTTGATTCGGAATGCGCTCTCAATGACGTGGGCTGTAGAATTGGCTGAGCAGATATACACGACTGTCATCGGTGTAACCCGGGTTTAGAAGAAATGGCTGCGTGCGTCTTCTACCATTGTACTCAAGTGCTCCCGTTCTGGATCATGTTGGCGAGTTAACGGCTCATATCGATTTTTTTAATCATTTCACCCCAAGCAAGGCGTTTCACTGCCACTGTTGCGCATGGGGTTACAGAGGGGAAAGTGATGAGAAAGAGTGGTTGGGGTTACATAGGGGAAAGTGATGTGAAAGAGTGGTTAGGGGGTTACATAGGGGAAAGTGATGAGAAAGAGTGGTTGGGAGTTACATAGGGGAAAGTGATGAGAAAGAGTGGTTAGGGGGTTACATAGGGGAAAGTGATGAGAAAGAGTGGTTAGGAGGTTACATAGGGGAAAGTGATGAAAAAGAGTGGTTAGGGGGTTACATAGGGGAAAGTGATGAGAAAGAAGTGGTTAGGGGTTACATAGGGGAAAGTGATGTGAAAGAGTGGTTAGGGGGTTACATAGGGGAAAGTGATGTGAAAGAGTGGTTAGGGTGTCGTGTTCATTGATCTTGCATACGCATGCGATAATGTGTCACACCTGTGCTCTGGGGTGGAATATATGGTGTTTCTGAAGTTGCAAAAGCCGTGGCAAGGTTGGTGGTGTGGACGACGCGGATGAGAGAAATCTTACCATATGAACGTTATTCTCATCAGGATCTGGTTGGATTCTTTCGGAATCAGTTCAATCAGGAAAATCAGAACTGATATAAATCGTTTGCTAATGGTGGATTTCAAGGAAGGATAGGGGAAAGAAATCTGGAAATACGCTAAAGTATTTTACTTACTGGAAATAATAAATTGAATCATTTAGCTTTCAATTAAAGCTAGAATAAAAATTTGAGTTTGAGTTTTGTTCAGTGGCATATCAACCTCTGTAGGTTATTTAATGCCAAAAAGGTGGGGTTTTAAGATATTTTTTTAATGTTCGGTTATAGTGAGAAGGTTGATTTAATCAGATTTTAATGAAAATTTTTTGTTTTTATTCTTTTTTATTTTAGAAAACTGAAAATGTTTTCTAGTTTTGTATTCAAAAATGTTTTGCTGAGAACAAGTTTCTCTTAAAAAATGTGTTGTTGGTATTATTTTTCTTCAAAAATGTATATTTTTCTATAATCGTCTATTTTTATTTATATATTTCTATAAAAGTTTATTTTTATACGTTCATAGTGTTTTGACCCCAGTTTGAGGGTTAACTATTTGCCCATATCTGGTACCATAACAGGTGCTACCATTCCAGGTCAGGGTGAACATGAGAACAACAGCAATTAAGAGGTGGTTCCATGTTCCTAACAACCTCCTAATCAGAGGCCTTGCCGCCGGATGCAATTTACCGTCATGTCCAGGATCAAAATAAAAGTGTCAAAAAACATTTTATTTTTAAAAATTCAATTTCAAAGGTAGGTATCGAATATATATGTATTGACTGACGCCCATTCGGTCAGGTTTCAATCCTGAGTAAAAAGCAATCGAATGTCTAATCGTACTGATGAGCTGTGATGCAGCAAAACAGATCTGTCTGCGGATGACTATTTACGCTCTCACACCCTGATTGAGCACTCTGGAAAAATGGCAAACTTTGCAAAACAGTAGCTACTCTAGCATCTACGCATCGTTCATTCAGCAATGAATTAGAACACTCTCAGCTATTGGGCGTTTATAATAATAATATACACGCTAAAAAGTCTGCCTCCTTCTACCGAGTGCCCATAGCTCAGAGGTAGAATCGCCGACTGACGCCAATTCGGTCGGGTTTCAATCCTTGGTAAAAAGCAATCGGATGTCTAACCGTACTAATGAGCTGTGATGCAGCGAGGCAGATCTGTCTGCGGATTACTATATATATATATATATATATATATATGAGAGAGATAGTAATGGACAGAGAGAGTGAGAGACAAAGACAGACAGATTTTATGTGAAGACGAATAAGCAAACCATTTTCTAAAGAATTAATGGCTTTTTATTTTTTAATCTGACATATTTTTTTATTATTTCGAACGTTATTTTTAGTGGAACAATAAAGCCTTTCAACTTTTCTTTATCAGATACTCCTTTGAACTTTTCTTTAACTAGATAGAGTGTCTGAAATTTGCTTTATTTGTGAAGTGAGAGTACTGAAATTAATGAAATAGAACATTGACAGATATAGACAGAATTTCACATGACCACAGCATTGGAGGGTTTTCTGCCTTCGTGCGGAGAGTAGCCTAAAAGAGGCTATGCCAGTTTAATCCTGTCTTATGCAAAGTTTACGAGAAGTTTTGTCCAACCTAAACGGCTAGAAATTCCCACGTTAAAAATTCACCTTGTGTCACATCCGACCTCAGTGAATAGGTTACTGGTAAATATGCAATGTGGAAACAGGAATCAACACTGCATTGTGACTGTCAGTTTCACGACTCGTTGCGCTCTTCTGGCCAAGAACTGTGTGATCAAATTAGTAACGATTGAGAAAATTAGTCCGAACGATATTACACCTACCAGTAATATTGCACCTTTGCATCTCTTGAGTATATTAAGAATCTTAGTTCCCACAGTTTTTTCTATGTATGGATTATGATGACGGTGCAGACTGTCTGACATAAGAGTTAAATTATTAGACCTTTTGTTCAGAAATACTTCTACTTAACCATGGAGCTATCCCTGAAAATGCATTTTAAGAGTTTTGATGGTTGAGATATTTAGTCATTTAGTCGTTTGATATAAACCTTTTATTTTCTCGTTCGTACAACTGTTGCCACCTAACATTTCACTTTTTTCTTATCAACGGTTTACTTCTTTCTTCAAATCGTTAGATTAAATGGACCGCTTATTTTCTCGCACTTTTTTCTTATCAGTAACTCGCCAGAAATAGACTTTTAATTCGCAAACAAGCCTCGATTAAAAAGTGAAAACAAGCCGTGAAACCTGTTCAGTTACACTCTTTCAACTCAAATAAAAAGTAATGATTAAATTCTTTAAATTGAATTTGATAAAACTTCGAAAAGACACGTTTCGTTCAAAAAAGGTACTTATTCAGGCTAATAATGATTATATATATATATATATATATATATATATATATATATATATATATCCGAGTGAATACAGAACGAAGAAAGAATTCTTACAACGTCCAAAATATTAATTTAAAACAGTGCTCGATATTATAATATATAGAGCTGTGGATGTTTATTATAATCACTAGATAATAAAAACTTACAACTGTCTAGAAATCGAAGAATCTCATTAATCAACCACTTAAAAAACACCCTCTCCAAAAATTCCAACGGTCAGAGACTTATTCCCCTATCACTAACCCCCACCAACACCTCTAACAAAACTAAATAAATATAATGAAAGAGGATTTCCATTACTTTACATACCGCCTGATGAGACATTGAAGTTTCAATGTCGAAACAATTGTACCTTTGCAGCGGATATATGTAGAATGATAATGTACATGTTCTAAAATATAATATATATATATATATATATATATATATATATATATATATATATATATATTATAATACTTTAATCCAAAACGGAAAAGTAGGAAGGTAAATCCCAAGAACCTGATCCTAATTAATATTAAAAATTTTAATACTAAAAAATAATTAAAAAAAATAATGCAGGAGGAGAGCTCAATGTAATTAAAATTACAGAGCCAATATAAATTTTAAAAAATTTTCAATATTCAAAAATGTTGAATGAACATTTCGGCATAAAATCCCTAAGAGATATTTTACATCTCCTCAGCAACGGTCCTTCTTTCAAAATGGAAATAAAAATAAGAATGAAAAGAGAGAAAGAAAAAAATCAAAAAAATAATTAAAACAAAAAAAAAATTGACTGTTTAGATTTAGAAAATTTTCGTCACAAAAAATTACGGAATTTGTAATTCATTGCTGATGTGATGTAAAATCTCTCTTAGGGATTTTATGTCGAAATGTTCATTCAACATTTTTGAATATTGAAAATTTATTTTATTTTGTATATATATATATATATATGTGTGTGTGTGTGTGTGTGTGTGTGTGTGTCTATCTATCTATCTATCTATCTATCTCTCTCTCTCTCTCTCTCTCTCTCTATATATATATATATATATATATATATATATATATATATTTGGACCTGGAATAAGTCTTTATTCACCAGACATTGCTCTGTCCGATTATTTGTTCCGATCGACGGCACATGGCTTTCATTCTTATGAAAAGGGATGGGTCGACTCGTGGTTAGCCTCAAAAGACGTGTCATTTTTCCGACGTGGAATTCAATAAAGTCCCTCAGAGGACCAAATCGTGTCAGCTAAGTACACTTTTTCCTCATGTCTCTTTTTTATTAATATATATATTCAAACATGATCCCTTAAATAATATAAATGTATACCATATATATATGCAATTTGTTATACATATATTATTTATATATTATATATGCGTGGTACTTATTTGAAAGCGCTCAATATGAGTGATAGAGCTGACATATTCAGTTAGATAGGTGTGAGTTTGTGACCCTGGGTTTCACGCTCTTGCGATCGTCTGACGATATATATATATATATATATATATTAGTTCTAGACCCCTGAAGATAACGTGCCCGTGTAGCGACTCAAGCTGTGCTTTCTTGAGTGTTGACGTTGGGAAAAGTTTTCTTGTCTGTCTTGATAGTCTAGCCATTCAGCACTGTAATTTACTGCGTTGATACATTTGATCATTTCATCTTTTATCCCCTGTTGGGAATATTTGGGTTTTAACCTCAGTGTCCACTTATATATATATATATATATATATATATATATATATATATATATATATATAGTGGACACTAAAAGTTCCCTGCTTATCTTAGACTTCCCTGGATAGAATCAAAGTGTGAAAGCATGACAAGACAGATTTCATCAGATGTTCAATGTTGTTTTTTCTCGGCCGAGGTACGTATAGTATTTCAAATCCGGCCCATGTTATGTTCTGGGTGTAAGGGTGCTCTCCCTCCCTATCAAATTAATTCCATAATTTACAAATATAATTGCAGTTGCAGTGCCGACTACATAGGGAGAACTACCCAGCGCCTGGACATGAGAATTAAGCAACATGTCCCCAGATCAGGAACCACACCTTACCTCGGAATGAACTTGTCCCAAATACTTACGGTTCCGCCATTTGCGAGAACGTATTAAATAATAGAAAGTGTACTGCGAATTTTAGTGTTGACTGGTTCACTTTTGTGTCCCGGTCGCACTCTTAAGGTGCTAGGGGCTTTATGTATCGGGTCCCGCAGACCTTCCCGGTGCAAACAGCATGAATTTGTTGGCGCTCGCTAATTTTTTTCTCCTCATTTTCCATCACACACTTCTTTATTTTAATCCTAGTTTAAATCTCCCGTAGAGACATGACGACCGGCAGCGAAACCGGTTGCTTCGATTTTTTACTATTTTATAATATGTAACATTAAGCTACACACTTTCATCTCTTTAATTAAGTTTTGTACCTATAAAAATATTTTAATATATATATATATATATATAGTGACTGTTAATTATTTGTGATGGTAATGTATATTTTATATATACATTCCATTATATAGGCTCCTTTTAGTTTCTGTTTCGATTTATTTCTCTTTTTTTTTTTTTTTTCTTTTTGTCTTTGTGAATTTGTGCGTTGTGGTGCAGTGGATATCGGCTCGGAACGAGAAATCGAGGAACCGAGTTCGAATTCCAGTTGAATCCATTGCATTCACTTACGCACAAATACCCTTGGGAAAGGTATTAATCCGTCTCTTCCCTCCAGTTATGGGTTAAATAGCAGGACAAATTGGGTTCTATAGCCTTGGCTGGCAACCATTCTAACACAGAAAGCAATGACAACCTACTGCGGGATAATCTTCTGCACAGTAAGTCATGTCTTTTTCGAGACATGATCGCCCAACTGACTGTATTTTTGTGGATCTTATTCCTTGTCAGTTTTCTTTTTCTTTTCATTTTTATTTTTCTATATTATTATTTCTAACTTTTAAATTATTTGTGATTATTAATTATATTTTACTGTAATTATATTTTAATATATAGGCCCATTTTCTTTTCTTCTTTTTTTTACAGTTTTATTTGTATTTTCTATTTTATTTTGATTAATTTTAGTTTTGTATATATTGTGTTTTTATTCATTGTGTGATGGCCTCTTGCAGTTGTGCGTTTGCGTGCGTTTGTTTTGTTTGTTTTATCTATTCTATTGTTTGTTTTTGTACGTCAAATCGTTTTTCCTTTAAGATGTTTTGTATATGCGTGTAGGTTGGTGTATATGTTCTTTAAATTTTATGACGTTTCCAGTATGGTCGCTGCTCTAGTGTTAACCTGTATAAATCTTTACCCTTCACCTGACCTCTAAATTTTTTCTCTATGCTAACCTTTTTTAATCGCCCGGTTCACACTCCACCCACGTCTATTGAACAGGTTAAGAGGTTCATCCCTTGTTCCCTGTTTAGGATGTGGTTTCCGGCTTTCTTTTTTCCAATCTTCTTACTTTGTTTTTTTTTTTTTTTTTTTCAATTGGAGTAGATAGATCTATCTATCGCCCGGTTCACAGTCCACCCACGTCTATTGAACAGGTTAAGAGGCTCATCCCTTGTTCCCTGGTTAGGATGTGGTTTCCGGCTTTCTCTTTCCAATCTTTTCACTATTACGTAGCCCCCTGCACATCAGTGGCGTTACCGCCTTGCTCGGGGTGATACGGTTAATATATATATATATATATATATATATAGTAGAAAGTAATAATCAAATTAAACTCGTTATATATTATAAAAAGTTTAAAACAATTGACCTCATAGTCTATAATAACCCAACAAGCACTAAACTAAATTCTCTACAAAAAACCAATGTAGTGTACCAATTTACATGCCCATTCGGAGATTGCATCTCTGATACTAATCAAAAACCTAGTACATATATTGGTTTTACTACAACCACGCTCTCCCGTAGACTTACATGTCATCTTTCTGATCAGAGTACTATTAAACAACATTTCTCTGAAAAACATAAACATGTAGGTAATATCAGACAGATTTTGGTCAACAATACGGTGATCCTTACTCATACACACAGTAAGAGGAACCTGCAGATATTGGAGGCCATGTACATCATATCAAAACAACCAACGCTCAATAAAATCAACTTTAAAACAGGAAATAATATATTACATTGCATTTGTCTACATGGTTTTGTTGTCATTTCGCGCTATCCCGCGGTGTGACGTCATAAAACCGCATCGCATAGTGAAGAAGTGCGTTTATTATTTTTGGTAACTATTGCCGTTGCCAAGCGGAGTTTTATGTCAACACAAAATAATATCGTCGGTGATGGTGGATTTTATAATATTTCAGTTTAAACAACCTCTCTGAAGAAGGCTCATGTGAGCCGAAAGCTTAGAAGAAAACCAATAAATAATTATCCAAATGTTGGAGAATTTTTGTCTTTATTTTCAACTGAAATTAAAGCAAAAGTACGACGTTTAGAACGGCTCATGATTAAACATAATAGACATTCATTGTCTCTTATATTTAACAGCGTATGTTTAATATATATATATATATACATATATATATATATATATATATATATATATATATATATATATATATATATATATATCTGCGTTAAATTAAACTATTTGATTTATCGGGTATGATGAAGTAGCTTGTATTTTTACAACTGCAGAAATAAATTCTAGATTTATAACCACTTAATTATGCATTGAGTCTTCCCCTCTCTCTCTCTCCTCTCTCCTTATATATATATATATATATATATATATATATATAGCATAATGATGATCCACGTATACTGTCTTAATATGTATAGGAAAACTACTAAAAAGTTGTAAGTTTAAAAATGTATTTTTTGACAATATTTATTTATTTCTATGACATATATATATATATATATATATATATATATATATATATATATATATATATGATATTTCAGACCGGTGAAATATCAAATATATATATATAATAATAGAAATAAATAAATACTGTCAAAAAAATACATTTTTAAACTTACAACTTTTTAGTAGTTTTTCCTATATATATATATATATATATAGAGAGAGAGAGAGAGAGAGAGAGTGAGTGAGTGAGTGAGTGTCCATGTAAAATTAAGAATCCTGAAATTGTCGAATATTGTTCCGTGAATTTATGGAAGTCTTCAGATATAGTCTTCTCATTCTTATTGTCGGTATTTGAATGAAACGGAGATCAAATATTTACACACATGGCCGTATCTGACTACCGGGAACACCAAGTACGGGTCCCGGCCGATCCGTGCAATCATAGTGAAAATCCGGGCAAGGAAAAATATCTTCGTCAGAAATCAAACTAAATTCACGAAGAAAGAAAGAAAGAAAGAAAGAAAGAAAAAAAAACATCTGAATGAACGCAGTAAAAATCTGTTTGTTTATTTTGTTAATTTTGTTTTGTTAATTTTGGGAGACAAGACTGGTTATACCCAGAAAGTCCGAACCCGATTTCCTGCTTTCGTTCACGTTCTATGCCTAATTTCCATTGGAATAGCCGAAAAAATCCGCAAAAATCATAGTTTCTGGAAACGGATGAGACTGATGACGTCATCACATTGTCAACTAATAAATCCGGGCAATGTTTTTAAACTACGACCCTGTTTAAACACACAATGGTATCATACACACTACACACACATTTTGTTTATCTCTAGATGTCTTGCGCATTTTTCAATCTTCTAAGGAGATGACTTTTTTTTAGAGAGACTTCTTAACGTAAGTACATCATGGCGTATGGTTAGCGAAGATAAAATTTTCTGTCGAATTGGGTGGCAGCCTCCTTATGCTTACATCTGGGTTCATTTCTGTTCGTATTAAAAGCCGATATATTGACTACAACCTGATTATTAGCGAAACTAACAAAGATAGACAGCTGCTGTCCTAAATGAAAAGCTATAAATATGAAGTTATCCTTCACTAACAACTGATAAAGATTTTCTCAATTAAAGGTGATGTCGTTATCTCTATTGAAAATCTCAATAGTAATAGCTTTCTTCATCGTTTTCGCTCTTATTTTATAGACCTTATGCTAATGTGATAAGGTATATATATATATATATATATATATATATATATATATATATATATATAACACTTTCAAATATTCATTTAATCAGTTTTGTTCATTCCAATTTAGTCCTGACAGTAGATAAAATCAATTGTCGTCTGTCTATATGACTTCTAGAATCTCTTTCTGATTATTTTGAAAAACATTATTTCCTTTGAAGCTGAAACATAATACAGGACGCTGTCTGACACCAATATGCAAAATCAAACCAAGGAAAAATGCAAACAAACGAATTCCTAGAAATTTCACTTTACTAAATTATAAATCAAACTTAAAGTAATCGTGACATCTCTCTCGTCTCATCTAATATAATAGTGAAATGAAATACTGATCAATTTGAGTTCATCTTGAGACTACCACCATTAATGCTCCTTCAAAATGAACTACCGTTCGGAAATATATCAGTTTTCAGGAAGATCAGTTCTAAAATACGACCGAGATCTTTAATTCTTTCATCAGTTTTTACCCAGCTTAAACGAAATATAGATCTCTGAATATTTGTTTGTCAAGCTGTGTTTCTGACGGGGAAATAAGAACATTGAACTTCAAAACAAATGTCGTGTCTGTCGCAGGTGAGATTTGCTTATTTCATCTTTGTACAAATTATAATCAGCATATTCTCCATTTTATATCTCTGAAGACTTCCTAAATAGTCTAAGCAAAATAGCGTTCGATTTCAGATATTCAATGAATGGAAGGGTATAACAGGGGATAGCACAAAATCGGTGAATATTAATGATAATAGTGAAATAAGCCGTTTCCATACAGAAAACATTGGACATTCAATGGCCGATGAGTCAGCGTTAATCTTGGTTGAAGTTTATAAAATATTTCTCTTGAAAAACTTTTTCAGAAAATTAGGCTTTACCTTGTTATCGCGCATTCTAGTACTGATAGAAGTTTCCCTCCAAACTTTTTGTTTTTGTTTATATAGAAAGTTAACATCTGGATTATATAATTATTTTACATGTAATTATGTCACTGATTTCTCTTCAAGTTACATGTGCTACACATTTCTGTTGTTGTTTCTCTTGCGAGACTTCAAATGATATGTTGTTGGGTTTTTTTTGTTTTTTTGTTTTTTTTTGTTTTTTTTTTGTTTTTGTGTGTGTGTGTGTGTGTGTGTGTGTGTGTGTGTGTGTGTGTGTGTGTGTGTGTGTGTGTTTTGTTATTTGGTAAAGCTCTGTGAGTTTGTGGAAATATTCTGTCGGGTTTGATGAAGTATCAATTTTATTAAGACCTAATATGTTTATTCGCTTCAATCCATCTTAATCATTGATCCGGGAAAAAATACTCAGAAATGTCTGAACTATCATTTGTTTATAGTTGATAAAAAATGTGTATGGGATTGAGATCTGACGGGGTTATTTAACCCTGCGTTAAGCACCTTCAATTTCCGAAAATGAATACAGCGTTTACACACCACAATAGAAAATTACTTATAGTGTTACAATTATGTAAAACTAGCAGTATAGCCCGGCGTTGCTTGGGTGTAATGAAAGCTTTAAAACTAATCCATGGTCCTGGAGCTCAGACTCTTTGGACGTTGGCACGAAAGACTAAAAAGCAATAGTTGTTTCCAGTTAAAGCGAAACCGTATACTGAAAGAAAAATGAATGGATGTAAGTCGAATTTTGATTTGCTGGTGTCGATATCAAATAAATTTTTACCGTCGTAAACTGAATTTTGAAGGCTAAATAAGTCATCTGAGTAAATGGTATCATGGCTGAGACTAAGAACTACAATTATACCTACTTAGAGCCAAACCCGAAGCAAAAACTAAAATAAAAGGGCTGAAAAAATACAGACATACGGGCAGATAAACAAACACACACACACACACACACACACACACACACACACACACACAAACATCTTGCCTTATATATATATATATTATCGATTTTATGCACTATTGTAAGAATTGCAACCTTGAAACTTCTAAATATCGTTTCTTATGTCTTTTTCTATGAGTGTATCAAATTTGATTAAAATCGGACCACTCCTTTTATAACTCGATTTTTTCGATTATCGATTTTCTATATTTATCTGGGGTACCTCGACACAAAACCTAGCTAAGAACACTCGCAGACGCTTATAGTACAACTGTGCAAAATTTCAAGAAAATCGGTTTAGCCGTTTCGGAGTTTATAGGTAACGGACACACACACACACACACACACACATACACACACACACACACACACACACACACAAAGTTCCATTTATAAATAAGTTTAGATACTGTCATATTGCTTAGAAAATAACATAATAGGCAAGCTCTGCAATTGACATTAAATCAGAAGTTGAACTGAAGATATAATTATTGATTAAAATGAAGCTTATAATAAATTTGTTGCATAAAAATATGTTTTAAACATATCAATACAAATAACAGAGAAAAGGTTTATTCATCGAAAATAGCCACAATTGTAGAAGTATTAGATAAATTAATTAAAGCATTAGATAAATTCATAAATACAGTACTGAAAGAGTAATAATAATAATATTATATATGAAATCTCTATATATAAAAAGCAGTCTGTGAGTCTGTGTATGACTGTTCCCTATGCACGCCTACATTTTTTAAGCTACGCCATTCAAACTTTCTAGGGACACATATCTACAGGGAAGCCAGGTCTACACATACTTTTTGAATTTTAAGTTCAGTAATTTTCCCTTTCGCACTTTTTAGCTAATGGACACGATTGTTTACATTAGCTCCGTAAAACATCTAAGATCTAAGATGGTTGCTTGATTACGTCACAGAAATCAAATCAAACGCGAATAAAATATTTTTTCATAAAAAAAAAATAAGTCTTTATATTTAATTTTTATTCCGACGTTTTAAAAAATCATTTAGTCAACAAAAAATGTGAATATTTTCCCCCGAAATTTGGAAACAAAAGAAATATTAAAAAATGTAGGCGTGCATAGGGAAGTCACACACAGACTCACAGATTGCCTGTTATATATATATACATTATATTTTAAGTGTCTGCAGCGAATTTAAACGTATTTGTTTCATCCGCTGAAGAAATTAAAATGTTCTGAGTTGCACGGGCAACACTGGGCTATGATGCTAATTATATATATATAGAAGCAAACATATTGTTTTCTCCGTTCAAATGTAAATCGTTTTCATCAAAGTTACTGAACATTTTGCCTGATGACGAGATAAAAGCTTTAAATCTCGAAACATAGAAATTTCCGTGTCACAATGTAAATTAAATTAATTTTAAATAAAGAACAAATTTTATTGTATTACGCTCTACGATGACATATGTCTGTGTGTGTGTGTGTGTGTGTGTGTTTAGGCAGCAAATTTTCCTTTAGACATGTTATATTAAATAAATTGCAAACATTGCTTATTTTTATTAAAATTCGTTCATACTCATAGATAATCTTTCGCGTGTTATAATTGAAAGATGTAAGAAATGAACGGATGTGCGTTGTGGTGCAGTGGCTATCGGCTCGGAACGACAAATCGGGAAACCGAGTTCGAATTCCAGTTGAATTCCTTGCATTCACTTACGCACAAATACTCTTGAGAAAGGTATTAATCTGTCTCTTCCCTCTAGTTAAGGGTTAAATAATAGAATAGAATGGGTTCTATAGCCTTGGCTGGCAACCAGTCTACCGCAGAAAGCAATGGCAACCTATTGCGGGATAATCTTCTGACCAGTCAGTCATGTCTCGATAAAGACATGATCGCCCAACGCGCGTGTCTATATATTAGTACGAATGAGATTTTTTTTATGATTTTTCGTCTTGTTTATAGTTATCGGGCATAGGTTACAATAAAAGAGTTTGATATGTTTAGGGTCTTATGTGGAAGTACCATATTCTTATGTTAGGGTCTTATGTTAGGGTCTTATGTGGAAGTACCATATTCTTTTTGATGTGTGTTGAGGTTTTTGAAATATCGTCCTATTTGTTCATCTACAATGTAGTTTGGGAATTCCTCATTAATGAGAAGTCTGTTTAATATTTTTTAGTTCAGAGTAAAATATCTTTTTTGTGGAGGAGTTGATTTGTGCTCAGTTAATTAAGTTGTGTATAAGTACTATTTTGTAGTAGTTAAGGCATTCACTCTTATAGTTGAGAGTGCAAGAGTTTTTGCTGGTTGTTTTTTTTTTGTTTAATACATAGGGGTAGTAAATGTGTTATTGATTGTGTCTATTAAAATGTCAAGGAAAGGGATTTTGCTATCTTTGTTAAGTTCGTATGTGAACTGGAAGATATAATGTTTTTAGGAAGTTTTAATTTTTATTCTATTATTTCTTCTATGTTTTTAACTAATGTAAGAATTATCATCTACATATCGTAGGTAGACGCAGGTTTTTTTTAGTGGTTCTAAATATATTATTTTCTAGGTTGGCCATGTAGACGTTGCTGAAGGTTAGACCCAGAACTGAGCCCACTAAAGCACCGTTCCGTTGCACGTATATATTATTTCTGTAATAATGGAAAGGGACTTTAGTTAAAAGTATTTTAGGTTTAATTTTTAGTGGGGACAGAGAATTATTATATATATATATATATATATATATATATATATAATGTCAATGGTTTCTCTAACAGGAACGTTAGTGAACAGATTTTTAACATCCAGTGGTGCTATGGTTTCATTATTAGGATTTTCCGTTTGTAATATTTGTATAAGTTTAAGAGATGATTTAATGCTATATTTCTTAGGTATGTATGGTGTAATTATTTGGTTAAGCGATTTAGTTGGTATATAGGAGTGGGTATTTGTGATATAATAGGGTGAAGTGGAAAGTTAGGTTTGTGTGTTTTGATAAAACGATAAATGTATCCTGGTTATTTTGGTAAGTTTTCGATTGTCTTGCTCCGTATTGTTAGCTGTAATTGATTTATACAATTTTGCTTTTTGTTAAGTGGTAGGTTTTTAAATAGGTAATTTTAGGTAAGGTTTTTAAATTTGGTGTGATCATCAAGAAACTCTTCTATTTTTGAGTTGTTTAAAACAACAAAGATGTTAGCGTTATCAGCTTTCTTAATTACTATCTCTGGATGTTTGCATATTTCTTTTGCAGCAATTTTCAGTGAAGTATCTATGATTTTAGAAGAATATATGTTTTTATCGTGTTTGTCTTTTATAGATTCTGCCTTAAGTAGATCGGGTGTTCGTTGTGATGCAGTGAATATCGAATCGGAACGACAAATCAGGGTGCGGAGTTTGAATTCCAGTTGAATTCCTTTCATTCACTTACGCACAAATACCCTTGGGAAAGGTATTAATTCGTTTCTTCCCTCCAGTTATGGGTTAAATAAGAAGACAGATTGGGTTCTATAGCCTTGGTTAGCAACCAATCTACCGCAGAAAGTAATGGCAACCAACTGCGGGATAATCTTCTGCCCAGTCAGTCAAAGTGTGTGTCACGTATGGCACTTAACTGACTGACTTAAGTAGATCACAGAGTTTTAGTTCTGTATAATTAGCTGCCGTTCATCAAGTTTAATTATATTTCGGTATAGTGTCTCAATCTCAATTTTTTATGTAGTCCATTATATTTTTTGTGTGTATGGCAGTTAGACCTAAAGTTAAGTAGTTCTTTTTGGTTGTCAGTTAATTCTCAGAACAGAAATGTTTATAAATCTTTCAAAGTTATTCTAGAGGTATATAGTTCCTTTATGTAATGTATTGAGTTTTCTTTGAATTTTTAACCTACGTTTACATTCCGATCTGTAAATAATTTCTTTTAGCCTATTTAAAATTTCTTTTAACTTGCTTAGAGTTAGTAGTACTTTTAATATGTTATGTATTTTTGTTTCCGTTTGTTGAGAGTTGTTAGGTTATCATTAGTTATTTCAATCTGCCTTTTTACAAGGTTACGTTTAAATTGCCAGGTGATGTTGTTATGATGAAATTTAAAATTGGTGTATTTAGACAGTAGATTTTCTTTTAGACATGTCAAATTAAATAAATTGCAAACATTGTGTTTGTTTATTTTTAATAAAATCCGTTCATACTCACGGATAATCTTCCGCGTATTATAATTAAAAGATGGAAGAAATGAGCTGTAACTTTGACACATGGTTTTATTATTCATTTCTCGATGCTCCCAAGTACTTTCAATCTTCTTTCAAGATCATCTTCAGGGATATGAGTTGTGGTACCAAAAAATAACCACAGAACTGTGTTACTAAAGATACTGTAAATTTATATAATTTATAAAATCACTATATATATATATATATATATATATATATATATATATATATATATATTATAAACGATTTTAGATTATTACAATGGGTAATACATATTTCACCGTCACGTCCTGATGTTATTATCGCGGCTTGTCAGACCCAAATGGTACAACAGTTGGTCCTCAAAATATACCCCCATAAAAAAAAAAATTATTTTATTTTATTTTATTTTATTTTACATAAACGCTCACATATTCATATTAGAATAGACATTTGTAACGGTTATTTACAAAAATTTCTCGCTCATTCTAAAAGAACCCCAAAGAAAGAGGAAAGCAAGAATAAAGAAAAGATAGACGATTGATTAATGTAAAGCAGCGAAAGAAAGAGAAAAAAGAAAAAAGAAAAAAGAGAAAAACGGGGGAAACAAAAACTGAATGGAAAGCAAGAAGAGAAAAAGAAAGAACAAAGAGATACAATAAAAGGAAATACAGTATCACGAGAAATAAATGTTGACTCTATCGTGGGTCGGCGTTCTTTTGAAGGGTAGTTGGGTAGTTGTATGTTGTTGAAAATCAACGGAATTTGGCCTCACTGTTGATAGCCCACTATAAGTCATAAAAAGATTATAACTCAAGAAAAGGAAATTGAGTTGAGAAATAACATATTATATATACACATATCAATTACGGTTTTTACAATTAAAGTAATCCTTTGAATAAGGGTTCAACGGACGTTAAAATGTTCATGGCAATAAAGTGCTGAAAAGAGAATTAATGCTTAGGGATGTGGGAGCGTTGTAAGTAAGGAATGTCTTTGATGTATCCGCTCCTTAGGTCAGTAAGTAGTTTTGAGACAGCGAAGAAGGAAAAGAGAGGTAAGAGCGACGAGCATAGTAAGCCACTTGACTTGGTCAAGGGAGATACTAATTACTCTCGTCTCTCTCGAGTCAGTCTGTCTGGGTCGGTTTGTCTTTCTGTCTGGCGATGCTTTCTGTATCGGCTTTTTATATCTTCTTTTGGATCGCAGTAGATCATTTGGGAATTCATATCCGTATTTGATTCTGGGCTTCCCATTGGCCGATAAAAAAAATTTGCGTAGGCTCGCGAACTGGAATTTAATATTTAATTAATTTTTAGTTTTCAACCGGAACATCTGCGCGAAGCCGGATGCGCACCGACGAGTTTTGGTAATTTGCTTTTTGGTCGTGAGAGTGCAAACATCCGGTCCATCGCTTTGTTCGGTCGGTATCACCACAACTGCATTTATCGTAATAGCGTCTCATATAAAAATTTACCTTCGTTAATTGGGTAGGGCGACAGAACACTCCAAAGAAGACAAAACGATGACTGTCTCCCACATCAGCTGAGCTACAACTGCTCACACCCCGTGCTACATAGTTATACCAGAGATTAACAATTCCTAGTCATTATTCATTGCACCACTCCAGCCACATATCCAAGCTTGCATCACCTGGTATTCTCAAGTGGTCACCCATCTAGTTACTGACCAGACTCAACGTCGCTTAACTTTGGTGATCGTACGGGAACTGGTCTTTCAACGTGATGTGACTGTAAGCCTTATAATTGATTTGTGTCAACAAGCTTCTTCTTCTTCTTCTTTTATGTACTGCGTCTCTTCAGGACGTAGACGATCATGGCCCTCCACATCTCTCTTTCCTTTGTAACTTTTAACACACCTTCTCCTGTTATCCCGCTCAAACCACGCTCCGCCATTCATCTACTCAAGCGCCTCAAGTATGTCACGCGTTCCTTTCCCGTGTCTCTCCTCCACTCTATCCGTCTCGTTAGCATAAGATTCTCCAAACCCCCGTCCTTCAAGCTTTAGATAACCTTAATGTCACTGTTGTACCATTTATAATATTTCTACAGCATTGTAGTGTACTGAACAGTAAACCTAATGAACAAATTTCAAAATCAGTTCTATATTCTGTACATTAATTTGGTTTTGGTTTAATTGGTTGTGGATCCGGGTGAGGAACCACACAAAACAATGAATAACAAAGCAGGTATTTGAGATGGGAAAATAGGTTATATTGAACGTAAATATACAAAATGGAACGCAGGTTAGTAATCCAGGAATACGATTAGTAAGGAATATATATATACAAGTCTTTGAAGTGAAGCCGTGCTGGAATTAGTATATCCGTGTAATATTATTCCGGCTGAGTGGAACTCAGAGCTACTATGACTACTGACGCGGTATTCTCTGTGTAACTTCGGTATCGTTCGGTAATTTACGGATCAGTCCCGATGTCTCTCCGATACTTCTATGGCAGGAGTATATGTATACTCAAGTCGAGTCCATTATCATAGAAAAGGTTAGATCCCACAACAGTTTTGCGTACTTCAAATACTGCTCAAGTAAATTTCTATTTATTTTCCACTTTATTTATATTTATTTTGAAGAGAAAGTTATCACCATGTAAGTGTTTGTGCAACATACAATACCGTCTGGTTGAATTGTTTATTTTGTTTTCATTATACGAGATTATTCTAAGTGCTGGTCATATATCCAGGATTGTTAAACGGGTATGTTGTTAAATGGGGCGTGGCTGTACGTACAAGTGTACCCATATGTGTTACGTCATAGTGAAGTAAATTTGTATTTGCACTGGTTATATTTCTTCAGTGCGTAATCTAGGGTTTTTATTTATACAGTTAACTCTATTGTAACACATAAAAAAGAGTTCTGCTTTTTAAATAATTAAAATGTGAAAATATACAAAAAATACAAACATAACCCGTACCAATAGAATAAATAACACATCATATAATAATTCTGCTTGTCCCTCGCTTCGTTCGCACAACCGTTACGCTCTGTCAGTACAGCATAAGTAATGGACTATTCCATTTTGATTGTGTGGAAGGCAAAAGATATTTCTGAGACGCTAATTGGTTTCAGAGAAAGAAAGAAAGTAGTGTTTAACTTCACCTGCTAAATAAATAATGGATTATTCCATTCTGATTACTTGAAAAGACAAAATACACATCAAAGACACTACTTGGTTTAAGAAAGAAAATTAAGTAAAAAGGGAAGAAAAAAATTGTTTAACGTCTGTTTCGGCTAAATGGAAAAAGTTGTCAATTTCAACATTTTTTTCTCATCTGTACCCCCTTACTTCTTAAAATAACTACCAGCATTCATATATTCATGTTATTGCATTATTTGTAAAAGTTGTTAAGCTCAAATATTTAACGATGCGATAGGAGAATTTCTAAGGATATTTTATTGTCGTAAAACTCGCCATGAGCTTATTCAGTTATTAAAACTTAAGACTCATCAGAAATTTCAAATAGAAATCATGAAAATTTCGCAGATTAAAAATAGTTATTAAATAATTTTGCAATATGTTACGAGAATGCATTTCTATATAAAAATATTAATAAAGTCAAAAAAGGTTAAAAGTTATAGTAAGGGATTCTACTGAGTCCTAATGGTTATATAAAATAGTTTTCATTTGTGAAGTAGTTGTAAAATAGAGAAATTAGAAATAGAACGTTTGGAAAATTCTAGATCATTCCAGTATATTCGAGAAAAATCTAGATGATTCGAGAAATATGCTAATTAGATACTAGCCTCTATAAAAATAGGTTTTTGGAAAAGAGTAGTCACTTGTAAAACAGAAATTTCTGACATTATCAACTCCGGCTTTGATTCGTGGTTATTATATCCAGCCGAAAGTATCTCTATGAAAAGTTGTCGACCAACAAAACCCAAAAAGAGGACCTTCAGTAACTAAACTGGTAAATAGGATTTTTTACTATTTTCATTGACCAAACTAAAAATTAATCTTTATATACATATATTTGTGTATTTCCCTTAATAGCACTTACCTTACTTCGCTAGCCCTAACGTGTTAAAAACATGCTTGACGCACACCCATTCTCCTCATGATATTCGCCAGTAGACCTAGAACAGCAGTAAACTCTGTTTTCTATTTGAATGCTACAATTATATATATATATATATATATATATATATGATTGAGCACTCTGGAAGAATGGTAGACTTTGAAAAACCGTAGCTACTCTGGCATATACGCATCGCTCATTCAGTAATGGGTTAGAGCACTCTGGCTATTGGGCGGGTATAATGAGAATATACACGCTAAAATGTCTGCCTACTTCTATCGAACGCCCATAGCCCAAAGGTAGAATCGCCGACTGACGCCAATTCGGTCGGGTTTCAATCCTGGGTTAAAAGCAATCGGAGTCTAACCGTACTGATGATCTGTGATACAGCGAAACAGATCTGTCTGCGGATGACTATAAATATATATATAAATTAAATATTTGTTTGTGATTTAGCTCTGTGTTTTGGTAAATCCTTTTCTTTCTTTTGTTACAACTTATAACACGTAACAAATATCACTGGTCATATTTTTGGCTCAAGTAATGTAGGAGTTTTAATCTATGAAATTTACTTTATTTCCATGTGTAATAAAAAAAATGCATTTTAAATTCTTAAAAATAAAAATATGCAAAGGAAGCAAGCAAAACAAAAGGATCAAAAAGCAATCTGCCCTCCTTTAGTCATTGTTTTAACACGTGGTATTACTGGTTTTGAATGTTCTTTCTCCTCGACCGGTTGTTAGCCAAGGCTATACGACTCTGTCTGTTCTGATGTTTACCCAGACCTGGACAGATGAAAAAGAGGTAGATTCATACCTTTCTCAATAGTATTTGTGCGTAAGTGAGTGTAACGAACACGATTGGAATTCGAACTCGGCTCTCCGAGCTCTATATTCCGAGCCGATATCCACCGTGCTTCCACACATCACCACTACATATCATTTACTCATTAAAATCCTTTTATTCTTTCTCGTATTAATTAGTGACGATTTTGTTCTTTTTTTTATCTCCAGGTGAATCAATGACGCAATCATTTCGCTCCAGCATGAACATCCAAAAACTGAGTTGGGAGAGACTTCACGCCATGATTCCTGTTTACGTCGTTTATTTCTGTCTTTTGTTAATTGTCTTTGTCTTGGCATTCTCTTCGCAACCTAAACTCGTAAACAGCGGGAATCGGGCCCACAAAAAAGTGACCTAACCTTTCGCTTCGCCTCACGGAAAACAGGGTAAATTCATAACGATATGGTAAATAAATTTTCTATATATGCACTTATAAAAGGCTGAAAGTTTTTTCATAAGGTACGCGTCCATCTGTGCGTACGTCTAGAATGTTGTAATTATTTGTTCCTTTTTTCCTCCAGTATATATATATATACATCACATGGTAGCTTCCCCTTTGTGGATAGGGGTCGCAGGTTCGAATCCTGCCGAATGACACACATTTTCGTAATAAAAAATTATCGTAAATACTCAGGCCAGCAGATATAAATATATAATACTGTTTAATTAAAAAACAGAATATCTACTTAAATACGAGTATCGATAAAAAATAATGTCCAGACAAATCATTTCATATATATATATATATATATATATATATATATATATATATATAATGTATTTGGGCAGCCACCTTCCTTTAATGCAAGTTTCATTAAATATGACAGAAAAGTATTAAAATGTCTTAACCATAATACCAGGTCTGTCATTTTGAAAGAAACCTGCATGTATATACGCTCTTGCCCGTTGACTGATCACTCTGGAGAAATGGTAAACTTTAAAAACAGTAGCTACTCCCGCATTAACGCATCGTTCATTCAGTAATGAATTTGAACAATCTCGGCTACTGGCGTGTGTTTACATTGTGTATATAGCACGCAAAAATCTGCCTTCCTCCACCGAGCGCCCATATCTTAGCATCGCTGACTGATGTCAAACTGGTCTGGTTTGCGTTTACAATTTATATGTAAACTTATTTATAAATGGAACTTTGTCTCTGTGTGTGTGTCTGTGTGTGTGTCCATTACCTATAGACTCCGAAACGGCTGAACTGATTTTCTTGAAAATTTACACAGTTGTACTATAAGCATCTGCGAGTGTTCTTAGCTAGGTTTTGTGTCAAGGTACCCCCGATAAATATCGAAAATCGCTAATCGAAAAAATCGGGTTATTGAAGGAGTGGTCCGATTTTAATCAAATTTGATACAGTCATAGACAAAGACATAAGAAACGATATTCAGAAGTTTCAAGGTTGCTGTTCTTACAATAGTGCAGAAAATCGATAATATATATATATATATATATATAAGGCAAGATGTTTGTTTGTGTGCCTGTTTATCTGTCTGTATGTCCTTTATACAAATCCACAATTTTTATCCGATTCTCACCAAACTTCACACAAATATTCTTTAGGTTGAATCTGAGCTCGAGGACCATGGATTAGTTTTAAAGCCTTCATTACACCCAAGCAACGCCGGGCTATACTGCTAGTATTTATATATTTTTAAAAGAGTAATAAGTGAAGATCCATAATAATATACGTCCTGAAGGAACCATTTTTTAATCATTTCACACCAAGGAAAACAGTAAAGTCACTAAGACGCAAGGGATTACTAAGTGTTAGTGAATATGAAGGGGAAAATACTATTAAGGAGAGAGAACAACAAAAGAACAAGGAATCAATAAGACAAAAATTAACCATTGACAATGCATTTAAGTTTTTGGTGGCCAGACCGGACTAGGAAGCAAAAAGCCGGAATAGAGTTCCATTATCGAAAAGTGTAGTAGAAAAAATGTTAGTATAGAACTTACGGTTACATCTAACCATTTAAACTAAAATGATGAGACCTTGCCACTAATCTAATCAGTCAGTCAGTTAAGTGCCATACGGGATACACGCTTGGGCGATCATGTCTCTCGAAAGAGACATGACTGACTAGGCAGAAGATTATCCCGCAGAAGATTGTAATTACTTTATGCGGTGGACTTGTTACCAGCAAAGGCTATAGAACCCAGTCTGTCCTGTTATTTGACTCATAGCTATAGGGGGAGAGATGTATTATATCCCGCAGTAGGTTGCCATTACATTATGCGGTAGACTGGTTGCCAGCCAAGGCTATAGAACCCAATCTGTCCTGTTATTTGATCCATAACTGGAAGGGAGAGATGGATTAATACCTTTTCCAAGGGTATTTGCGCGTAAGTGAATGCAAGAAATTTAACTGGAATTCGAACACGGCTCTCCGATTTCTCGTTCCGGGCCGATATCCATTGCACCACAACTCCAATCTAATACTGCGCTTAAATTCATAAAGTCTAGGTACCATAACAATTACCAAAAAATAGTTCTAGAAAATACACAGGGACGCTATATTACTGTAGTGGAAAAATTAATGAAGCCGAGATACCAGATCAGAACCAATAACATTGACGATTCTTCTTTGGATTTTATCAAGAATCTTTAAAAACATATGAAAAAACACCAAACCAGATATATAGCAGCAATATTCAAAAGCAAAGACGAATAGCAAGAAAACTGTTCTCACACATGGAACCAACATTTCTACCAGCAGGTCTAGAAACTGATTCAATATAATCTTTCCACTTCATGTTGGCGGAAAAACGTTAGTCTTGTAAGACATGTCATTTACCTGGGGTTGGCATCAGCCATACTGATGTAAGGTAAAAAGGGTTCTCTAAGACGACTGACAGAGAGCAGTTTCGTTTCGGAAGCGTTAAAATTAGCAGTCTATTCTTTGCACACACACACACACACACACACACACACACACACACACACACACACACACACACACACACAGTTTCATTTATAAATAAGTTTAGATTAGATATATTTATCGAAACTACACAAAAATATCCTGAAATATTAAAGAGTAAATTTATTCAGCGAAATCGCCATTGGTTTCAACCACGGCCCCAGATAAGCAATTTTAAAAGAATAACAATATGTTTTTCCAGATAAAAGTTCTATTTAACCTATAGCTGGAGTTGAAGAGGTGGATTTATAACTTTCTCAGGGGTATTTGCGTGTAAGTGAATTAAATGAAGCAGGCTGGATTTCGAAATCTGCACTGCATTTCCTCATTCCGAGCCTCTATCCATTATACTACCCACACATCCAACTCAGATGAAACGTATTTCCCAAAGGCATTAGTGCGAAAGTGAATACAATAAACTAAACTGAAATTTGAACTCGGCTCGTTAATTCTACATTTTGTGCCATTAATCCTCACGCTAACAACACATCCTTATAAATAACATATCACTCCAATGAACAAAATACTTTGCGCATCCCGAAACACGGAAGCCAAAACCTTGCCTGCTCATGTTTGCGTCTTTGGCCGCTTTATACGGCTTTCACCTGCAGCTGTTCACTCAGCTGACTGTCGATTTGACTCCGGAGTGAAGTGGTGGATCTATGTTTTATCCATTGTCACATATTTACGCAAAACCCCTTTTTTGTTGCGTTGAAACAGTGGCAAACAACGCTCTGAATTGTCTACGCGTTGTTGTTTTTGATCGACAGTGAGTAAACTTTGAACACTGCTCTCGCATTGACAAATGTTCATGCAAAATAGCGAATACACTGCCTTCTGATATGTTCAACTCCTCAGCTATTTCACACAACTTCAATTTACAATTGGCCAAAAAGAGTTTGTGGAATTTCTTGTTGTTTTCCGGAACAATTGCCGATTTTAGCATCATTTGTGTCTGTACGACCGGGTTTAAAGTCACCTCTTAACCGTTGTTTCTACCGGAGCAGAGTCCGAATAACACTTTTCAAGCCATTGCTTTGCTTGAACAGTATTTTTCCCATCTTTATCAACACATGAAATTCAGATTTTTCCTTTGTTTTGAAAATTTGCAACAGTAGCTTAACTTAAATAAGTGTAATTTTTCAACTAATAACTAATTTTTGAGGCCAAAATTTGTCACGTGCCATTTGAAGGTTTATAAAAATCATGTGTAATTTTTATTAGTGGCGCCATCTATCTGACAGGCCCTGGATTTGCAGACCTCAAAAGAATGCTCCAGAGAAAGAGATTTGGCTCCAATGAAGAAGTGATATCGAAAACTTGGGCGTATTTTGAGGCCAAAGACAAATCATTCTACAAAAAAGGCATCAAATCGGGAGAGAAGCATTGGAATCAGTGTATCACCCTAGAAGAAGACTATGTTGATGAATAAAGTCGAATTTTGCCTAAAAGTTGTTGTTTTATTAGTTAGGCCCGGGATTTATTGCGTGATGTGTTAACTTTAACAACCAGTAATATAATAATGAATCTGGTTTTCTTTCTAATACTGCACACAGCATGTTTAGAAACCTAATAACATTCCACCTAGTCAGGTACGTATTGTGTAATACACGTATATTCACGCTTGGGCGATCATGTCTCGAAATCATGAAATGTTTCTTTCGGGACATGATTGACTGGACAGTGGATTTTCCTGCAGTAGGTTGTCATTACTTTCCACGGTAGACTGGTTTCCAACCAAGGCTATAGAACCCAATCTATCCTGCTATTTAACCCATGGCTAGAAGGAGAAGCCAAGGGTATTTGCGCGTAAGTTAATGCAACGTATTCAATTGGAATTCGAACTCGACTCTCCGATTTCTCGTCCCGACCCGATATCTACTGCACCACAACGCTCAAGTATATTACATATGTGTAAACAAACAGGACACTTACAGTTAACATCAGAAAGAGGCAGATGAAATTTCTAGGGCACACAATAAGAAAAGAGAATTTAGAAAATTTGACAGTAACAGGGCATATTGAAAGCAAGATGGACAGAGGAAATCGTCACATAAACTACCTAACAATCTTGTGTAAATGGTTGGTAGAACAGGGATTAGCGAAAAGAGAAAATTTACAAAGGGCTACAAAGGACAAAATTGTAAAGAGCCATGATGTAGAGACACGTCATATACAAGATGAATTTTATTTAAATAAAAACGTTCAACAATAACAGGTTGAAAAATATCGTTTCTCTGGAGTTTTTAACACGTAAATTGATTTGTTTTTACCCGTCTATTTTGTACACTGACTATTTTGCTAGAGTGTAAACTGTGGCATGGTTTCATTTACAGTGGGATATCCTAATAACGTAACCCTTTCTTGCCTGCACGGAATTAATAATAGATTTGACTGGCGCCATTTGTATTTAGGAGTTTTCATAAACTTAATTTTAATTTATTTTTTAAGTAAATAGGCGAATGCTTGCTTAGAAACAAAAGATTACATATTTGCATTTTCAGATAAAACGTCAGTGGCCTAAATGAGAATCAAAACTAGCACCTGTTTGGAGCCTTAAAACTTACAGGTAATATATTATACTGGTAATCTTGCAATGTTGCGAACGAACTGCCTGTATTTGATAGATACAGTGATTACTAGTGGTGATTATACAGGGGGTTTAGAATAGGCCAAGTATCCCCCTACCAAGAATTTTGGCTGGCCTCTCGATTGCAGCCACGACTTTTATAAGCTTCAAAAATTTATGAAAAACTGATCAATCTCTGATTTCAATCTTCAGCACATTTCCCTCTGCGTTTCCTTTTTCATTTAGCTTTTTAAAGACACACGCAGGGACTAGTTTGAAAGAAAAACAAACAAAATAAAACAACCAGATAGAGAGAAACATACATTTTATGAGGGAGGGGAAGAGACTTAATAGTCATATTTTCATATCTGAAGGAAGACGTTAATTAGAAATAATGTCCCCAACTTGATATGTAGATACATATGCAGTCAGTGATTTATGGCCGAGTGAAAGAATTGGTCAGAAATTTTCTCCATTCTGCTGAAGACAATCGGCACCGATTCCCAGACACCAAATGTCTATGTCTCAAAAATATGCAGACACTGCTTGAATTTGCCTGAACTTCTCAGAAAAAAATCCCGGCCCCTAAGTGCCACCCACTTTCAGTTCCATAATCGTCACTGGTGATTATCATAAAAATCACATAAAGACAAAGACAGACACACTTGAAGAGGAGAACTAACAAAAATACTGGGTTATATTCAAAGGAGATTATTGTACAGAAAAGGGTGTATGCACAATAGTTAAAAAGAAGGTTTGTAAATATAACTTATATTTAGGGACTTAACTGTTAGGAAAATATCCAAGGGACAAGGTGGGTTTAATGTCGGAAGGGACGGATCACAGAACGTGTGGTGACAACGGTTGACAATTGCAAAAGATTTCAGAATCACGTTTACTGCGTGGACACAAGAAAGCTCCCTTTTCAAATTCTTTTGCATTTCCGACACGAAGATGTAGTTTCACTATGAACAAAGGGGCATGTCCCGCATTTCTTAGTTTAAATTCACAAATCACTATAAAGTTGTCAGTTAACACTGTATATAATAATATTTTATCTCCAGACTTTAATACAAGTTAAGTATATTTGATTTTAGGAGGCACGGTGGAGTAATGGATAGCTGCTTGGATTGAGGAACCGGAGAGCCGAGTTCAAATTCCAGTCGAATTCATAACATTTAATTAGGTACAAAGGTAAGGTATTTATCTTCTCTTCTATGAGTAAATACAGACTGGCTTCTGATAAACATTGGATTTAAAATCAGCTTAGAGAGGATTAACAGACAGACTGTTTATATAGCTTTGGTTGGCAGCCAGTTGCAGAGAGAACTGGCAACCTACTACTGGAAAATCACTAAGCGCTCTCTTCTAACATACCTTGAGCCAGGTATGGAAGATTAGGGTCATAAAATTTAACATGAAAATAATATCTCGTGTTGATGCAGAGTAAGCGACTGATGATAATATTTGAATAAATGTGATCTGATATAATTATTTTCAGTCAGTTCCTTTGTTTTACTTTTTCTCCATAAATCTTAGTGCAGTAGGAAGGTGCCGTCTAGTGAATGGCTCTCAAGACACAAGGTTTAAATTAATTTTTGACATCGAACCAAAAAGAAAATAGGAAAAGTTGAAAGTGAAAGAGTAAGACGATTCTAGATAATTTGTAACCCGAAAGTTGAGTAAAGTGAGTCATAAAGATAGCATACGTACAATAAGCATTCGAAGTCAGTCTAGTGACGGAATTTAACCGTCTGTGAATTATCCAGTTACCGACTACACCCCGAGTTCAACCATTCGATCAAGCTTACCTTTTTGAGCTACTAGTAGCGTAAATTGACTCTGCTCTTTAAGAAGTAAATTTCTTTGAATAATAATGTACATTAAGTTTTGTTGAAATCTAAAGAAATAAATAAAATCGAAGCAATATAACCCGGATATAAGAGAGTTGCCAGGACCGGATAAAGATTATCTTATATCCTGAATTTCTCTTATATCAGGGTTTGTCTATTTTATATACATTACCACAGGCTCTAATTTGGGACCAGAGAAAATCGATCTTATATTCGGGTTTCTCTTATATCGGGATCTCTTATATCCGGGTTATACTGTAGCATATATGTTAACTTGCGTTTGAGTCAATCCAGCTGCCTTATTTAATGTTTTGTTTCAGGGTCATAGAGAAATGATACTATCTAAATTATTTCCTTGTTTCAAAGAGGCTTTTTGATCGTATGATCGGACTTTACTGAAAACATAAATTAATTTTTTAGCTGATTTTTGTGCGGCTGTCATGTCCACAGCATTTGGATTGATTTCGTTGCATTATAATTTCGCGTGTTTTTTCTCGAGCTTCAAAAAAGATTTTGTAGAAGAAAAAAATCAGAGCAAGCAAAAATCACGCTGTTCTGCTAGCATTGACGTTAGTATTAACCCTTTGATTTTGTTTTTGAAATAAACCTCTTGTGTTCCAACAGCTTGAGGGTGGAAAAGAGGGCAAGAATAGAACTCTACTACTATGAATGAAAAGTTATTCCGTTTAATTTAGTGAAGTAACATATTATACTCAAACTCATTCCTAAATTGTGTATACTATAGTGGTGTAGTATGAAAATGAAGACACTGTTTAAGTCTGCCACCCACTTCTCCTCAAAAATATCTCGGCCACTAAATAGCCCACGCACGGTGAACTAACTAAAGAGGCTATGCACATGTTCATTGTTCTTTTTATATTTTCTTAATGCCTAGGCATTTCTGATTTGTTTTTGGCAGCAGGGTTAGTCATTGGTTGATTTTCGCATGACGTCAGTTGACCCATTAAGCTATATCCGGGTTAAATCTATGTTACCAGAAATATGGAAGAATTGAAAGAAGAAAAAGAATGCATGTATTGAGAGAAAGAGTGAGAGAGTTTCTTTGTCACTTTATTATTGAAGAGGAAAAGTTATATTTCAATACGCTTTACTACTACTTATCTAATCATCACAAATGATTTTACGCTTTTTTTCGGTAAAAACCCCCCAAAAAACGCATTGATTTGGAAATTCTTGCAAAAATCAAATAATTGTCAGATTTTAATGAAATTTTCGGGACTTATTCACAAATTAATGAAATTATTATATACTATACAGACCGTTGGATTTTCTCGCCAAATTTGTTCGCATTTTGGATAGAATTGATTGTTGGTCTTCATTGTTTTGTTGGCCCTTTTATCAACCTTATATATAATCTTATTATTACTTTCAAGTTTGAAACATTAAATAAAAATTTCCCAGTCACATTTTTTACACTCAAATGAAGAGAGCAAAATGAAGTTGTTCTCAGTTTTGGAAACAGAAAAAAAAAAAAACTAGGAACATTGGAAGCGTTTTTAAAGAAGCGAGTAAAAACACAAATTCCACCTGCAAGAAAGAAATCATGATAAACACAAGGATGAGTCAGAATCTGATTGTCAGAATCTGATTGTCAGAATCTGATTGTCAGAATCTGATTGTCAGAATCTGAGGAAAAATGAAGATGAGCAGAATCTGGGTGAAAATAAAGATGAACAGGTTTTAAGTGGGAATAAAGATGAGAAAGAATAGTGATTAAGAAATTGGAAATGAACAAGAAATCATAATAATGACGTCAGCAATTTATATTGGAAAGTCTACGATTTGGGGAGATTGAAGAAACTAGTTGTGGATGAACTAATCCAGAATTTAGTAAAACAATGATTGGAAGATTTTCAGTATTTCAATGGTCCATTTGTTGCAAATGAGCAAGGAAGGTTCTTATCAACGCAGTGGTTTGTCAAGCGGTTAACAAATGGCAAAACCGTACCAAGAACTTAGTTATTGTACTCCTCCTTTCGTAGATACTGCTACCGTTTCCTTGTTTCTCATTTGCAACGGAATCAGATTCCCAAAAGTCTCGTTTTGCAAAAGAGGAGGATCCAGAAATTGGAGGAAGTTAAACCCACGGATTCCAGATCATGAAAATAGTCCTGTGCATAGAAATTAAATTATTAAGTGCCTGGATATTAGACTTTTTTAAAACTCATACAACAGTCGATGCTAAATTTCAACAACGGCAGACAGAAAGAAATAGAAAGTCATTCTGGAATGTGTTATTGATGTTATTTCTTTTCTGGGAAAATAGAATTTGAAAAATATTACGAAGAATATGGAATTCAAATTGAACATCGCTCTAGAAGGAAAAACATTATGCCAGGAGAAGAAGTTAGAAATTCTGTTTTAACAACAAAGGAAGGGATGAAAAAAGTAATGAATGAAGTTGTCAATCGTTTAGTCATTGAGATTCAAAAGAGAAGCCAGCGTTTGGCAGAACTAAGCAAAAGATATGAGTTGCTTCTTAACCAGCACTTATTGGACACTGACGACGAAAATGAGAAAGTACGCCTTCAAAATGGATGTTTGGATTTTCAAAATCAGTATCTAGATGATATTGGCAGTGTTCTTTTATACAATGAAATGATAAATTTCATTTTGCTAATTCGAGCTGGAGGTATAGAGGTATCCTCTGATCCTCTTGAAGTGTATTATTAAATATGGCTTAAAATGATTAAAAAAATTACGTTCAACAATGTCACAGGATAGACTAGTGAATATGTTGCTTATAAATACTGAAAAACGATTTTTAACCGAAGAAGTAAAGAAAAGTGTTCGAAAATAATCTAATCTAAATCTATCTAAACTTATTTATAAATGGAACTCTGTGTGTGTGTGTCCGTCTGTGTGTGTGTGTGTGTGTGTGTGTGTATCCGTTACCTATAGACTCCGAAACGGCTAAACCGATTTTCTTGAAAATTTACACAGTTGTACTATAAGCGTCTGCGAGTGTTCTTAGCTAGGTTTTGTGTAGAGGTACCCCCGATAAATATCAAAAATCGATAATCGAAAAAATCGGGTTATAGAAGGAATGGTCCGATTTTAATCAATTTTGATACACTCATAGACAAAGACACAAGAAACGATATTCAGAAGTTTCAAGGTTGCAGTTCTTACAATAGTGCAGAAAATCGATAATATATATATATATAAAAGGCAAGATGTTTGTGTGTGTGTCTGTTTATCTGCCTGTATGTCTGTAATTTTTTCAGCCCTTTTATTTTAGTTTTTGCTTCGGGTTTGACTCTAAGTAGATATAATTGTAGTTCTTAGTCTCAGCCATGATACCATTTACTCAGAGGACTTATTTAGCCTTCAAAATTCAGTTTACGACGAAAAAACTTATTTGATATCGATACGAGGAAATCAAAATTTGACTTACATCCATTCATTTTTCTTTCAGTCTACGGTTTCGCTTTAACTGGAAACAACTATTGCTTTTTAGTCTTTCTTGATAACGTCCAAAGAGTCTGAGCTCCAGGACCATGGATTAGTTTTAAAGCTTTCATTACACTCGAGCAACGCCGGGCTATACTGCTAGTTTGTTGATAAACGTGTGTTATCTGGTGTTCTGGGATGGAGGCATTAAATTCAATATTCCGCAGACTAACTTATAAAAAACTAATAGTTTTCCCTTAACAAAAAGGTAGGATCATTCTTCTACTAAACAGGCTCCAGAAAGCCAAAAATTTTCAAATGAGTGAAATTTGTTTTTTTTTCCAGCCAATCAGAATTCTTTTTTTTAATAAATACTGTCCATAATTCCATTATGGCTTTCCCTCCAAAAATATTTAACTCTCTAGCCTCCAAAATCATAATAATTTTTCTGCAAAAATTATTAATAAAAACAAATAAACCATTTTCGAACAAATGAAAATCACTAATTTGATAATTTCAGGAACCCTATTTTTTCTCATAGATAAAGAACTTACAGAAAATTCTCTATTCATGAGAGAAAAAAATAACCTCCCTTGCCAAACATATTACACACACACATACACATTCACCACATGACTATCTTCTTAACAAACGCCTTACGAATTTTTGTACTTAATAATATAGAATCATATTTCTTGTTATTATTTTTTAAAAAAACTTCATAAACTTTTTTGTCACTCAACTTTGAAATAAATAAATAATGCATTTTTGAATACGATGGTGGCTGTTTATTTAAGGTGTTCACAGGTGCCAACCTGTCAACACCTTCACTGACAGGCGGGAGTTCTTTTAATATTTTTTAAGGTAAGCATATCTGTAAAATTTGCTATTTATTTATTTTTTTCTTAAGACAATAGTATCTATATTCATACAATCAGTTAAAAGCGTTTCAAGTTGTATAATGTCTTAGTTTTATTACATTTTTATTCTACGATTCAGAGCAGGAAGAGGGTCCTGTTCTGAAGAAAAAAAAAGAGGATTTAAATTCGCCAAGAGGTTCTGCTTTTATCTGATATAAATATTAAGCTTTACAAAATTTAATTTCTCGAAATTTCATAAAATTAAATAAGTGGGCGGAGGGCGGTGATTAGGGGAACGTAAAAGATGTTTAAAAATGTCAACAAAAAAAAAACTTTGTTTTTATTAAGTTTGAAACATTTTTTCATTATAGTATGCTACATTTTAGCAAATCAGTGGCAGTACTTAATTTTGAATGAATTATCATTTCCTTCGATTTTAATTGCATCCTCATTTCCTTCCAACCAGACATAATATCAGAAATGGCATGACATTTTTCACTGCACATTTGTGTGGAAAAACAAAAAAGACACAATTTTTAGGGATAAAGCCTTTTGCAGGTTGAACGCTATATAATTGTAAGAATGATTCTTGCTATATTTTAAGGCATGGGCTGTCAGTGATTACTTCAATTAGGCTATTGGAACCTTTTTCAATCGATACAGGGTCCCAACTGGAATTACTGATGTTTCATGGATTTTTTTTTTTTAATTTTCACTTAAAGATTATTGTATGTTGATAGTTTTTGCGAGTGGAGGGATTCAAAGATACATTACACTCTGCAGGAACTGGCATGTCAATAAGAAAACATTCTGTTTTGTGACATTTGATCACGACGTCTGGATGATTAGCTTTGATTTTTCTGCCTGTATGTATTTTAAAGTTCCGTAAAATTGTTACAGGACCTATGAATAACCGGATCTCGGTGGTGTTCATTCTAATTTCTCACAGTTTCCTTCACATAAACGTTACAGATTTCCAGCGCATATATCTAAACTTGTTTATAAATGGAACTTTGTCTCTGTGTGTGTGTCTGTGTGTGTGTGTGCATCCTTTACCTATAGACTCCAAAACGGCTGAACCGATTTTCTTGAAAGTTTACACAGTTGTACTATAAGCTTCTGCGAGTGTTCTTAGATTGGTTTTGTGTCGAGGTACCCCCAATAAATATCGAAAATCGATAATCGAAAAAATCGAGTTATAGAAGGAGTGGTCTGATTTTAATCAAATTTGATACACTCATAGACAAAGACATAAGAAACGATATTCAGAAGTTTCAAAGTTGCAGTTCTTACAATAGTGCAGAAAATTTGATATCGATACCAGGAAACCAACATTTACGGTTTTGCTTTAACTGGAAACAACTATTTATTTATCAAAATCTGAACAAGATATTCAAAGGGATAATTAGTACAAAAAAAGCAGGTTTCTCGGGGCAAAGAGCTGCAGGTTTGTTATACTAAGAATTTATTTTCTGACTTGTACTATGTGCGTTGTGGTGCAGTGGATATCGACTCGGAACGACAACCGGACAGCCGAGTTCGAATTCCAGTTGAATTTCTTGCATTCACTTACGCACAAATACCCTTGGGATAGGTATTAATCCGTCTCTTCCCTCCAGTTATGGGTTAAATAATAGGACAGATTGGATTCAATAGCCTTCGCTGGCAACCAGTCTACCGCAGAAAGCAATGGCAACCTACTGCGAGATAATCTTCTGCCCAGGCAGTCATGTCTCTTTCGAGACATGATCACCAAAAGCGTGTATCACGTATGGCACTTAACTGACTGACTGTTTACTTAATAGACTGATGTTTTGAATAGTTGCAATGAATGGTAAGATGGAAGAAAGATACGTCAAAATCAATTGTTTGATCTTGTTTGTTTTTGTAGCATTTTATGGAGGATCAATTCTCTACCAATTTGCCTTCTGTACTGGAACCCATGGCTGCTATTGATAACTTGAAGAAAACCTTCCACAATGATTTAGTTGAAATTCATGAACCTTCAAAGCTAGCAACTATGGAAATCAAAACAGACAAACCCCAACTGGTTCTTGTTCATCTTCCAAACTTGGCTGGGAAAAAGGACGAAGAAGCTGCTATTAGAAATAATGGTGAGTTTCATTTAGCTCTCTTCTTCTTCTTCTTGCAAAGAGCTTCAATGTTTGCAAGATGAGTCATTCAGAATACTAAACTTTTCTGAAATGTTGATGTAAATTGGGGAACTTGTACATACCTAAATAAGGAAATGATTGAAGCCATAATGGATTATTCCAAATAGATCTCTCTCTCTCTCTCTCTCTCTCTCTCTCTCTCTCTCTCTCTCACTCTCACTCGCTCACACACACAGTATTCCCCAAAAATTGATTTAATTAAAAATGTGAATATCTGAGTTAATAAATGTCCCAGGTACAAAACAAAATTAAATAGGCTTCACGTTGAACAATAAAAAATTCTCAAAATTCAAATGAGATATTCAAAGGGATGTAGATTTTATAATCAGTTTCACAAAGCTTCACAAATGTTCGATATGCGCACCACCTGTGACACAATACATGTCGGTAGGTTAGCTCCTGCCAAACACGCTGTAGCATGTCTTGTGTAACATTCTCCAGTGCCCCAGTTATTCTCTACTTAAACTCTTCTATGCTTGTAGAAAGAGGAGAGGTATAAACCTATCCTTTCACATAGCCCAATAGAAAAAAATTAGAAGATGTAAAATTATATGAACGTAGTGGCCGTTTCAACAGCACATTGTTATTACCACTGGTACACCTGATTCACTTTGTTAAAATTTGAGATCATTTGAGCGAGAATTGGCTGTTATTAGATGACAATTTGGTGGGGTGATACACTTTGTGTGTGTGTATATATATATATCAGGTGCCACCAAAATGGATGCGTTTTCTCCGAAATGAAAGAAAGAAATACTTGAATTTATATTATTTTTCTATTTTTTCTCAATATTAGTAGATAGTCACACTGATTAGTCACACTGCTATCCAGGCTTTTGAAAAGGAATATTGGTTTATCCGTTGTTTCGCTTTTTAGGACTGGGTGCAGACTCACATTTCTTCTTCAGTTGAACGTAGTCTTTCTTGCTTTTATGTTATTTAGGGTTGAGAAACGCAATTCGAATAAATAAGAAGTAGAAAATTGCAATAAAACTGATAAAGCCTTTTTAGCTAGTGTGGGATATTCCTTTTGGGATATTCTTTTTGGGATATTCTTTTTGGGATATTACTATTAGGATATTCCTTTAGGGATATTACATTTGGGATATTCCTTTTGGAATATTCCTTTTGGTATATTCTTTTTGGGATATTCCTTTTGGGATCTTCCTTTTGAGATATTACTTTTGGGATATTCATTTTGGGATATTCCTTTTGGAATATTTCACTTGGGATGTTCCTTTTGGGATATTCCTTTTGAAATATTCCTTTTGGAATATTCCTTTTGGGATATTCCTTTTAGGATATACTTTTTGGGATATTACTTTTGGGATATTCTTTTTGGGATATTACTTTTGGGATATTGCTTTTGGGATATTCTTTTTGGGATATTACTTTTGGTATATTTCTTTTGCGATATTTCTTTTGGGATATTCCTTTTGCAATATTTCTCTTGTGATATTCCTTTTGAAATATTCCTTTTGGGATATTCCTTTTGGGATATTCCTTTTGGAATATTCCTTTTGGGATATTCATTTTAGGATATACTTTTTGGGATATTACCTTTGGGATATTCTTTTTGGGATATTACTTTTGGGATATTCCTTTGGGGATATTACTTTTGGGATATTCCTTTTGGGATATTCTTTTTGGGATATTACTTTTGGTATATTTCTTTTGCGATATTTCTTTTGGGATATTCCTTTTGCAATATTTCTCTTGGGATATTCCTTTTGAAATATTCCTTTTGGGATATTCCTTTTGGAATATTCCTTTTGGAATATTCTTTTTGGGATATTACTTTTGGGTTATTCCTTTTGGAACATTCCTTTTTGAATATTTCTTTTGGGATATTACTTTTGGGATATTCCTTTTGGAATATTCATTTTAGGATATTCCTTTTGAAATATTACTTTTGGGATATTACTTTTGGGATATTTCTTTTGGCATATTCATTTTAGGATATTCCTTTTGAAATATTCCTTTTGGGATATTCCTTTTGAAATATTTCTTTTGGGATATTCCTTTTCAAATATCCCTTTTGGGATATTCCTTTTGAATTATTCCTTTTGGGATATTACTTATGTGATATTCTTTGTGTATTGAAATCCGGAATGTATCAATGCATGCCGTCGAATGTTTTATTTTGAGCCCTCGATCGCTAGAAATGGAGGCTAATTCTTCTTCTTTACATAACTGAAGTCTTAGAAGGAACATTTATGAAGGGTTTGCGAATCCATTTATACTAGTCTCTGCTCAATAACATAAAAATAATAATCGATGTTTTCATCGAGAGCTTTCAGATGGGTGATCATAATAGGGATCATTTCCTTAATGCAGGTAATACGCATCGAGAAATATTAAAAAGAATTATTTGAAAAAAAAGTTTAATACATATTGCGATAGGTAAATTGTCGCCATTTTATAGTTTTTTTCCTTTTCACGGAAGGGCGTTGTTCGTTTTTATATTTAGTCGATTACACAGTATAGTAAGGTGTTATAGCTCGCTACAAACAGTTTTAATATTATGTCTGGACTAACACTAAGTCAGTTAAGCGACATACGTGATACACGCTTGGACGATCATGTCTCGAAAGAGACATGACCAACTGGGCAGTAGATTATCCCGCAGTAGGTTGCCATTGCTTTCTGCGGTAGATTGGTTGCCGGCCAAGGCTATAGAACCCAATCTGTCCTATTATTTAACCCATTACTGGAGGGAAGAGAAGGATTAATACTTTTCTCAAGGGTATTTGTGCGTAAGTGAATGCAAGGAATTCAACTGGAATTCAAACTCGGTTCTCCGATTTCTCGTTCTAAGCCGATATCCACTGCACCACAACGCACATCCAAACACTATCAAAATTCTCTCGGATCTATAAATATTTACCCAAAGTACTGAGACGGATGTCAGGTTTAACATGATGAACCAGAGCGCGTAAACTCAAATCAAGAGACAAAAATCTCCTATGGACTGCCTATTTTCTTTAACCAAGTTTCTGTCCGTAGACAGAACCCCGAATGATTCGTATTCTGCCCGAAAACAGAGAGCTTGACAATTGCGAACTTACTCGGAACTCTGGATATTTACACAAAGTGTTCTCACTGAGACGGAATGACACAATGTCGTGTTTAACGTGAGAAACACGAGTGGGTATATTCGGAACGAGGGTAAAAAATTATCAAACCCCCAAATACGCAGGATCGGGCACTAAGCCTGTGCTTACGGCCATATCACGTTGAATACACCGGTTCTCGCTCGATCACCGAGGTTAAGCAACATTGAGCTTGGTCAGTACTTAGATGGGTGACCGCTTGGGAATACCAGGTGCGTTTAGTGTAAGCGTTTAGTGACGGATGTGCGTTGTGGTGCAGTGGATATCGGCTCGGAAAGAGAAATCGGTGAGCCGAGTTCGAATTCCTGTTGAATACCCTGCATTCATTTAAGCACTAGTACTCTTGGGAAAAGTATTAATCCGTCCCTTCCCTCCAGTTATGGGTTAAATAACAAGGGTAGGACTTGGGGGCCCTGCCCTGAAAAACAAATCCCAATGAATCTTGATACTCGAAAAGAAAAAAGTATTGCTAGACACAAAACTTATATAAAAATAACAATAAATTGTAGAAAGAAAAAGATATTACCAGCAATAAATAAATAAAATTTAGTTGGCAATAAATGACCTGCCGAGGTTGATATGCCATAAAACAAAAACAACCAACTAAGCCTGTCTTTTCTTCTTCTTAGCCGCGCCTCTGTCCATAGACCGAACCCCGACTGAGTCGTTCTCTGTCCGAAGACAGAAGTCTTGACTCTGAACTCTGAATTCTTTATCTAAAACATTTTGTTTAGTTCATTTGTGTTTTGGGGGTTGTCTTATTTATATAGGGTCAGTTGGGCACCGTCTGTAAAAAAAGAGCACCATGACTCAATTCGTCCGCCAGAAATTTGGAAACGACATGTTTTACTTCATAGCATTCGTACCGGAAACTCCAATACGAATATTTCAGTGTGTTTAGATGTCAATCAGAAAACAGTGCAGAGAATGAGTCTAATGGTGATTACGAAGATGTTTGGAATGATCACTAGTGATGTCGACGTTATACCTCCATACATCTTCCCACAGGGCCTCAGACACAACACGAAAGCTTACATGAAGGTGACTGCTGGAAGACCCTATATATGACAATAGGACTCTGCACCATGTCACAAAAGCAGATATGCCTAGTCATGGCTGTCAGACAATTTCTTCGACCACCCCCCTATACCTGGCCAGCTAACTCCCCAGACTGCAACTCCCTTGATTATTGTGCGTGGGGCGCAGTTGGGACAAAGATAAAAATAAAATGCTTGTAACAGCAAAGATGAAATGAAGGCAAGGATTATGGCAGCCTTCACCAACTTAAACAAGGAGACCGTCCAGAAGAGTTGTAGAAGATTCTGAAGCGATCTGGTAAACGTGGCTGAAGCTAATGACGATTTCTTTGAATAAATTAACTCTTTAGTATTTCAAGATACTTTTCTGTAATTTTGGTAAATTTATCTGTTAAAACGAGATTTCAGTGTTATTTTAATCTTGTGTCATTTAGACGATAATTCATCGATCGCAAACTTCATATCTGTTAAAATAAAATGCCAGTGTTATTTTCATTTTGGTTTCATTTAGACGACAATTCATCCATCGCACCCTTCATATCTGTGAAAACTAGATGCCAGTGTTATTTTCATTTTGGTCTCATTTATAATTCATTGATAATTCATCCATCGTACCCTGAAGTTTTTCATTTCAAATAATAATGCTGTTCCATTACTACACACACACACACACACACACACACACACACACACACACACACATATATATATATATATATATATATATATATATATATATATATCAGCATGCTGTGTGGGTATAGAAGAATCCAAAGGAGTAACCTGTACATACAATGGTAGGATAACCCTCTAAGAGAGCTCTAAATATATATGCATATAAATACATATAGAGCAAATATAAGAAAAATTAAGGCAGACACGTTATTTCATGGTGAATCGGAAGTTTAGGCCTATTTCAGGCGAACCATCATCAGCTTCCGTCTTTATTGTACAAAGGATTTTACACGAATGAGATTCACAAAGAACTAAAAAAAATCTTTTTTTTTTTACATTTTTTTCACATTCGTGTGAAATCCTTTGTAAAATAAAGACGGAAGCTGATGATAGTTCGCCTGAAATAGGCGTAAACTTCCGATTCACCATGAAATAACGTGTCTGCCTTAATTTTTCTTATATATATATATATCCGCAGACAGATCTGTTTCGCTGTATCACAGCTCATCAGTACGTTTTTTTTCAACAAAATTTTTAATGGAATTGCTAAAAACTAGTCCACGAGGACAAAACTTGAGGTCAGTTGGTTTACCAAAACTGCACTGGTAGAAGATAGAAGATGTTGCAGTCTTTGGGGTCTCGATAAAACCCAGATTTATCAGCACATTTCATGTCTTTGAAATTAGACGACTTTGTCAGAAGTCCGGGAAGAAAAAGAACTGACAATGTGAAATTTAGACAAGACATTTTTTCAAGCTTCAAAGCAGACTAAACGAGAGATTACTAAGCTTGAATAGGCAACTATATGATCCTTTATATATCGTAAAAATGATTCAGAAAACAAACATGAAAAGAAAACAGATTGAAACCCGACCGAATTGGCCTATATATATATATATGTGTGTGTGTAGGCCAATTCGGTCGGATTTCAATCCTGGGTTAAAAGCAATCGGAGTCTAAACGTACTGATGAGCTGTGATACAGCGAAACAGATCTATCTATATATATATTTTATGTATGCCGTGACAATATTTCGCGGTATACTCGAGTGCTTCAGTGCGACGCTTGAAAACCCACTGCATTAACCCTGCGAGCATTTGTGTGCGTGCGTGTGTGTGTGTGTGTGTGTGCGTGTGTGTGCGCGTGTGTGTGTGTGTGTGTGTGTGTGTGTGTGCAGGGAGAGATTTAGGAGAAAAGAGATTTGTATTTATCTTTAACTAAATTCTAATTTACTTTCACATCCTTCTACTTCTACTTTCATCTTTTCTGACAATCGACCTAAAACGGTATTTCAAAAATGCTTGGTCAACCATCTGATGTTGCTTTAGATTTTCTTTTTATCCCTACGTGCCAAATCTTTCTTGCTGTTATTGAAATTGGATATTTCAATAGATACGTTCTCAAGACACTTGATGTAGGCTCCCGTCTTGAGTCTGAAGCCCTGTGGGAAGATGAATAGGGGCGTAACGTCAGCATCACTAGTGATCATTTCAAACATCTTCGTAATCACCATTAGACTCGTCCCCTGCACTGTTCTCAGATTGACACCCACACACTTTGAAATATTCGTATTGGAGTTTCCGATGCGAAATAACAAGAAAGATTTGACGCGTATGAATAAAAATTTCAATATGGATATGAAGTGTATTAAACTATTATTATTTAACTCCTAAAATAATATGTTGTTGAGGCAAGTTTGTTAGGATTTTGCAAACCGCATTATTTGGTTGATAGGCTTGGTTCTTGAAATAAAGAAAGAAAACTGTCCACCCAGACTAACCTGTTTTATTTACTATTACAACTTTTGTCTTTTCCGTGTTTCATACTGTTTTCTTTTCATGTTTGTTTTCTGAATCATTTTTACCGATATATAAAGGATCATATAGTTGCCTATTCAAGCTTAGTAATCTCTCGTTTAGTCTGCTTTGAAGCTTGAAAAAAATGTCTTGTCTAAGTTTCACATTGTTAGTTCTTTTTCTTCCCGGACTTCTGACAAAGTCGTCTAATTTCAAAGACATGAAATGTACTGACAAATCTGGTTTTTATCGAGACCCCAAAGACTGCAACATCTTCTACCAGTGCAGTTTTGGTAAACCAACTGACCTCAAGTTTTGTCCTCATGGACTTGTTTTTAGCAATTCCATTAAAAATTGTGTTGAAAAAAACTCACAATACGACGACTGCGATGGTGGTAAGTTTCTTTATTTTTAACTCCAAATTTACATTCTGTTTAACATTAAATTCAAAATATTTTGTCTTAAGTTAACCTGTAGTGATTAATGAGAAATTTGTTGTAAAATATAATCCGTGTATGAAGATTGACGCATATTTATTTTTTGGTTCCTAGTTTTTGGAAGTAACGAGAGATGTACTCCCCTTGGGTATGTAGTTGCTGGCTATGGAGCTTTTTTTTTTTTTTTTTGTGTGTGTGTGTGTGTGTGTGTGTGTGTGTGTGTGTGTGTGTGTGTGTGTGTGTGTGTGTGTGTGCATAGTCTCACTAAACAGATATAGTACTAATATTTGTGAAGAAAATAAAACCACATGACAGCATATTTGGTCGTGGTCGTGTAATTACTTACGGGTTTCGATATAAAAAGGATTGACACTACAAGCTGATGTTATCCTTTTAGATATCTCCACTCATAGCATGTTGTTAAACTTAATGAAAAACAAAGTTTTATTGTTAAAATGTTTGTTATTTTTAAGAAGAAAGATCAGTCTATTTTTTAATTATTTTATTAATTTTTTTAATCTTTTCTAACGCGTTCGAAATTTAGTTAAATTTTTTGTTGTTGTTGCTGGTGTTTATTTTTTTTTTTGTGTGTGTGTGTGTGTCAGCAAGTGCAGATTTTTACAAGAGTTTACTGCGGCAAACGTAATATTACAAGGCTCACTTTTTGCCGATGAAAAACATTAATTTGGAAATTCTTGCAAAATTCAAATAATGTTCTGATTTTGATGATACTTTCAGGTCTTATTCGCAAACGACTGAAATTATTTTTAAATCATTATTTTTATAAAATCTTGGTAAAAATAGATATATATTTTACATATGTTACCCCTACTCCAATTAATTTTCTGAAATCTCTAGAAATTGACTAATGGACCGAAATTTTATTTTAATTAAAGCAGAACTTTTTGGGGAAAGTAAATCAGCATTTTTTTCCTTCTCACAGTTCTCCTTTTCAGAAAATCTGCTCCGAATAGTGAAAACAAAAATGCAATAAAAATATACTCTGCAATGTTTTTATTTAGAAAAATCATTCTTTTATACGCAATATATATTAAGGATATCATAGTCTGAAGAAAAAAATTCAGTGAATAATTTTCATTTTTAATTTTTTTTAAATTATAACAGTTTATAAAGTTTCAAAAATCTTTTAAAATTTCTTCCAGACATTGCCCTAAGTAGGTTAAGTTAATAAGTGAAGATTATATCTATTAATTGAAAAGCTTTAAAAAATTTTAAATACAAAAAACATTTTTTGTACGCAAATATCCGGTTATTTTTTATGGTTGGCCTATAATGGGCTATCCGCTCTAGTGAAGCGTAGTTGTGTGTTGAAGCAGATTAACTGAATTTGGCCTCGTTGGTAGATAGCCCACTATAAGTTAAAAAGGGATTATAAAACAAGAAAAGCAAATTGAGTATAGAAACAACATTTATATATACACAGATATCAATTAGAGTATTTTTTACAAATAAAGTAATGTCTTTTGGATGAGTTCAAAGGACGTTAAAATGTTCATAGCAATAAATACTGAAAAGAGAGTTTGTGCGTAAGTATATGGGAGCGTTTGTCAGTTAGGAATGTCTTTGATGTATCCGCGGGTAAGTAGCTCAGGGACAGCAAAGAAGAAGATTAGAGGGAAAGAAGGCGAGCATAGTGGATCGCTTGACGAGGTCAAGGGATGTGCTAATTACGCTCGCACTTTCTCAACTGGCGATGCGTCCTGTGTCGGCTTTTTATTTCGTCTTTGTGGGTCCCAGCAAGTCATTTGGGAATTCAGACCCGTATTTAATTCTGGGCTTCCCATTGGATGATAAATAAAATTCGGAATTTGATATTTAATTAATTTTTGGTTTTCAGCTGGAACATATTCGTGGAGCCGGGTGCGCACAGACCAGTTTTTGTCATTTGCTTTCTGGTCCTGAGAGTGCAAACATCTGGTCCCTCGCTTTGCTCGGTATCACCACAGGCCATACGTGCCATATCCTTAAAAAATCACGTGTTTCAAGGGTTGTTTCCCTTATGAAACGTAAACGTTTAATAAATTTATGTGAATTCTAGTCAACCATATACTTCGCCAGATGCGTAAATGATTGATGACAAGCCCACTTCAGAGATCCGTGATTAGGAAATGCTTTTATTCTAAATTTCATGCATGAACAAGTAATATTTGTTTCAAATCAGATTAAATTTAAATTTGCTAATTTTGAAAAAATAACGTGTCACAGATTTATATTTTATTTTTGAAAGATCTTTAAAACCGAGAATTAACTTTTCTATACAAATGTGTTGATAGCTTAAAAATTGAAAATATTTTTAAAATCTAAAAATTTTAGATTCCAATCAATATCATTTCTGTTTGAAAACCACCAGAGTATTTTGTTTACTGAAACTACTAAATTCAATCATTTAGCTTTCAATTAAGCTAAAATTAAAGCTTCGAAAATACTTTTTATTTTAAAACTTCAATTTAAAACTTAGATATCGAAAATGAGTGGACGTACCTATTTTTATTGAACAATCATCACCGTGAAAGCTACAACGAAATAAACAAAATACCATTCAAAGAAAGGAACAAGAAAACAATAAACAAATTGCATTGCAAACATAGAATTCCCCTACGAAAAAAAAAACAAAAAAAAACACCACGTCATAAAGTGCACAAAAAGAATGTTTCTTACACACTGTGAAATTGAACAAAAAGAGTATATTTCTAATAGAAGTAAGCGGAAGGGAAAGAAGAACTTGCTGAAAATATTCTTTAGAACGCTTAATAAGGATTAGGCTGGGTGGAGAAAAATGTTTATGTGAAAGACATTCCATAGGTGGTTATTAAACGGTACGGTGCACATCTCAGGTGTTACAGAAGAGGATATTAGGCGAGGAGGGATGATCGAAATGCAAGCAAAGGTTTAGAAACAGTTTCAAAAATCTGTATGACAAAAATAAATATATGATCTAAAATATTATTATAGATTACTTATAACAACACTCATGAGCTATAAATAATTATTGATCGATTTTAACATTGTGATATTTTGTATTATATCAAGTATTAGGAATATAGTGACTAGGGTCCGCAATTTGAAGGAGGGAGTTATCAATGATAATGTTTTGATTTCGAATCCGTAGTTATCTCCCTTTAACTCTGTCTTGTTGTCTTTTTTATTTTTAAATGTATTTTTTAATCGTTTCGCCCCAAGCAAGGCATTTTACTGCCACTGTTGAGCAGGGGGTTACATAGGAGATAAGTAATGAGAAAGAGTGACAGGTTACAAGGGGTGTCAGGAAGAGGGTAGGAGAAGGATGAGAATACTGGTGAGAATGGAGTGGACGAAGAAAGGAGCATGAGAGAGAGAGAGAGAGAGAGAGAGAGGATGCAAGTTAGTGAGATAGGAGATGACTATTGACTTTACATTTGAATTCTTGAAGATTGTAGCTGTCGGGAAAGCAAGTAAACGGAAGTAAATTCCACAGGCGGGAAGTGCGAGAAAAGAAGCTGATGGAGTAGAATTTACGTTTACAATTTATTGGTTTCACAGTAAAAGCGTGGGACCTCGTTTCTAATCTTGTGGCTCGAGCAAATTCATATATGTGGGGAGAGGTACCAGTGAGTTAAATTCATCTGAGCAGAAGACATGAAAGTATTTGTAGAAGAGACATAGGGAAGCCACATTGCGCCGGTGAGAAAGTGACTGTATCCGCGCTGCCATGTCGGGATCGATGACATTACAGATTCTCCGTTGGGTTTTGTCAAGGAGCCCTAAGTGGATAGCAGTATTCAATGCACGGGCGGGTGGTAGATTTGTATATGTGAAGGATTGTTTCAGACGGGAAAAACTTCCTGGCCCTGCACAGAGAACCGAAATTTGGTGAGGCGCCAGTAAATTTTAATTTCGAAAATGTGACCCAGAGAAAAAACAAGTTTGGGAACCGCTGGCTTACACAGTTGATAGATTAAGTTAAAAAAAACATTATCCTTGGTAAAAAGATACAGTTCACAGCTTATTAATGTTCTGACCTCCCAGGATTCAATATCATTCGTAGTAGTAGTGAAGAATCTTGTTGAGGAGGAAGAAAGAATGAAGAATTGTGATAGCTGTTCATCTCAGGATTCTCCAAAAGGAGAATCTGTTATGTGATCGGTCCCGACCTGGCAGCTCGACTCCAGCCACTTTCTCACCGGCGGGGTGTGGCTTTCCTCTGTCTTTTCTACAAGTATTTTCATGGCTTCTGCTTCGAAGAACTTAGGTCAGTGGTTCCCCTCCGCAAGAATTTACTCCAGCAACCAGACTGGCAACAAGGTCCCAACATTTTACAATTAAATCTACCAAATGCAGTCGACAATTCTACTCCATCAGCTTCTTTTCCCGCACTTCCCGTCTGTGGAACTCCCTTCCGTATACTTGTTTTTCTGAAGGCTACAACCTCCAGGAATTTAAATGCAATGTCAATTCCCATCTCTTATCCACTTGACTCTAGTCCTTTCTACATCACCCTGTGTATCTTGTTTTTTTTCCTTTCTCACTCCATCTTTACAACTGTCATCACACCTGTATTCCCATCCTTTTCTTGCCCTTTCTCTGACACTCCCTGTAATTGTCTCGTCTTTCTATTCACTGTCCTCCTACTGAAACTTTTACTCTCTTATGTAGTTCCCTATGCATAAGTGGTAGTACAGTCTTGCTTGGGTGCGAAACGATTGAAAAAAAAAAACAATTAAAAAGAGCAGTAATTTAAGTAAAGCTCTCTGATGGTTCAGGGTAATTTTAGAAAAAATTATTAAAAAGTTTTTAACTTTGACATATTGTCCAGAGATTTTGGTTGACCTCTTTGCGTTTCTAACTCTTCATCTCGCAAGCAGCTGAAAATGTTAACTGACAAGGTTTTCGTTTCACATTTGTATGACTATCTACCGACGAGGGTTGAATGAAAAGTGATTTTCACTGGTCGCTAAACTTGATTAACAACCTTAATCAAATTTATATATTACTATTTTGAAATTATCTCGGGTTTGAAATTCCATTCTTCTAATCGATGTTCAAATAATCTAAAGGATGGGTATTCCTTCTCAATCCTTTTTTCTTGAACATTTAATTTTTATTGCTTTGAGCCAGATACAGCGTCACCGTGGAAGGAATCCAAATGAAGAAAAGGACGCCCGAACATCTCATTGGTTAATAATAGTATTCCTTCGTAGGTAGTGGGGTGAGGCACTGAGTTGTATTTATTCACATAATTTCTAAATTCAAAAAATAAAATCTATTCAAAAACAAAATTTCTAAATTCAACAAATAAAATCTATTCAAACAAAACTGAATGCTACACATGAAATAGCGAATTGATACAAATTTTGATTAATTCATTTTCTTTTTTTGTTGTCTGTGTGTGTGTGTGTGTGGCTTATCAACCTTAAGTGATAAAGACTAACAAGCAAGACTAAATGTTGGACAGTATGATACGGGTTGGCGGGAGCGGTCGGGGGGTGGTGACAGGTTGTTCGCTGTAAAATTTCAAACTCCTATTTATCTCGAGGTTCTGGACAAAAACCAAAGAAAGATCTGCAATGTCATCGATCCTGACCTGGCATCTCGACTTCAGTCACTTTCTCACCTACGTGACGTGGCTTCCTACTGTCTTTTCTACAAATATGTTCATGCCAACTGCTCTGACAAACTTTTTCCCCCTAATGCCCCCAACACGTGAATTTAAGCGCACGGTTGGCATCTTTTACCTTTGAAAAACAAAAGTTAAATGTAACCTCCTCTTCTACTCCAATAGTTTATTTTCTCTCTCTCTTTCCGCTTGTGGAACTGTAGCGGATAAGAAATTAATTAAAATCAACCCTACTTCTTCACTTTTACAAAAATTCACAACGATGCGTGAAATCCTGGTTTTCCCAAATAGAAAAAGGATTGACCATCTGCTTAACGAAAAAGTCGAACCCAGATTTCGCAAGTAGGTGTTAAAATGATTTTTGACCAATGGTAGCGACTTGTAAGACTTGAAAGGACTTTGTGATCCAGTGCGAAATTCAAAAGAACATATAAATGTCTTCGCAGCGTCAGAGAGTCAGAAATGGGAGCAGCAAAAGAGAGACACATCTAAAATGTAACTTCAAACTTCAAGCGTCTCAGACATTGTCCTCTTTCTCTTTCTCCTTATCTCTTTCAACAATTACCACTAGAACATTTTGTACGAACTCTACCCTTAACCTCTAAATAATGTTTCTAATTTAACATTAATTTCTACAACTTATGTTAGTCTTTCCCTTTAATAAATTCCTATTTTAAAATGCAAAATGTATGTTTTATTCTTCTTGCGCTATTCTACACAATTCCACATATTCCAGCCTGCCGACAACCATCTCTCTGATGAAAACCTTCTGATGATAATTCTGCATAAAACTTGTAAGCTGTAGGGAGTTAGGTTAAGTAAGACACAAGGCCGAATTAAAGAAACCTCAATCTGCTCCCATACGCTACATTGGTGACCTCAGACGTTCAAGGAACACGCACCCCTACGCAACAGAACTCCCTTCCTTTTACTTGCCTCCCTGATAGCTACAATCTCCAAAAATGTAACGTTAATTATAATCTTCTGCCTTCTTGAATCCCGTTCGTCTTTCATCCTTTCCTCAATACCCACTGTACCCAGTATTTTCTCTCATTGTTTCTCTCTGCCTTGGTTGGGGTGAAATGGTTAAACATTTTTTTTTTAGTAAAGTCAGGCGAGAGTGACAAAAAAGGACTACAAATAAACAGCAAGAAATCTGAATGCATTGTCATCAGTAAAAAGAGCAACCCAAAATGCCAAATACAGGTGGGGGATACTAGAATCAAGCAAGTACAAAAATTTAAATACCTAGGAAGTGTTATAACAGGAGATAAAAAGTGCGACACAGAGATCCGAAGGCGAATTGGCATGGCGAAGGACGCGTTCCAGAAGCTGAGTAAAGTACTAAAACACAGGAAACTTTTACTAGAAACAAAGAGAAGAATACTGGATTGCTATGTGATGTCAGTTCTTCAATACGGCAGTAAATGCTGGACAATATCATCGGAGATGAAGGAAAAAGTTGAAGCAGCGGAAATGTGGTTCTACAGAAGGATGCTGCGGATATCATGGACCGAGCATGTGAGCAATGATGAGGTGCTGGAAAGAATGGAAACGAAAAGGAAATTAATATTGAGCATCAGGAAGAGACAACTGAAGTTCCTGGGACAGGCAATGAGGAAGGAGGGCTTGGAGAACCTGATACTGACAGACCAGATAGAGGGGAAAAGAGACAGAGGAAGGCAGCGGATAACATATTGGAAGGGCCTGAGCAGACAGATGACAGAACGGGGGTTGCGTGGTGTAACAGGAGAAAGTGTGCTCAGAGCCATCAGGGACAGGGAAACGTAGAAAGCCATGATTGCCTACGTCCTGAAAGGACAGGGCACATAGAAGAAGAAGACAGATTAATGTGGGATAAGCCCACTTGTTTGTTAAAGAACTGCTAATGACCGCTAATCATTGCCAAAGCGGCATGTAAGAAAATGCCCAATTGTGTTATTCTCTTTAACCCCTTGTAGAGATTATCTCACCTAGTTTGCCAAATTAAGTAGCAGTACCCAGGTATATAAAAAGAAGGACATAAAATCTCTCTTCCTCTTTTCATTCTAGGATGTGGTATGTAGACGACGTGTCTAGTTTTCCCCTCTGGGAAGGCTCGATAACCCAGCTATGTACTGCATCGTAGATACGCCTACGAGATTTTAACTACAAACATCACACATACACATTTTTTTAACAGCAAAGACTATAGCGTTTTCTTCCTTTTCAGCTGTGCACATGTAAGTATATTTTCTCATCTTGTACAAGGTGTGATGACTAAATTGTCGTATAAATTACGCAAAAATTAAAATAACACTGACATTTTGTTTTAATTATCAAAATTGAAATACTAAAGAGTAAATTTATTCAGTAAAATCGCCATTGGCTTCAACTACGGCCTCCAGATTATTTCGGAATCTCCTGCATCTCTTCTGGACAGTCTCCTTGTTTGTAACACTGTAAGTGTTCCTTATGCACCCACGTTAAAATAGTATCGATAGACCATCGATTCGAACCCTGATATAGATGGTTGAAGAATGATTCGATGTGTGAACATTTGTTCTTTTTCTTGCGAAGAACTGGGAAAAAAAGAGAGAGGAACAGGCACTGGGAAGGGAGGGGGGCTGGCACGGAGAGGGAAACAAGATAGAAAGCACTCACGAAATGACATTGATTTATATGACAGCAAATGAACACAACCCAGGTGAGAAATCCGCCTTGCCATGGGAAGAGAACTCTTTCTCTGTCTTTCTTGTTTATTTTTCTTTCTCTCCCTTTCCCCTCCGAGAAACGATGAAGATCAACTCAGGTTAACTTATCGGCTAGCTTCGAAAAGGACCACCCACGCGATGAGAGGAATTATAATTAACGCTGCCATATGAATGTACAGAATTAACAAACCTTTGTCTCCAAGGTTTCAGGTCACCAGACATCAGTGAGAAATCGCAACGGGGTCTAAAACCTGATACACGAAATTGACATTAGACTTTTAGGGAAAAATACCCCTATTCCCAGCCACTCCCCCACCGCGTCAGATCGAACGATTTTTTAATAAAGAGGCAGTGTGGATTTGAAAGAATAGAGATCTGCTAGAGACGCGACGGAGAAAAAGTTCCACCCAGAACGTTAAGACGCGAAATTCGTCTCCCTACACTAACAGGCCGTCCACCATTGCTAAGCAGAGAGAAAGGGAAATGGTAGCATAAGGAAACAGTGGCTGTCTTACTTCTAGTGACGACGAGACATAGTAGCAGGCAGCAATTCGTGGGCTTTGAGAAAAAGTTGTGTTGTGTTTTTTTATTTATTTTTTATCGATTCATTTTTTCTTTCTCTGTTGCTGTTCAAAGAATCATGAATATAATCATTAGTTTACAGAGACTGGCTTTTGCTGCTGTGAGGGGGAGTCTTGTCTGCTTTTTCCCTGTTCCTGAAGTGTGCATCCACCCCCGCCTCTTCATTTGCAGTGGTCGCCGAGTACGACATAAGACGACCGCCCTCCGAGCACTCAACTCACCTTGAGATCAGAAATCACAACGTGGCAGGGGGAGTGGGGGATCATCAACACCTTCGATCACACGGGGATGGAACGGCAGGCGATCGGTTATAGCCTCAGGTGCAGTTAACTTACGGTCAGTTGACGCACGCAACACACATCTACTCAGACCTGAGACTTGGGAGGCGCTGGGGAGGTCTCAGTTTAAGTTGATGAATGCTGTCATAATCTTTGCCTTCAGTTCGTCTTTGGTGTTATAAGGGGTTTTATTGGTCTCTCGCTCAACTGTGTCCCACACATAATAATCAAAGGGGTATGCAATCTGGAGAGTTAGATGTAAGAGGTGATGTGGTCGCAGAAATTGTTTCACAGCCATGACTGGGTTCTCCTAATTGAATAGCATCGTGCAGAGTTCTCTTGCCATACATAGGGTCTTCCATCAGCCACTCACTTGACCCAGGGTAATACGACCTCCTAGAGTCACTTGATGTACGCTACCGTGTTGACTCTAAGGCCCTGTGGGAAGATATATGGAAGCATAACACTGCCATCACTAGCGATTCATCAAACGTCATGTTATTGACTGGATATATCATCCAACTCTTTCTGAATCCTCTGCACTGTCCTCAGATTGACATTCAAACATTCTGGAATGTTCATACTGGAGCTGGCGATATTTCTAAGCAGTACAGCATGCCGTTTCTAAAATTCTAGCACAGTGAATTGCATCATGGCACACTTTTTCTCACAGACGGTGCCCAACTGGTCCTACTATACTATGCAGTCGACAAAATCAGAAACAAGTAATGCGAATGCGCGAAATTAACAATATAAAACGGCGGCAATTAACCCATTGCGCCCTGTTTTGTTACTCTTTATACAATACTAGCAGTATAGCCCGGCGTTGCTCGGGTGTAATGAAAGCTTTAAAACTAATCCATGGTCCTGGAGCTCAGCCTCTTTGGACGTTGGCACGAAAGACTAAAAAGCAATAGTTGTTTCCAGTTAAAGTGAAACCGTAAACTAAAAGAAAAATGAATGGATGTAAGTGAAATTTTGATTTCCTGGTATCGATATCAAATAAGTTTTTTTCGTCGTAAACTGAATTTTGAAGGCTAAATAAGTCCTCTGAGTAAATGGTATCATGGCTGAGACTAAGAACTACCTACTTAGAGCCAAACCCGAAGCAAAAACTAAAATAAAAGGGCTGAAAAAATACAGACATACAGGCAGGTAAACAGACAAACACACAAACATCTTGCCTTTTATAATATATATATATATATATATATATATATATATATATATATATATATATATTATCGATTTTCTGCACTATTGTAAGAACTGCATCCTTGAAAGTTTTGAATATCGTTTCTTATGTCTTTGTCTATGAGTGTATCAAATTTGATTAAAATCGGACCACTCCTTCTATAACCCGATTTTTTCGATTATCGATTTTCGATATTTATCGGGGGTACATCGACACAAAACCTACCTAAGAACACTCGCAGACGCTTATAGTACAAATGTGTAAATTTTCAAGATAATCGGTTTAGCCGTTTCGGAATCTATAGGTAACGGACACACACACACACACACACACACACACACACACACAAAGTTCCATTTATAAATCAGTTTAGATATATACAGTAGCGAGCATAAAGATCATAACTATGTTAAGAAAAAGTTTAAATGTGAAATAACTTTTTATTTTAAAGCTTCATAGAACATTCTATCAAGGAAAAATAAGGAAATAAAGGTAGATTATATAATTCCAAAATTTAAAGCTCAATAAACTTATTTTGATAAAGTTATAATAATAATGTTATAACATGCGAAAATAGTAGATGATCAAAAACATCAGAACGATTAATAAAATCACGCCATTATAATGGATACATCATATCCAAATGAAAATAGCGTTCATAATTCATCAGTTCTTGATGTGAAAAACATTTACTTTCAATAAAAGCTTGACATCTTTTGCTACATGAGCGAATTAATGTCTTGCGTTCATTAACGGATATTTTCTCCCATTCTCCTTTCAAATTAGTCTATAGTTTTTTTGACGTTTGTTGGATTCTTTTCCTTAGCTCTTTCATTTAGTAACTTCCAAACATTCTCAATAGGATTCATGTCTGGGCTTTGAGCAGGCCTCTCCATAACAGTAACATTCTCTTCAGAAAGAAATCTCTTAACAGACTTCACTGTGTGACATGGCGCGTTATCATGCATAAATACAGCTGGTTGATTAATTGCAGTTCTCAAATTAGGTACAACATGTTTATTCAATATCTCTTTGTATGCAGTTGCGTTAATTTAACCGTGTAGCCTAACAAGAGCAGCTGAAATCATGCCAAACACCATCACACTTCCTTTTCCAAATTTAACGCTACTTTTAGAGCACTGAGGCAAATTTCGTTTCTTAGGACTACGTCGAACGAACCTTCTCCCGTCACAACCGAACAGGTTAAACTTAGACTCATCGCTGAAATGAACACAGTCTCACTGCTGTTCTGTCTTTATGAGATGTTCAGGGGCAAATTTCAATCGGCTCATTTGATTCTTTTTAGAAATGTAAGGCTTTATAGAGGCCACTCGACTGTTCAGATTTATTTAATTGATTCTTCGGGAAATAGTGTGCCTTGATATTTCAATGACAAGGTTGGCATTAGCTCTTTTTTTATTCTTTACCAATCCATCTTTCTTCCCTTGCAATAGTTTTCCTAGGCCTGCCAGGTGATTTCTTGGCTTCACATGACCCAGTTTCCTCAAGTTTTCTTAAAATACTATGAATAACACTTTTAGATTTACCCACACTCTTTGAAATATTCCCAATCGATAGTTTATCTTCATTAGGTAATTTAACTATCAGTTTTCTAAGTTCCAATGACGTCACAGATTGTTCGCCATGTTTACAATGCAAGAGCCGGTGAAAAGCCGGTGTAATTTAGTAAAATACCCGATTTTATATTGTTACCCTAAAAAAGTTTTCAATAATGCAAAATAATTTTTAAATTTTATGGATTTATTTAATTGTTCTGATGTTTTTGATCATCTATTTTTTTCGAATATTATATAATTATTTTTATAGATTTATCAAAAAAAGTTGAACTTCATATTTTGGAATTATATAATTTACTTTTATATCCTTTTTTTCCTTGATGAAATGTTCTTTGAAGCTTTAAAATAAAAAGTTATTTCATATTTAGAATTTTTCTTAACATCATTCTGATCTTTATGCTCGCTACGCTCTCTCTCTCTCTCTCTCTCTCTCTCTATATATATATATATATATATATATATATATATATATATGTTTCGTGTTTCGAGGTAGCAGATAATTTTCTAAACATATACTGTTAAATATAACAGACAATGAATGTCTATTATATTTAATCATGAGCCGTTCTAAACATCGTATTTTGGCTTTAATTTCATGTGAAAATAAAAACAAAAATTCTCCAACATTTGGATAATTTTTTATGAAGTTGGTTCTAAGCTTTCGGCTCACATGAGCCATCTTCAGAGAGGTTACAAGGACGTTAACATAAAAACACCCACCATCAAAGACGATTTTATCTTGTGTTGACATAAAACTTTTCTAACCAACGATAACAGTTACCAAATAGTAAACGCAGTTCGTAAATTTGTAATGCGGTTCTGTGACGTCACACCGCGTGAGAGCTGTATGTATGTTTGTATGTATGTGTGTATGTGCATAAAATTCGTCCTCATGTTGAAATATATTCCTTTTGTAAGTGTTAAATTCGGTTTCTTTGAATGTTCTCAACCTCCGATACAAAACTGTAGACACATATTTTCTACAAGTGTCAAAATGTGAACATCTCTCTGTATACGTACATATTGATATATTTTTCTTTTTGAATTGTTATTCTTTATATAATATATGTCAAATTCTCCACACGTTGAAATTTATTCCTTGTGTAAATACTGAATTCAATTTCTTTGAAAGTTCTCAACCTCGACATTGTTTCAATACAAACCTGTAGACACAATTCCTCTACAAATTCAATCAATGTGTATGTAACAAATGTTAGCGTCACCATTATATCAGTCATTTCCATTGTAACTACTGAAAATCTCATCAATTTTATTTTTGCTTTATACTTCAAGAAATTAAAAAGCCTGATGCCTTCCAAACAATCGAACAGAGATGTAATGCCGGGGAAAAGATTATTCATCACCCACACCTTTGCTCAGCCTATTACAACTGCAGTAACAAGAACACAGAACTCCGTGGCTATCTACAGGAATGTCCCTATCCAATGTTGTTTTCACTGCGAACATTCAATTGTGAACCCTTTGAAAAGGTACAGTGTGGAGTGCGGAAAGAACCCAAATATGCATGTAAGCAATATTCTTATATTTTTCATTCAATTACACAGATGTGTCGCTTGGACTGTTGTCATTTCTATGAAACGCCATGCGTACAAGACAGAAAGAAAAAAAAGCGAGATAAAAATAAATTAAATATAAAAATATCCGACTTTAAATAAAAATATAAGATATTTTTATTTCTGTGTTTTTACAACTAATTTTTTCTTAGTCTGTATAAGTGTTGAAGTTCTTACTGTTTTCGTTTTATGACACTTAACTGAAGGTCACAGTCTTCCTTCAATCAGATAAATTTCTCAGGTTTTTATCCTTATATTGGAATGCGAATAAATCATACTTTAAGCGTAGCGCTAAATTGGCAGATAGATTTCATTTTACTGTTGGAATTACTATATATAACCGTAAGTTCTATTCTAACAATTTCTTTTAAAATGAAAAGAAATGTGATTTCTTAGCATATACGTGTGAGAAGAAGCAAATGGGAGTGTGAGGAAAAGAGTGTAAGTGTTACGTAGCTAGGTAAGGAGGACAGATGAATGAGTAATGATGTTACCTGAAATGATGAATAATTAAAATACTCTCCAATGATATACAAACATTAACCCTGCCAAATCATAAAATACTGATTTCAAGAGAAAATTTGACAATGTGGGGCGCAAAAACCTATGGGGCTCATAGCATTTGTTGTTAGGTTAATTTTACACCAGTAAAGATAGTTTTATTATTGGAATACAAGCTGTTTATGTAACCTGTGATATCAGGGGTTAGGATTTATTAAACAAATCCATCCAAACTTGCATTCACTCTAATCATTTCATATATATAATGACAAAGTGAATAATACTAAAAGCAGAGATAGAAATTCATTGGAAATTATTTGAATACTAGCTGTTTATGTAACCTGTGATATCAGAGGTTAGGATTTATTAAACAAATCCATCCAAACTTGCATTCACTCTAATCATTTCATATATATAATGACAAAGTGAATAATACTGAAAGCAGAGATAGAAATTCATTGGAAATTATTTGAATACTAGCTGTTTATGTAACCTGTGATATCAGAGGTTAGGATTTATTAAACAAATCCATCCAAACTTGCATTCACTCTAATCATTTCATATATATAATGACAAAGTGAATAATACTAAAAGCAGAGATAGAAATCCAATGTTTACTGTGGAAATTCAATGTTAATTAAGAAAATACTAGCTTCTTTAAAAGTTCAATATAATGTTCATTTATATATATATATATATATAATGAGAGTAGATGAATAAGTCCATAGCCAAACATGTAGTCATTAACTGAATTTTGATTTGAAATTTTTATTTATAATGTTCAATGTCTATGAATAATATTCTCATTGAAATAAATGCAATGACATGAAAGGAGATTATGTTGAAAAATAAATATTTGTTGTGTAAAATAAATACTTTTTACATTATTAGGCTATGAACTTCTTGATTTACCTCTATAATTATGCCTTTTCTACAAGATTACAAAACATTAAGATCTATATCTGATATAAAAACTTCCCAACAGCATATTTCTGTCATCGTTATTAAACTCAATTTTGAAACATTTAAATTATTGATTGTAGGTGATTACCTCATGAATGGCTGCCCGTTTGCTCACTGTCGGCCATGTTGGTTACGCTTTGCGAAATGCGAAGAAGGTGCTAAATATGCACAGATAAGACCTTGGTCTTCAAAATTCACAAGATGCTTCAAAGGTCGCTCCATGGAAACGGAAGTATGTCCAGAGCCGTATATTTTTGATCCAATTCGAGAGAAATGTGTTGATGATGTCCGCGCAGAATTAAACACCCAGAAGATTTCATGCTCACGGCAAGGTTACTATCCTGATAATGAAGATTGCACAAAATTTCATTTTTGTCAAATGGGATTTGTTTCTCTCACAATCCAGTGTCAGTTTGGAAAGATCTATGATCCCAAAATGGGTTCCTGTAGTCCCAGCAATGACGTTTGCAAACCTTGTGGAATGAAATCCTGGTAAATTCCTGTTTTCTTTGTGGTTATTTGTGTGTGTGTGTGTGTGTGTGTGTGTGTGTGTGTGTGTGTGTGTGTGTGTGTGTGCGCGCGCATGTGTGTGTGTGTGTATGTGTGTTCTTACTTACAAAATGGAGGTTGAAAAAATACTGGCAAAAGAAAGAGTAAAAACCAAAGAAAATGTCACCGCAAAACTTTGTCTATAAAACAATTCTTAAGTCTTAATAGAGAAAAGTAACTAAGAAAAAACATACAGTTGATGAATATTCAAATGTTACATTCATGTAAAAATTTCAAGCCTCTATTAGCTAATTTTTCATTTCATATAAATTCATAGCATCATTATTCAGTCATCAAGGAATTTCTCTGTCATTCTATGATCTTACACACATTTTCAAGTTCAGTGCATATTCTAGATTAAAATAACAATTTCATTTTGAAACTGCTAATTAAACAAGGATCATTGCATAGAATAAAACAAATGATAGTCTTAGGTTGAGAAGTCAGGAGTGTGAGTACATGTATAAGAATATCCCAACCCAGCTATATAATCATTTACTGTGTTGGAACTCGAGGACAGGTAAAAAAAAAAAATTATCAATCAATTTCCTTGCTTAGAAAAAGCTTTTTTTTCTCTTCCAATGAGTTATTCAAATGAGCCAATTGCTCACTTGAACCTTTAGAATAACTTTTCAGTTTATCCAGATTCAAGCAATTTTCGAAAAACAATTTCCATTGAATCCCACCAGGTACATGAAAAGTTTTTATCGGGAGTAAATTTTATTTAGACTGTGATATTGAAGATTGTCCAGAACTAGTCTGAATTTTCTTTCTTCTGAATTCTTGTAATAAACCCATTTTTCTTTTTTTATCACCACTGACTATACTGTCCCAGTATAACTGGTAAAATTACAATAACTTTTTCAAGAGAAAAGCGCGTTTAATTCAAAGTTTTTCTCTTTAATATTAAATGCCTGGATATTTTTACAGCCTTTGAGATTTCACTCGCCCAATCAACTCGGTCGATTAAAAACTTAATTAGACGATTAAAGTTTATTGCTTTACTCGCCCACGATCGATTAAAAATCTAGCAATGAAACGTGTCCATTCAAATATAGAAAAAGAAAATATGATTCCTTTTACAACCCAAAAGTATGCCATTGAAGATTCACAAGTTACTTAGAATGACCTAAAATGACATTATTAAGCTCTTTGGTCTTATGCATGGCGTCTGATTTACATCAAAATGTGTGGTTAAACAAAAGACAGTGACATCCCACAATCATCAAAGCCAAATCTGACAAATAGAATTTAGATTGGCAAGCTCCTGTCTTGCTTTTATCGTCCCGGTCAGTGCAAACATTCGTTTAATAAACGCTTCCGGAGTGGGGCCAAAATATCCCTGTCGCCAAGATTAAAGACGCTCAAAGATTTTTAGAAACTCATTTTTGACTCAACATCTATTTCCTCCCTGCTTATGAAAAGTAAAAACGAACATTTGAAAGAAAAAAATATGCATACTTCTTTCAACCACGCAAAACAAATTATACAAGTAATTCTTTTTATAGAAAATCGTTGAAAAAATCAGATTGGTTATTATTTATCATCTTTGAGATGGAGGTTGTAGTCAATCAGAAGAAAGAAACTACGAATTTAGGTACCTTCACTCAATTGCCGAAAAAAAAAACAGCATATCATGATATTAAAAAGGCTCAAACTTAATAAAAACAAAGTTTTATCATCAAAATGTTTATGCTATTATTGAGAGGAAAGATCAAATTTTGCTGTTATTATTTTTTTTTTAAATCCTTTCTAACATGCTTAAAATTTTAATTAAAATTTCATTTTTGTTTTCCGTCAGCGATTCACGCTATGTTTATGTAAAGTGACTATTAAGAAAATGGAGTCGGTCGAGTAAAAGAATTTTGGGACAAGTAAATTTTCCCTGACTCTTGACCGCCAGTAAAGTGATTTCTTTTTCAAATCTCAAAGGCTGCATATATATATATATTGTGTGTGTGTGTGTGTGTGTGTGTGTGTGTGTGTGTGTGTGTGTGTGTGTGTGTGTGCGTGTGCGTGTGTGGTCAAAGGCTGCATATATATATATATATATATATATATATATATATGTATGGTCTATACATCCACCCAAAGTCAAACCATCCACCAAGTATAATCAAACATATACCCTCCTCCATAGAATATAGAATTAGTAAAAACTCGTCCAGTGAAGAAATATTTAACAAACACAAAAGTCTCTACAATAAGTTTCTAAAAAAAAGTGGCTACAAAAACCAAGACATCAAGTATATAACAAACTATAACCATAACAGAAAAAATAGAAATAGAAAAATCATTTGGTACACACCTCCTTTCAACCAAATGGTAAACACCAAGTTAGGGCAAAAGTTCCTTAATTTAATTAAAAAACACTTCCCCACCAATTAGTAAAACCTTCAACAAAAATACACTTAAACTAATCTATAGTTGCACAAACAACCTAGAAAAAATCATAACAAACCATAACAAATATATCCTAAATCAACACGTAGATCAAAATAAAATTTACTACCAAAATGATAAAGAAGACAACAATAAAAACCTATGTAATTGTAGAAACCCTAACAACTGCCCATTACAGAATAAATGTAAAATAAACTCAATAATTTATCAATGCAACATAACATCAATTGAAAATCCCGCTAAAAATAAAGTGTATATCGGATCAACTAAGAACACTTTTAAGCAGCGCTGGTACATGCACTTAACGTCATTCAAAAACAACTCATACCGAAACCAAACATCCCTTTCTGCATACTTTTGGCAACTAAAGGACTCAAAACAGAAACCCAAAGTAAAATGGAAAATCCTAGAAAAAAATTAGATCTTGCAACTCACTTAACGACATCTGACATTTATGTTTAAGTGAAAAGCTACACATTCTAAAGTACCCCAACAGTAGCGAACTATTAAACAGTAGAGACGAAATAGCAGTATTATGCAAACATCGCAAATATTTCTCGTTAAAATTTAAATAAACAAAAAAAAAACACCTCATCCACACGAGCCCCCCCCCAAAATGCAATAAATACACATAATCAAGCCTCTAAATAAATAGAACAAAAGACGTAGAAATAAAAGAAAATAAATCCCACACCACACCAACAAAAATTCCATCCACCTGTAAATAGTAATAAAATAAAAACTATCGGCACTGCATAAAAAAAGCACCATATATCCCAATATAAAATACCTAAACTAAACAAAAAAGCGACCTGCCCAAAACTAAGCTACCCCACATCCTTCTCTTAACCCAATAATAGCACATCTAGAACCACGAACGGACGACTAGACCATTCTAAACTCCCACACCACAGTTATTTACATCGTTCTCATTAACAGCGACGCTACTTCCACCACATCCAGACAAAATAAATAAGAAACCTGTCTTGAACTAAGCCACCTCTCCTAACCCATATCTCTAAGACTACAATAAGGCCGACAGAATCAGAATAAGCTCCCAACCCCACTTTCACTTAAACATCATATCACCACAAATAAACCGTTTTCACCATTTAATTTTCATTCCAACTTTGTCACCCGATGAGAAGCACGCAAAACAGACTCGAAACTCGAAAATTTTTATGTAGTGATACTATGAATTTATAAACTATTGTAACAACTATTACAATATATATATATATATATATATATATTGAAGTCAATACCCAGAGGCAACAGTCTGTTTCATGCACAATTGCTAGGTTATGTGCGTTATGTTTTTTGCTCAACTATTTATATATACAGGTCAGTGATGATGCATTGTGGGTAGTCTATTGTATTATTCTATAAAATAGAAAGACACTCACTCGATTTCCAGTTGGACTCAACACACAAGTCTTGGATATAGACACTTCTACTAGTTTTCAAAACAACACAAAAACACATCTTTAACAGGTAAACATGAAGAGAAATTAATAACACTTCAAAACAAATCCGCTAGAAAATTACTAAAGAAGTGACCCAAACTACTTAGGACAATGAACAATTCATGAATTCCTGCTCTCTTTACTTCAACCAAATGGGGAAAAAATGGAAGAATGCTAGAAAAACTGAATAAAAAATTAATTACATTTTCCTTGTCTGTTATATTAAACAAAACCTGTTTGAAAAAAAGTTGCTATCCTAATATATATATATATATATGTATATATATGTTTATGCTCTTATTGCAATAATAGTAATATTAACAACTATATATCTATGCTCTACTTTTTAAAAGTAAATATCTATGGAATGTACTTCCATTAGTATTTACCACTTATTATAATTATTATTGTGTGTGTGTGTGTGTGTGTGTGTGTGTGTGTGTGTGTGTGTGTGTTTATATTTATCACTCATAATGATGGTAAGTTAAGCATTCTTTTCCTCTTTTTTTATTATGTAAACAAATCCAGAAGAAGTTGCTTGTTGTAATCACTTTGAAATAACTGGGTCTTTTAGATAACATAACAATAATCGGCGGACCTGAAGCAGACTACCATCACGTTTAATTTCGTTGTTTTTCATTTTTTTTTTTTTTTTACTTTTTTCAGCGCAGTCCTATCGCTTGTTACTTAAACTTTCCGATTATCAAAAAAAAATTTGAAAAATTACAATATTTAAACAAATTTTTTTGGAGGGTCAGTTTCTCATACAACGTTAAAGTAAATCGATCCTCCATTTTCAACCCACTATAAGATTGTATGAGAAACTGCCCCACTCCTAAAATTGTTTAAATATTGAAATTTTTGCAAATTTTTTTGTCATTCGTAAAGTTTAAGGTGTAAAAGATAATATTGCACTGAAAAAAAGTCCAAAAAATTTGATAATGAACAAATTTACAGGTGACGGTAATGTCGTACCGGCGACTGGTTTCAAAATGGAGGCTCAATTTACAATAACGTATGAGAAACTGATCCCCACCCAGAAAATGTTTAAATACTGAAATTTTTCGAATTTTTTTTTTTTTTTTTTGTCAATCGTAAAGTTAAGAGGGTAATCGATAGGACTGCGCTGAAAAAAGTAAAAAAAAAAAAAATGAAAAACAACGAAATTAAACGTGGTGGTAGTCTGCTTCAGGTCTACCCAATAATCAACTGTAATAAAATTAAGCAAAAGTTATTAAAGCTGTAACAATTTGTATTATGTTACTATCATTATATTGTAACGATTCATTCTAATGTTACTGAATTGATTGTTATAAACAATTTTACATTGAAAAAAATACTCTGAACTTTGATTACTATAATCAAAGTTTTAAGTATTTTTTTATAAATTTTTCAAAACTTATTTAAAATAACTTTTTTTAATTAAAGTTTCCAGAACTAACTGATTTTGATAACTTTACAGGTGATTACAATAAAGAGCTTCTTTTGTTTATGCATCATGCAAAGCAGAAAAGAAACTCAAATGTCTGGATTGAAAATAGAATTGAAACCAAACATTCTGATTTTGTTTCACTGAAATAAAAGAGCACAGTTTCTTATTTTCTTAATTTCTGGAGTGAGGTTTTATTATCTAAACTTATTTATAAATGGAACTTTGTCTGTGCGCGTATGTCTGTGTCTGTGTCCGTTACCTATAGACTCCGAAACGGCTGAACCGATTTTCTTGAAAATTTACACAGTTGTACTATAAGCGTCAGCGAGTGTTCTTAGCTAGGTTTTGTGTCGAGGTACCCCCGAGAAATATTGAAAATCGATAATCGAAAAATCGAGTTGTAGAAGGAGTGGTCCGATTTTAATCAAATTTGATACACTCATAGACAAAGACATAAGAAACAATATTCAGAAGTTTCAAGGTTGCAGTTCTTACAATAGTGCAGAAAATTGATTATATATATATATATATATAAGGCAAGATGCTTGTGTGTTTGTCTGTTTACCTGCCTGTATATCTGTATTTTTTTCAGCCTTTTTATTTTAGTTTTTGCTTCGGGTTTGGCTCTAAGTAGGTATAATTGTAGTTCTTAGTTTCAGCCATGATACCATTTACTCAGAGGACTTATTTAGCCTTTAAAATTCAGTTTACGATGAAAAAACTTATTTGATATCGATACCAGGAAATCAAAATTTGACTTACATCCACTCATTTTTCTTTCAGTCTATGGTTTCGCTTTAACTGGAAGCAACTATTGCTTTTTAGTCTTTCGTACCAATGTCCAAAGAGTCTGTGCTCCAGGACCATGGATTAGTTTTAAAGCTTTCATTACACACGAGCAACGCTGGGCTATACTGCTAGTTTACATTTAAATTAATTTTTATAAATACAAAAGACAATAGGAAAACTAATAGTTGCCAACGGGTTTCATCCAATGTGGACTTTTTCAAGGCAAAAATTAAATGAATTTATTAAACCAAGTAACCACCAATAACAAAAACAAAATGTCCGTAGCAACTGGAAGAATTAAAGAACACTATTTTTATACTGTTAACTGAAAATTACGTCAAATACTGTCATGTGTGGAGATATTGTTTATACTCAGATCCTCACATACTAATAACAATGATATTTCTGAAGCAGGCATTTATAAAATGAATTGCCAAAACTGTTCCTCCCAATATATTGGAGAAACAAGTAGAAATTTAAAAAAACGCATTTATGAACACAAAAGAGACCTCACAAATAACAACTTAGCTAATACACTAGTCATACATAGAAATAAATTCAACCACAATAAAAATGCTATGTGGCGGATTAAAAATTAATTAAAATCAACTCTCTTCTTCATTTTTACAGAAAATCACAACGACGTGTGAAATCCTGGTTTTCCCAAATAGAAATATGTATGTATGCATGTATGAACATAATCTTTGGATTGGAATGTCTTTGAAGTATTCTCTCAGTTTTAAAGGGTTCTGTTAGGTTATCAAGTATAAAAAAAAGTAGATGGGCGAACAATGAAGAGGAAGGAGTTGAGAGAGAGAGGGAGATAGAGAGGCAATAATGATAACGGTCATTTGACGTTTGTGAAGGGTACGTGTTAATTAAGCTCCTCTCCTTTCTCTCTGGTGACAGTTGAATTTGCTCTGTCTTTTATTTCATTTGTGGGGCTCGAAAAGGTCATTTGGGAATTCACTCCCAGATGTGATTCTGGTCTTTCCATTGGACAACGAACAAACTTCACATTAGCTCCCAAAAAGGTTCCATAAAATAAATTTTGTTTCTGATAATTAAAGATTATTTGAATTTTGTTTTTAGATGTTTCCTAGTTTTCTATTGACTGAAATACATTTTGCATCGAGGTGTGAAATTTCACGAGTTTTGCTTTGGATTTGCTTTTGTGTGTGTGCTAAGCAAAGTTTGTAAATTTGAGTTTTTTTTTCTAACAAAATCAATGAGTCAGTGCTTAGCATTTGAATTTTAAATCTAGATCTTATTTTGTTCACTACAAATTCAATCCCAGTGAGGAGGTAGTACAGACTTAGTAAAAACAATGCATACAATAACCAAAAATTACTAAATAAGAACAAAGTGAGATATCCCTAGACATGAATAGTAGAACAAAGACCCTTGTCAATTAAATAAAGTGTTCAGTTCAATTTTCCCTGACGATTACTCTGAAGGCCAAAGTGAGTTAACAGTTGAAACATGATAGTAAAAATAAAGATGAGGATATTAGTCAAAAAGCAAATAATGTAGACTACAATTTATCATGTCTAACAGTTAACTGTCATTTCTTTGCAGTTGAATGTGAATAACAAAGAACCACAAACCAGTCATGGATGAATAACCTCTTCAGCTCCAAAATGGCAAAGTAAAAGACAAAACATATCTGTTTTCCACACATGGCCACATCTTTCCTGTCTGTTTTATATCAAATATTTTATATATGATTATTTGTCTATATTTCTGAGATGAGATATTTTAAAGATTTACATTGTTTAGACTATTGTCCTCATCTTTATTGTCATATTCAAAACATTCTGGCCATAGTACACGCCTGATTTCTTCTAGTGATATACCCTGATGGACAAAATGAAGGGTTCAGTTCAAAATTCCAATGTATATCACCTGATGAAGGCTGGCGTGTACAAAGGCTGGAGTCTGAAACATCATGAATATGTCATGAATAGGATAATAAAGTTGAGGACAACAGTCGGAACAACGTAAATAGTGCAACTATAAGATATTCAAAAAGGTATAGAAAATAATTATACGATGTATATGCATTATATATAATGTATATATATATATATATATATATATAATGTACATTAATATATAATGTACAAGTATACTTTTTTGATGGCTATGCTTTAAACTTAAATAAATTGGTTGAAATGCTTAAATGTTTTAAGATTTTATGTGTCTTTTATCATTTTTATGTATTATACTAGCTGAAGTACCTGCCTATGCTTGGCAGTAGGTCCTTAATAAAATTACCTCTGGTTGCAATCACAGTAGAATGATGACTAACAGTTGGATGCTAAGCAGTGTTTCTATCAGATTCAAGTTATACTGGATATATCATGAACTCACACATGCACACATACACTATGCAAAAAAAATAAAATACTTACACCAATGAAAAGGGCATAAAAAAAAAATATCAAGAGGTATAAGCAGTGAGTTGGTGATACCCTTCAGGAGTGGACAGAGTAATTCCCAGAGAGTCCATATATGAACGTCTGGAGTCAGAGTGCTGAAGATAAACATCAATCAGCTAATAAACCTATTACTTATATTACTTGGGCACCTTGGTGTGGTGTAATGGTTAACAAGCTCGTCTTGCTAGAATCATTATAACTGAGTAGTGAGTTCGATCCTCACTGGGTACCCCCTACTTTCAGCCATGTGTCACATCTACGCTATGCTTAGAAAAATCACCTTCCTCCAGGTTTGGGGGTTGGGTGCAGGGCTAACAACCCTGCCCCATAAAAAACAGTTTGTTACGGAAACAGCAAAAAATGCTGCTCTACGCACCTTTGGATGTAACGGAAAAGTTTTTTTTATATTAATTATATATATATATATATATATATATATATATATATATATGTGAGAGCTTCAATACATGTCATATCATAGTTACAAATTTTTCTATCTCAATTGAAATTTTGAGAATCATAAAACTGTAGAACTGGGAAAACACTAAAGTTACTCTAAATATTCTTTAAGACTTCAGTTGCATTTTCAACTTCTTTTTACTATACATTATATATATATATATATATATATATGTGAATATATTACAGAAATTAACAAAGATTAATGAAATGGTCTTTAAACAACTGACAATTTAAAATGATTTTTTTTTTAATCATATCACCCCGAGCAAGGCGGTAACGCCACTGATGTGCAGGGGGCTACGTAATAGTGAGAAGATTTGAAAAGAGAAAGCCGGAAACCACATCCTAAACAGGGAACAAGGGATGAGCCTCTTAACCTATTCAATAGACGTGGGTGGAGTGTGAACCGGGCGATAGATAGATCTATCTACTCCAATTGTTTGAACATTATTTTTGATCGACACTCGTATTTAAGTAGATATTCTGTCAAACAGTGTATATATTTATTTCTATCAGCTTGATTATTTACGATAAATTTTTGTTACGAAAATATGTTTCATTTGACAGGATTCGAACCTGCAACCCCTATCTACATATTGGAAGCCCCCAATTGATCTGGCTTATCTTAAACCTTCTCGACCACTAATGACCAACAGTCTAAACAAAGTTAAATATTAACAGAATATCTACTTAAATATGAGTATCGATAAAAAATAATATTCAAACAAATCATTTCATATATATATATATATATATATATGTGTGTGTGTGTGTGTGTGTGTGTGTGTGTGTGTGTGTGTCAGTCAGTTAAGTGCCATATGTGATACACGCTTAGGGCGATCATGTCTTGACTGACTGGGCAGAAGATTATCCCGCAGAAGGTTGCCATTGCTTTCTGCAGAAGACTGGTTGCCAGCCAAGGCTATAGAACCCAATCTGTCTTATCATTTAATCCATAACTGGAAGGAAGAGATGGATTAATACCTTTCCCAAGGGTATTTGTGTGTAAGTGAATGCAAGGAATTCAACTGGAATTACATGTATGGTGTCTTAAAAAGCAGTTCTGTAAAAAAACTTCAAGCATGTTTCATTATTGCTAAAAGTGGAAGAAACTTTCAAATATACTGCACAAAAAAATCACTAGTCCATGAAGTCATATTTCCACAAGCCAATCAGCAACAACATGTCACAATCTTGTGAGCCAATCAGAAGCCAAGCTGCAATTTTCAAATGGATCTTTGTTCAAGATGTCTAGATAAAGAAATAAATGGCTCAAATTCAGTTAGGATGAATTATATCAATTCTCTGATGCTGGCTAACATACAGAGCCAAATTATTCACATGAATTCATGATATCCAATCTCAGACAGAGATGCATATATATAAATATGTCATTATTTATATAATTTGCCTTTTCAAATTTCAACAATTTTCGTGGATGAATACTAACCTACACACACACATGCATACAAATAGCAGTCAGCAGCAAGCTAAGAATTTGTTCCGTAAATCTTTCACTTGTTTTGAAAATGCTCATACTCAGCAAAATGGTAACAAGTAAATGAATACGTTTTTTGTTTGTTTGTTTTTTTCTGTAATCATATCGCCCCAAGCAAGGTATTTTACTGCCACTGTTTTGCAGGGGTTTTACATAGAAGGAAAGTTATGAGAAAGAGTGACAGGTAAAAGGGGGTGTCAGGAAGTGGGTAAGAGAAGGATGACAATGCTGATGAGAGTGGATGGAGAAAAGAGCATGAGAAAGAGAGGATGCAGGTTAGTGAGATAAGAGATGACTATTGACTTTACATTTAAATTCTTGGAGATTGTAGCTGTCGGGGAATCAAGTAAATGAAAGAGAATTCCACAGGCGGGAAGTGCGAGAAAAGAAGCTGCTTGAGTAGAATTTGCGTTTGCAATTTATTGGTTTCACAGTAAAAGGGTGAGACCTAATTGCTAATCTTGTGGCTCGAGTACATTCATATACAGGGGGAAACAGTGAGCTACATTCATCGGAGCAGAAGCCGTGAAAGTATTTGTAGAAGAGACACAGGGAAGCCACATTGTGCCAGTGAGAAAGTAACTTATCTGAGCTGCCAAGTTGGGATCAATCATATTACAGATTCTCCGTTGGATTCTGTCAAGGACACCTAGGTGGATAGCAGGAGCACCCGACCAGATATGGTCGCAGTAATGTTTAACTTGTTTTTACAAATTCTATCTCATGTGCTTTGTTGGGATATTTTATAACAATTATTTATCATATATATATATATATATATATATATATATATATTGTTAGATATATGGTTCTGTTGTTAACATTTTGGTCTCTCACATGGTGTGGTGTGACATCATCGAACCACATTACAAATTTGCGACCTGTGTCTGCTATTCAGTGACTTCTTTGTGTACAAGTTCACACATTCACACATTCACACATTCACACATTCACACATATACAGTTCACACATTCACACATTCACACATTCAATTCTTTTAAAATCTAATAACTTCTTACCCCATTTATTTATTCATCTCCTTTGATAACCTTTTTTATTTTAGTTTAATTTAATTTGATTTTCTTAAATCTCCTTCTCTCTCTATCTATCTATCTATCTATATATATATATATATATATATATATATATAGGAAAGAATATTAATAAAAAGTTTTGAATTTAAAAATGTACTTTTTTTTACAGTATTTGTTTATTTTTATATATATATAAAACCAAGTAAATTAACTACATTTCACTGCCTGATGATGGTGCATTCATTAAACCCCAAAACTTAATAGTTATCAAATTTCAGTATGCTATTATTATAATAATAATAATAGCTATATATATAGTGTGGAAAATATTGGAAAACCACACCATGGGTTGACCCAAGCCTTGTGAGTAAGACTAAGTAGACAAAACTCTTCAAAGGTGATTGATGGTTGTCCTTGGAAAAACATCACAAATCATTTAGTGTTGTACAAACTGTTGATCATGCGCTTTCACTGTGAAACTGTAACTAAAGAGTGCTCAGTAAAGTTTCAGTATAAATAACAGGTGGGTTCTATTGGTATTAAACAAATACAAATGTATCTGAGCAGGTGTCTATAACATTGACTTGTTAACTGCCTTATCAGCTTAGAAAATGAGAGTAGCCAGCCATTACATCAAACTTAGTACAAAGGTAATGAAAGAAAAAAAGAACATTGGTCAATTGCTGAAACCTCCTGATGAGTGGACTGAACAATTACAATTACAAAAACGCTTCGTCAATGAAACTGGAATTGAGGTGCTGAGTATAACATCAATCAACTAAGTGACAAAAAATCTTTTGTATTATTCATCCAATATATATATTTGGATTACTACAAATAAAGTTTTGGATATATATATTGGATTAATGCAAATAAATCTTTGGATTTACATTATTTTTTATTTTTCATTTTTTACTTCACTGATTTGATTTATTTCTTTATTCTTTATCGTTATTTTAATTTTCCACTTACCTATATATAAACAAGAACTTGCCCTCAGAAACAAAAGGAACTCGATATGTAAAGCCACAAAAATTTATTCGCCTGAAGAGAGTCAATCTTAGGCTCGAAACACGTGTAGCATCACAAATATCATTATGGACATTTAAAATATCATAATATGTATAATATCTTTATACTACAATAAATATACACTTTAAACTAAACGTTCACGGCCTCTCACACTTTTATTCTATATATATATATGTGTGTGTGTGTGTGTGTGTGTAGAGAGAGATAGAGATAAAGAGAGAGAAAGGAAAACAGAATCTCATGAACAAAGAATGAAAGCTAATTTTATGGTTTATTTATTTACAAAAATATTAATACATATATTGAATTAACAGATTAATTTGCAAACTTAAAACTTGAAGAACCATTTTGTTTATCTTAATTTCATTTATTATAGTGAAAAATTGAAGTTGACTATAAATCAATAAGGAAACATTGATATTTATTATGTAACTGGATAATTGCCTGGTAGACACTATGGTTTGAATGTTCAGACCTTTGTACGCTTCAGTTCTGTACTCTGCTATAATTAGTACTGCTATAGTTTAGGCCTTCTTGATTTCATGTTTTTACACTGACATGAAGTGGAAAGATTATATTGAATTAATTGTTATGTCTGCTCAGTGCCGTGCTTAGCAACATCGTTCCCTCTCCCCGCCTGTAGAATGCGCCTTGAGGCCCCTCTAACCGCAGAATGCAACTTGCGCCTCCTCGCGAGTCGAACATACTGAACCCACAATAAATGGTTTGATGACATCCTAAAAGTTTGAATATACATGTTGTTCTAGTATGTATGTTGAAACAGAATCTATTTCTCTCTCAAGTTCATTTTTTTAAAATTACAAATGATTTGCTGCCGGCATCTTCAGGTCCCACATCTTCAGGTCCCACACCTATCAAAGATTATATATATATATATATATATATATATATATATATATATAAAGAGAGTGAGGGGGGTTGATAGATGTTTATTTCAACATACAAGTATGATAATAATTTTCCAGTTAATCCTAATAATTATTTTGTTAATTTTTTTCCATTACAATAGATCTGCGGAGTCAAGGAGCCTTGTTACTTCCTGAGACCTTGCGGGCCCTTACGGAACTTGCCCTCCCCCTCCCCGCAATTGCAAGGTCTGCGGGGGCCCTAAGCATAGCCCTGTGTCTTCCTCTCATAAAGTTGGTTCACTGTGTCATACCAGACAATTGTTCTCACCTGAATCTATTTTGTACATATATAAATCTATCAGTTTTCTGTACATTGAATATTGGTGCTATTTTGTCTAGTGTTCCAACTATATATTTTCAGATTCTTGCCAAAATTCTAAGAAGGGTCTTTAATGTTATCAGTGTGGAACTGGCATCTTGACTTCAATCACTTTCCCCCCACTGGTGTGGCTTCCCTCTGTCTTTTATATAAATATTTTCATGGCTTTCCTCCTTAACTTCATGAATTTAAATGCACTACTAGATTGGCAAATTGATATCATCGTTTTACTGTTGAAACAGCTAGATATAACTGTAAATTCTGTTCTAATAGGTTCTTTTATCTCACTTCTTGCTTAGGAATTCTCTTTTGACTTCTTGCTTGCTTCTCTGTCACCGATGATCCTGAAAATTTAAGTAATATCACTTGCTAACTTCCGAACTCTGTTCTTTAATTGTCCTTTCTTTTCAATAAAATTTCTCATTCTCTTTCACACTTAATAACTAACTCCTTGTTCCTTAGTGGCTTTATCGCTATGCTTGGGGTGAAATGATTTTAAAAAAAGAAAAAATTACTGACTTTTTCAGAAAGTCTTACGGTTCAATTGAATGAAGGGAAATAACCACAGCTTATAAAACATTCAAGATAATTAAGTTCGATAATCTCCCTTGATTGGTAACTTCATATTTTTTATCAACATAAAATAGAAAGAACACAGCAATTTATAATTATTATACTTGGCAAATAAATTTGGCTTTATTGCAAATTCTAATATCAAAGGTAAATACATAGCAATAATTAAGAAATTTGTACAAATTTTAGTATCAACAGCAAAAATAAAACTTGACAAATTCAAAACTAATATTTATAGGAGAAATAAAAAAAAATAAAATCTTACATCCATTTTAAGTTTCTTATTCTTCTTTCACAAGTGAGTAGTAAAGTACCCACTGTGAGGAATACCACTTATCAAGGGACAATATGGCTTAATGCTTAGACCAACAATTTTATTGAAAGTAAAATTATATCTACTTAAGGAAATTTTAAATTTCAGAACTATGCCAAAGTATTTATTTAAACTTTTAGGCAGAGATTTAAACGGTAAAAACTTCTCTTGTATTTTGCTTATATGCATTAAAATCACTAATGAGCTTCCTATAAATAATTTAATAATTCAAATGTGTTATAAAATTTCAAAAGTGGGTAGATGCAACACTTAAGTCTGGTTAGTAACTGAGTTACTAGTGTGGGTTTATAGTTAATAGTATGGATTTTACAAGTAAATCAATGCCTGATTGAAAATGAGAATTTACTTAGTTGATGCAAAAAGTGTAGACAGCCAAACTAGCTAATTTGGATTTTACTAGCATACCAAAAGTACACTGGGTTTTGATTTTTCTAGTGAGCACTTGGAAAGATAAAAAGCATTTAATTATAATAAATTGAATTAACATCTGGAATTTTCTGTTTAAACTCAGGATTTAAAAGGATTTAATTATTATTAAATGAAATAAGGAGCACTGACCCCCTCACCTACACATGTCACTAGAAAAATGATAATTGAAATAGATAAGCTGGCTCATACTAAGGTCAAATCTTTGCCAAAAATTCTATGATGAACTTTGTTTTTCTATACTATCCACCATTCTGAATTTATTGTCTGTTAGGGTTAAGAATTTGGCTGACTCCACCAATAAGAGACACGGGGATGATGTCATCAAAGCTCTGATGTTATACAACTCAACTTGTAACCTGACACATGAAAGAATCCTTGGAAAAGTTTCAGATTTTTATCCACAGAAAAGAAAACAGTGTTAAACACTATTCTTGTAATTAACCAGTGAAATAAATAGTGTTTAACATTTTTGCTGTCATTTCTCAAAAATAAGGTAGAAAACCAGGTACATGTAAACTATTTTAGTAAGTTTATGTGGTGAGAGTAAGTGAAAGAAATGAGCAGAAACTGCATTTATTTGAAATATATACTTACTCGTAGTATTGTATTTATTTAAATTTTCTTCTATCATTCACAGAAACTTTTATAAATTTATGAATAAAAAAATTGTTTTCATGGTTAGTTTTTTATAGTATAATAAATGATAATAAATATTGCACAGTAGTTGGTTCATATATTTTTATAAACTTATCTATCTCGTTATTGCACATGTGTAGTCACATTGACATAAACAAACCTATTCTGATGAAGTCCTAATGAAAACACATCGCATGAAAACATTTTTCACTTTGTCATACATCTTTCCTCCAAAGTTTATATACAAACAGCGTATCATATAAATAAACATGTAATGACAAAAATATGCAGATGGAGGCTTTACGAAAGCTTTAGTCAACTGAGAATACAAGGTTTGCATATAGTGTCCTTTTATAGTATCAGTAAACATATAACAATATTTTAACATTGCCCAGACGGAAGAATTATGTTAGTTTTATTATTATTAATCATTACAGATCAAAGAAAAATTGATTTTGTTCCAATATGAACAGAGGAAAATAAAAAAAAAGATATTTTTGGGGGGCTGAGAAAAGATTCTCTTTCCCAAAAGATTGCAAATGGACTAAAAATAAGTATGAATCAAAAGATTAACAAGTGTAATTGTTTCATTTAGAATAAAACAGTGGAGTTCGTCAAGGTCACAAATGTCAGGCAATTTGTTGACAGGAATAGTATTGTGTACGAGCAATACATAACTGAGAAAGATTTTTGTTTTCTAAATTCTCAACGACACAGCTGGAGAAGTCAGGCGTCAAAATTCACCTCGCTAAGAAAGAGACATTATTAACTATAATTCCCAGCTAAAATTTCAACATAGATAGCTGCCATGAATGAGGGTCAAGGTATCAATAGACAGTGTTGAATGAATGTTCCTAAGTACGCTATCTGTAGCAGAGAAGATAATTGAAGAATGAAAAATTTATTTTTGTTATATTTTCCTAAAATTCTCATGCGAAATATAACCAGTGTCAGAATCATAGACCAATATGACAAAAAATTCTAATTTCCCTATTCCAGCAAAATGCAAAGCAAAACACACCCGTGGAAGATAAAAAGGTCAAAAAAGGTTAGGCTCAACTTATTGCAAACTATAGACAAAGTGAAAAGAGAGAAATTCTATATTCATAATTTCTCGGATTGGGAATTCAATCAAGTGCAAAGGTTAAGTTGATTTGTTGATGGAGAGAAAAGAACAATTAATTAATTACAAGATTGACTAGATTGGAAATTCTCTGAGAAAAAAAGTTGACATCATGTAATAGTCCCACCCAGCGAACAATAAAAAAAAATCCAGCATTGGCTGAAAGGAAAAAGAAGAAGAAGAAGGAAAGTAAATTGATATCATATGGTAGTTCCACCCAGGTGGACGAGAAGAAGTCCCTAATTGCCTAAAAGGGGATAGAAAAAAAAGAAAAGGAATTTGACATTATGTATTAACTCTGCCCAAAGGTGGGAGAGAAAGTGATTTCATTGGATGCATGAGACAGAGACCAATGGGGATAGGAATTGCATAACACACTCGGAACCCGTCATTCCCCTACCAGTAAAAATTAACAAGCATAAATGCAGATGCCCGAGGGACCAAAGTCAGTTCCAGTCAGTTCCAGGCCCAGAGATGTAACGATAGAGATAGGCGCCACACCGTTGGGTGCCAATCATAGAGAAGCCTGCCGCCGACCAACCAGTGTTAAAGTCAAACAGTTTCAGCCAACCAGAGTTAAAACCAGAGTTACAAGAAGTTATTTTGCAGACAAAGTTCAGAACTGACCAATAAGAGTTAAAGACAAACAACCAGCCAACCAGAGTTGCAGACAAAATTTTGAAATTGCCAACCAAACAGAGTTAAAGCTAGTGAGTTCCAGCACTGCATGGAAATGAAGTCAATTCGAATTATTGCCACTGCCAGTCACCCACCATGCTCAAAGACAGCACTTCAGCAGTTTCTGTGTGAAGTGAGATGAAGTCAGTTTGAGTCACCACAAACTTAGAACTTTGACCGGAGATGAAGTGATTTTGCCAACTAAAACTTGAATTAATAATAGGAAGAAAAACGCTTCACAAAGTACTACTTAGAGAAGTTGTTCAAAACTTTTGTTCCGTCGCCAGATTAATATGAACAGGATTTGGGAAGAAGATGATTGGTGAGTGTTTTTTCTCTTGTTTCCTTTTGTACATAAAGACTTTCTAAAACTTATTCAGGTGTCATTCATTTTATTTTCCATGCCATTTTCATTTTCCCAATTGTACGCGTGCATCCAGCTTGGCGAAGAGGCATGTAGTGAGAATTCAAGTAGACTCTTTTAAGATTAATTTCACAATGTAGGCAAGGGAAATCACTATTAAAAAAGTCAACCTGAGGACCAGCTGCTCTGTTGACACCATCAGAGACTGATGGGGCTGCTCATCACAAACAAAAATAGCTCTCTCAAAGTGGAGAGTAATAAAACAAGGGGAGACCATTCTTGATTATTCATCAAATGATCTAATAAAAAAGGAGTGTTGAATTCCTTTATTTTCAATTCTCAAGAGAAAAAATGTGTAACTCCAATTTTGTATGTTTGGGTTTTATTAAAATTCTAAAAATAATTTTATAAAACAATAAAAAATCCCAAAGAAGTATACAGTAACAACAGCATCAAAAAGGTAACCATCCTTTCGGTGTCCTGCCTTTTTCAGGTACATATGTTAAACTTTGCTGAAACCTCTTCTCCATAAACACAGGAACCGACCAGCAATCAGAGACAGTCAGAGACACGGCAGTTACACTGATAATCAAAACAATTCAGTCAAAATAAAAATGTATCAGTAATGTTGACATTGGCACCTCTTTTAATTATCTTGCATGCAAGATACTACTTAGAAGAATTTGGTCAACTAAGAATCCTTATTGTATTCACTTATGTGAAAATACCCTCGGGAAAGGTATTAATCAGTCTCTTCCCTCCAGTTATGAGTTAAATAGCAGGAGAGATTGGGTTCTGTAGCCTTGGCTGCCAACCAGTCTACTGCAGAAAGCAATGACAACCTACTGCGGGATAATCTTTGCCCAGTCAGTCATGTCTCTTTTGAGACATGATTGCCCAAAGCGTGTATCACATATGGCATTTAACTGACTAACTGAATATAATAGTTAAAAACTGGGTATAAAGTGGGGGATCCGTTTTCTATTATTATGAAGTAATAAACTGATACCCCACTAATTACTACTTATTAATATAATGATATAATTTATCTCTTCTCACTCAAGTTATGGGTTAAATAAAAGGACAAATTGGGTTCTATAGTCTTGGCTGGCAATCAGTCTACCACAGAAAGCAATGGCAACCTACTGCGGGATAATCTTCTGCCCAGTCAGTCATGTCTCTTTCGAGAATAAGAATTATAAATAAAAGGGCTGAAAAAAATAGACATACAGGCAGATAAACAGACACACTCACAAACATCTTGCCTTTTATATATATTATCAATTTTCTGCACTATTGTAAGAACTGCAACCTTGAAACTTCTGAATATCGTTTCTCATATCTTTGTCTATGAGTGTATCAAATTTGATTAAAATCAGACCACTCCTTCTATAACCCGATTTTTTCGATTATCGATTTTTGATATTTATTGGGGGTACCTCAACACAAAACCTAGCTAAGAACACTCACAGACGCTTATACTACAACTGTGTAAATTTTCAAGAAAATCGGTTCAGCCATTTCGGAGTCTATAGCTAACGGATAAACACAGACACAGACACACACATACACACACACAAAGTTCCATTTATAAATAAGTTTAGATTTTGATTGGACTTACTTCAAACAAAAGTGTAAGAATGAATATACAAACAATTATATTCAAGTAACAATATATTTTATTACTTAAGGAAACTAAGTATAAAGAATCTTGATGCAGAAGTTCTAATACTGGTTGGGGTGGTGTCTAGGGCCTTAGGTACGTATAAAACACACTTGCCTTTTATACGAACATAAAAACAATAAAAAGCACTGATATTACAAATGTAGGATGTTCTTAAAAGAAATAATCACTATCGCTGTTATCAACTGTGAGTTACCCCCCTCTTGGCTTTACCAAATGCAAATTAAAGGCTATAAAAGGACGAACATTTCTTCCCTATTCTTTTCTTTCTCCAGGATGTAGTAGGACATACATGAGGATGTGGTGATACCAACCAAACAAAAGCGATGGACTAGATGTTTGCTCTCTCATGACAAAAAGGCAAATGACCAAAAGTTGTCGCTGCGCATCCAGGTTCGCGCAGATGTTCTGGTTGAAAAATAAAAATTAATCAAATATCCAATTTCCATTTCGCGAGCTTACGTGAATTTTATTTATCAGCCAATGGGAAGCCCAGAATCAAATTCAAGTGTGAAATCCCAAACGAGCTGCTTTTGATCCAAAAAGCAGATATAAAAAGCCAAGACAGAGAGCACCTAGACAGACAGACCAACAGACAGAAGAGCGTGATTAGTACCTCCCTTGACCAAGTCAAGTGACTACTATGTTCGCCTCCCTTCACCTCTCCTTACTTTCTTCCCTAAAAGTACTTACTGACCTAAGGAGCGAATACATCAAAGACATTCCTTTACATAAAAGATGCCTCCACACTACTTTAAGTATCGAATTCTCCTTGTCAGCCTTCTATTGCCAAAATGAACAACATTCCTAAGCCTTAAATCTCTTTCAGCTTTGCCATGAACATTTTAACCTCCGTTGGACCTATATTCAAGTATTACTTTAATTGTAAAAACATTAATTGATATGTGTATATATAAATGTTATTTTCAACTCAATTTGCTTTTCTTGATTTTATAATCATTTTATGACTTATAGTGGGCTATCCACTATAAGGCCAAATTCCGTTAACCTGCAACAGTATAAAATTACCCTTCACTAGAACGAAATTCCACTACAACTAGAAAAATAATAGATAAGCAACCCACTATAAGGACATATCCACTGGGACACATTTGTTTCTACAGTCCTGATAACTGAACTTTCACACACATGCACATACATACACATGTATTACACATACAAAAAAGCCCATTCTTAACAACTAAGTTTTTAATATCTTTTCCTTTCAAGTGTGTACATATTTATATAATTTCTTTTTGTTAATACATGTATTAATTGCTTGTTTAAAATCCATGTTTTCTTTCTTATTTTTGCCCAGATTATGTGTGTCTGCAAAATATTGTTCACAGGATAAATATACCAGGAACCATTAAATATTTACTGGAAAAATATCCATAGCTTGTGATAAAAGTGGTGATTTCCACAGCATTAATCTTTTTCATTACTTTAACTATTACTACTACCACAACTGGTGATAAAGAAATTGGTTCATTGATGAAATGAATTGATGAAATCATTGCTGGAACTCCAGGTGCAAATGAGTGTGAACTCAACCCAGCAATCAGTTTAATGAGCCACATTACTTAGATCTCTAGTGCCCCCTAAATACGTATTTGAACGAGATACTAGATTAGCAACTAGATCCCACCCTTTTACAGTGAAACCGATAAAATGCAGCCATAACTTCTACTCCAACAGTTTCTTTCCTCGCACTTCAAGACTGTGGAATTCTCTTCCAAGAGATTGCTTCCCCGACGGCTACAATCTCCAGGAGTTTAAATGTAAGGTCAATAGACACCTCCTAACACACTAACCTGCTCCCATTCTATCAAACACTCTTCCCATCTGCCCAACCCTCATCCTCGCTATCCTTACTCATCTGTCACCTTCCTCCTGACATTCCCTATGTCTAACCACTCCTTCTCTTTACCTTCCCCTATGTAGCCCCATGCTCAATAGTGGCAGTGGAATGCCTTGCTTGGGGTGAGATGATTAAAAAAAAAAAAAAAAACATTACAAAACTGATTGTACAAATCCTGATGGATAGAGTGGGAAACAGAATCAGGCCAGAGATAAGACAAGAACAGTTCAGGTTCATCAAAGACACTGGAACAATGAATACCATATTTATGTTTAGGTATGCTCTATGAAAGGTCAATACAAATGAAGAAGGACTTATACCTATGTTTTATCGATTATGCAAAGGTGTTCGACAAAATAAACCACAAGAAATTGATGGAGATGCTTGGCAGCATTGACATATTTGGGAAAACATAAAAGTAATCAAGAATCTCTACTGACAACAAACCGCCTGCATATGGACAGGTAACAAATTCAGCAGATACGCAAAGATAGAAAGGGGTGTAGGACAAAGATGAGTCTTTTCACCGGATCAACTTGTACACTGAGACTATTCTGAGGACCCTAGATGTTATGCCAGGATTCGTCATCAGAGGCCACAATTTGAACAACATAAGGTACGCAGATGATACAGTGCTGATAGCAAACATGGAAAGGAAACTACAAGACCTCCTACAGAAGGTAGCTGAAGAGAGTGGCAAGAAAGGACTACAAATAATCTGCAAGAAAACCGAATACATGGTAATCAGCAAAAAGAGCATCCCAAAATGCCAAATACAGGTGGGGGATACTAAAATCAAGCAGGTACAAAAATTTAAATACCTGGGAAGTGTTCTAACAGAAGTGCAATACAGAGATCCGAAGGCGAATTGGCATGGCAGAGGACATGTTCCAGAAGCTGAGTAGAGTATTAAGAGACAGGAAAATTTTGCTAGAAACAAAGAAAAGACTATTGAATTGCTATGTGATGTCAGTTCTTCCATATAGCAGTAAATGCTGGACAATATCATCAAAGATGAATGAAAAATTTGAACTACTGAAATGTGGTTCTACAGAAGGATGCTGTGGATATTATGGATTGAACATGTGAGCAATGATGAGATTTTGGAAAGGATGGAAATGAAGACAACTATTTTAACTGGAATAGTCGAAAACAAGGGTGCGTTCTTAACATTGTAATAACTCCAACAGACTTACCCTTTGAATTCAAGGATTTTCAATTCCCAGTATGACTTAGCTTTGTCATAGCATCAGCCAGGTACAAGAAATATCTTTCCAGATCACCAACCTCAGTCTAACTTCTCCAGGTTTTTCTGTAACCAACTTAATGTTGGTTCTTGACTTAGATTTGTTGCATGAATGGAAAATATTATCATTTTATACTCCCTGATATATTTGTCTCACAAACAATATTTGATGGACATGATTTGATGTGAGTCCAGGTAAAAAAAAAACAAAAAAAAAACAAAAAAAACACAAAACATAGACTTTAAAACAAACAACAAACTAATAAATGTATTAAAAAGACATGTTACAGAAAGATAAAAAAACAAGGTGGAAGTTAGAAACAGTTCAATACAATCTTCAGTCTGTGTCTCTGAAGCACTTACATGCCTCATGTCAATCAAAACCTTTTAAATATCACATCACACCACCTGTGATTATTTTTAAGGAGCAGTAATTCAACAGATTCTTAGTTTTTTCATTATGGAACCCAATGTGAGAAGTACAAATATTGCCAAGCCGAAAGTCAAGTCAACCTAAAAAACTACATCATTTGTTCTGTTTGGAGTAACAGAATATTTTCTTAGTAACATATCCGTGGATGTGCGCTGTGGTGCAATAGATATCAGCACAGAAGAATAAATCAAAGAAGTGAGATCAAATTCCACTTGCATTCACTTATGTGCAAGAATCTTTCAATTATGGCACTTAACTGACTAATCCTATTTCGTTATTATTTTCTTTTTTCTCTAATCATATCGCCCCAAGCAAGGCATTTTACTGCCAGTGTTTTGCAGGGGTTTACATAGGAGGTAAGTTATGAGAAAGAGTGACAGGTTATAGGGGTGTCAGGAAGTGGGTAAGAGAAAGGATGACTGTGGCCATAAAGTGAGAGATCAGTATTGATTATAATGTAGAATTGATACCAGACTTTATATCCACATTATAATAGAGAATTTTTTTTTCATAATCATATCGCCCCAAGCAAGGCATTTTACTGCCAGTGTTTTGCAGGGGTTTACATAGGAGGTAAGTTATGAGAAAGAGTGACAGGTTATAGGGGTGTCAGGAAGTGGGTAAAAGAAGGATGAGAATACTGATGAGAGTAGAGTGTATGGAGAAAGGAGCATAAGAGAGAGAGAGAGAGACAGAGAGACAGAGAGACAGAGAGAGGATACAAGTTAGTGAGATAGAAATTTAATTGCTAATCATGTATTACTTTTTAAGTAATACACATATTTATGTCTTTGTTGTTTCCGGTCCTTATATTATGGCCACTACTATATATATATATTTTATAATCATATCGCCCCAAGCAAAGCATTTTACTGTCACTGTTTTGCAGGCGGTTACATAGGAGGAAAGTTATGAAAAAGAGTGACAGGTTATCGGGGGTGTCAGAAAGTTGGTAAGAGAAGGATGAGAATACTGATGAGAGTGGAGTGGACGGAAAAAGAAGCATGAGAGAGAGGATGAAGGTTAGTGAGATAGGAGATGACTATTGACTTTACATTTAAATTCTTGGAATTTGTAGCTGCCGGGGAAGCAAGTAAATGGAAGGGAATTCCACAGGTAGGAAACGTGAGAAAAGAAGCTGCTGAAGTAGAATTTAAAACTAAAAAATGTTTTGTGGAAAAACAGGTCACAAATGAAGTCAAAAAGCAAAAGAAATACACAAATTAACTTGCTTAAAGTAGTGCTACCAGCTAAAAAAAGTGAAAAATTCAAATAATAGAAAATTTGTGGCAGTAAAAAAGTGAATAACTCTACAGTGAGATTTCAATTGAACACTGTTGGTGATATTACAATTATTGATGAACAAACTTGGAACAGAATTGGCAAGCCTAACTTGAAAAAACTGATGTTCAAATAGTTTAAAAACTTTTCCATTTATATTATGTAAGACAAAAAAAGATACTTATGTGTTATGTGTTACCATTTTTTTATAAAGTTGGAAATTTTAAGATGAAGAAATGAAGCACACACTGTCTGTCTGCTTCAAGGTAAAGGGATGTAATGTTGGTCGAGATTCATGAAAGCCTGTTCAGGAGGCCTAAGAACAATGCCAGACTCATTTTACCACAACAATGGGTCATTGGAGGTATTTGCCTTGAAACAAACCACTCTGCTACAACTCTCTTGGCTGCCATTGTGGAAAACATCAGTGAAGGTTCCATTATTTACTCTGACAGGATAGAAAGACCACTGAGGTTGAGGAAGCTGGCTTCTAACATTTCAATGTTAATCATTGATACAATTTTATTGATGAAGATACTGATTTAGAATCTACACTTAGAATATCAAAAGTTGTGAAAATCATCAAAATGGAGGAACAAGCATCACCTAGGAACGACACTAAACAATCTTGAGACCTACCTGGCTGTGTTAATGTGGAGAAGCCAACTACTCGATGGAGTCAACCCATTTGAGGTTATCACTGCATTTATGCTACCTGAATAATATGATTAATGTTTGTTATTTGGAGAAATAAATATAATGTAAAACACAAATAGCATATTCTTACACATCAGCATTTGTGAAAAAACTGGAAAATTATTTAAATTATTCAAACTGTTGTCCTCATCTTTATTGCCATATTCACAATGTTTCAACCATTGTATGCTATGACCTTCTTTGGGTGGTTGTAATTTCAAAATTAACCCTTTATTTCAATCCCTAGGATATATTGTTCTTGTTCCATGGGTCATGCCACTTCGAGATGTCTTAGTTATTTTCCCTTTAACTCAAATCTCTAAGTTTTTATTCACTTGGTATTGAACTCACAACTTTTTGGGTTAAGTCACTTTTATCCACTGGGCTATGTGTCCTTGAGATGTATAGACAAATGCTGGAAAATTAATTTAAAAAGTGGTGATGGATAACCCACAAGTACCGAAAATATGTTAAAGAATATTTTTCTAGCATTGTTATATTTGAAATTATTTTTCCCCAGGCAATACTTGATATCCCTGCTAGCAATTTATTATATAAATAGTATTTTATTTACAAAACTGGATCAATAAATCTATATAAGCTGACATTTAGTTATTAGCTGAGTATTGATCTGAAATGTTCAAATATTCAATTCATGTGATTAATAATTTTCATCACTGAATTAAGCATAAAAGGAAGAAGATTATGTTGAAAAATAAATATTTGGTGTACAAGTTTTTTTTTTCGTTATTAGGCTATGAACTTACTGTATGCATGTGACTTTTTAGTGATGATTTAAAAATTAATGTAAAACGATGAGAAAGATTCGAAAAATGCTGTTAATAATGAAGCCTTATCAGAATTTTTTTTTTTATATCCTCATCATGTTTGTAAGTTTATGATTACGATTTTTTATGTTAATATTCCATCCATATTGTTCATATTTTTATAATATTGCCCAGTTATTGTTCGTCCCGAGTCTGAGTTTGTATTATTACCCCACCCAGGTTTGAACTCACAATTAATTATGCCACATACCACGGGACAATAGACACAATATAAGACTTAGAGTTTTTTTTTCTTTTTTTATTATATATATAAAGATGGACTTTTGGATTTAGAGCGGCATAATTGCCTATTCATGGGTACCTCGACTTGCTTGTCTCGTTCCATCAATTACAACTGAGTAGTGAGTTCGATCCTCGCTGGGTGCCACAATTAAGTTACGCTTAAAAATATCACCATAATTGTCCCTTCATTCCATGAACGAGGTTTCCAGAAATAGTATCTGCAGGAATTGGGTAAAAAAATGTTAAAAAAACAAAACACGACCTAGATTAGTAATTTTATTTTGAAGCGTAAGTGGGAAATCATTATTCTCGAAACTTTTAACGGAAAATATTTATGTTCGATTCCTCAATGTCTTATTAATTATAAAGACTTGTTTTCAATGATTTCCCTCTCTTACACATACATTCCTCCATATATTGACCAGCTTTTATTCTGCTGATTATTTCTCAACCCCTCCATTTAAATTTTATTACGATTCTCTTTTTTTTTTGTTTAGTTTTCTTTTATTTGGCACCCAAGTGTGCGCCTTTTAAGCGAACTAAATTAAAAAAAAATAGTTTAAACTAAAAATATTGCCTCTTTTTAATTCTTCGATGTTAAGAAAAACAACTAAAAAAAAAAAATAAAAAACTGCTAGTAAAAAAAGTCATTGAACTGTAAAATTTGAAATTTTTTTTAAAACGTCTTCTCTTCAGTGAATTGTTTCCTAAGTTCTAACAACTTAATAATCAGCCATCTCAAATTTTAAAACATCGTAACTCGTAGGAAAAACAAAAAACAAAAAACCCACTCGGATGTGCACGAGAAACGTCAAAGTTTCCAGTACTCATCGCCACAATTTACTACTTTATTTACTAGTCTTCTTCAAGCTTGTAATGTAAACCAAACTAGTTAACCATAACTAAACAAGTCTCGATAAAAAAAAAAAATAATTGTCATTTGTCAATCTTTATTCGTAACATTCATAAAGTCACTTTTTTATTCTTGATAGTCATTTAAACACTTTAAAGTGTTTAAATGACTACCAAGAATTTGGTAATAATAGTTGTAAAAAAAGAGAAATTAACGGAAGAATAAAAAAAATAGTATTTTTTTTGTTTAACAAACGACCTCAACTCAAGTAACTGTTTTTTTTTTTTTTAGTTCATTTGCAAGTTTTATTAAGAAAGAATTAAACATTCTGCTTTATCCTGTGAAACGGCAACTTTTACAAAAACAAATTATTTTTTTTATTTGTTACGGAAGTTTAGTAAAACAAAAAAACTAAGTTCGTACTACTTTCACCTCACTACGTCGTTATTACAATGAAAGCATCAGAGTGGAGACCTTGAATTTTCTTTTTTGTCAGGGAATTGAAGAAGAAAAAGTACTGAATGCGTTGCACATTTAACCAAGTGTTAAACCATATCCAACTTACAACTTATTTTTTAATTTTGTTTTAGCATTTAAAAACTAACTCTAAACGACTTTAAATAACTTTTTTCTTTCTTTTCAAAAAAATGAAAAAGCAATCAGAATGCCAAATTTTTAATCATTAAAAAATTAAATCTCAAGACGGTAAAAAAAAATTCTTGTACGGTCGGCTATTCGGAGACTTGAAAATAAAAAATGAAATGTAGTTTAATGTATTGTTTCGTCATTTTTTTTTTTTTGCTTTCATTTAAAAACAACAATATTCAATAAAGAATAATAATGAGGGTTTGTCCTTCCGAAAATACCATTTATCGTAAAAACAAACAAACCGAAAAATTAGATAAGTTTTATTTATTCGTTTTTTAGTTTCCTATTTTCTCTCAAGTTTATTTGCACGATCCCTCTTTCAAAATTGGGTGCGCTAAGTTAGAGATGGAAAAAAAGTTTGAGGTGTGGTAATTTTTTTTTTGTTTCTTTTATTTTTACCTTTAAAAAAAGAACCAGAATTCATCTTTCTTAATATCAAAAGACTATATAAAATTTAATACGTTGTTATCTTTAACAATCTGAATAAATTGGTTTTAGTAATTTATTGTGAAGTAAGCATATTCAATTCAAAGAATTTTATACGTAGACCAATGAAAAAGCCACGTGATTCAAAGATAAATATAATTTTTTTCATCATTTTTCAATTTTATTATCGCAATACAAATTTATTTTCACACAAAATAAAAATAATATTTATCAATATATATTTAAAATAGTTTGATGTTTATCATAGTGTCTTCTAGAAGTATTCAAAGTGTTCGTACACAAAAGACAGGGAACCCTACCGGATGTGGTTACCAAATCACGCGTAGCCAGAACGAGACTTGGCACATCGGTTAACTAGGAAGTGGGGGTTTATTATCGCCTATATAAGCAAGAGAAGCGGCAGACATCGGTGGCTTCGAAGAAGCCCACATGCGAGATACGATCGTTTATGATACTTGTTGAGAGGTAGACACCACGAAATCATGGCTACACCTAATTCAGTTGTAAGTAATCTTCTAGCCTATTAATCTACCGATAGATCTTGAAACCCGGGGATAATGTTTTTCGGGGGGAGATGTTCTACTATATTGTGTATTTGAAATAACGCGTTCACCAACATGGCTAACCAACAGCGGAATGAGAATATAATACTCGTTATTTATTTATTTTTATTCTTTCTCTCTTTTAGTCTAACTCTGAACGAAAGACGTGCGTATTCAGAAACACATCTTAATATAACGTTAACTCTTCGCTTTAAAGTCTTTTTCTACAAAATATTTTCTTCTACCTATCCAATGTCTGGAATTAAGGGGAAAAACAAAAATGTGTATAGATGTCGATGGTTGTTCAATTGAAGATGTTTCCTGGTTCAATCCTTGCACACGGCAATAATAGTAACTTTTTTTTAAATTATTACTTTTTATATTTATCATCATTTTTTAAAACTATGTATTTATTTTAGAGGTGTTATATGTACATTGTACTTAGTTTCTGGTTTAACTGCATTAAAGAAAAAACTTTTTCTAAAATTCTAATTTAAACCTTTTGTTAAAGATATTATTATCCTTGTATTGTGTATCTTCAATTCTAAATACTGAATTTCTTTATAACACGAAATTTGATTGGCATTGACAATCTCAGGTTGTGGCGAAATAACTATTATTGTGAATTAAAGAGTACTTTTTTTTTCTTTTTTTTTTTATCACTTGTCTACACACATTTTGTACACGTGCTGTGGATTTAAAGTCATTAAATTAAATAAAGTACTTTAAAAATGAAACCATATATTTTCAAATACACGTGGATTCCATCCTGTTTTTTAGTTTTATGTACATTTATTTTTTATTTTTAAACTAATAAAGAATTTTTAGGGATTAGCATTAATTTTAGTTGGAGAGTAGAAATCAATAATGTGTGTTTGTATTTTTAATTTTTTACATAAAGGTAAATTTGACTAATTCTTTGATAAAAGTTCTTGGTTATCCATGTATTAAATTTTACTTCTACTTTTTCAGTAAATAAAACTTGCTGATTATTTTTAAATTTTTTCCCCTTTTCTAAAAATAGTTTTGCAATGAAAACATTAGCAAATCAAATTCCAAATTTTCTTATTTTAAATTAAAATATCCAGTTTTTCTTTTAATTCCCCCCTTTTATTACTTATTGTCTTTTCAGCCTATTTTTCTATTATGCAAATTATTCTTTTTTTAAGCGTTTTTTTTTTAGTTTTTATCTAAGTTTTTTTTAATTTAAGATTTATTACTTTAAAACTTAAAAAAATATTTTTGTAATTAAGTATATATACTATTTTTATTTTATATATCAAGAAGTGTGTTCGGAACCGATTATTATCTTTTGCTTTTTAAGAAAACAATTTGTCGGTTGATTCACTGTCTTTGTGTAGAAAGAGCTGTGGCATACCTGACGAAGGCCGTAGAACGGATCAGCCGAAACGTTGTGATAACAAAAGACCATTTTTCCTCTCTAAATGAATTTTCTGGAAAACACGAATTACATTTTACGTGATTCCCCCGTTCCATTATTATTAATAAATCACTAATTGTGCACCGTAAAATGTTGTCTAAGAAAAGTGCTGAAATAAACTCCAAAAATTTATTTATACCTTAAAATAAGTTTTTTTTTTTTTTTTTTTTTACTTTCATTGAAGTATAGAGTACTGTCGTTACCTAGGTAAAAGTTTTTAGTCAAAAGTACTGTTTAGTCCTCGTTAAAAACCCTTACTTACCAAGCAGTGAGAATTTCATGCTTTCTACCACTGGTCTGGTGTAAAAACGTATAAGTTCTCACTAGCCAAAAACCGTGCTTTGAAGCCAGAGGTAGGAAATTTAAGATTTGCTTAATTAAAGAAGGCAAAAAGAAAAAGGTGGAATGATTTACAGTGTTTGTTAAAATATAGAATTCTATTTATTTTTTTTTACTTTTAGTAATAAAAATACCTCCCCCCGTTCATAAATATACTGAAAGTATTGTAGTGTGGGAGGGTAGTGTAACTCTTATCTGCAAACAAAGTGGAATCCGTGAACGAAGTTTGAATTCTGATCTAGAACATTGCATTCACTTTTGCACAAATGCTTTTGGGGAAAAAACCTGTATCTCTTTTTTCTTCTCTCAGTTATAGGGTAAATAACTGGATAGACTTCTTGACTGTGTAGCCTTGAGTAACAGTTAGTCTAAGAGAAGGAAAACCTTGAATTCATACTGTAGAAAAGGAATGGGGAAACCACTGTTCTTTCCACGAAACTGACAGTTCATATATAAAAAGAATCTGTGAAGAACTCTGATTGCCTGAAGGGACATGTCATTAAAAAGTGTGAGGAAGCAACTTCAATGACTATCTTTTCTTGTCTCCCCACCCCCGTTACCTCAGTTGATATTAAATCCTGACACACATCATAACCAAATATATCACTGTTCAGTTTGAGGTGTATAGTCAGATAATTAGACTTTATAAAAAATCATAAATAATATATATATATATGTGTTAAATATTTCATGTAAAAGATTTTGTGTAAAATCCTTTGTAAAATAAAGATGGAAGCTGGTGATGGTTCATCTGAAATAGGTCTATACTTCTGATTTATCATGAAATAACAATTTTTCTTGTGTGTGTGTGTGTATATATATATATATTGTCATAGTTGTTACAATGGTTTATAAATTCATAGTCTAAACCATTGTATCGAGCACTCTTTATAAAAGTAAATGCATGAACAGCAGGTAAAAAAAACCTATGACTTCCACAACTTTGTTACTATATATATATATATATATATATATATATATATATACACACACATCATCATCATAAGACTAAATTACTACTTTTCAAACTGTCTACTTTAGTACACTTGAGCATCTTATAACTTTATTTCAGGTAATTTATGTTTAATATGGTTTTAAAAGAAATTGATAATCTCTAATTCAGTTATACTTTGTTTCAATTATGAATTTTAATTAAAATCTATTCTGCATTTTTATATTGTTTAGTGGAATTTTCTTCACAAAGTCACATTTTTGTTTATAATTTATCAGTAAATGTTTTAGTCTTTCTATTTCATTTGATTGGAAAACTGTAGTTAGCTAATGCTGTTGTTTATCTGCCACACGGTAGATGTTTTAACAAAGAAAGTTTCATTCTTTAACGACTTTGACGCAAAATAAGTTAGCTTTGTAAATAGATCTTTCACTGGTTATGTAACTTTTTTTGTCTCCAAAGTTTGTCAATATTTAATCTTTACTCCTGAAAAAGTTTGGTGTCAAAAAATGGTTATTTCCATGACCCCAATATTACCGTATACACTTAGCAATGTATATTTACAAGATTGTAAAAATATGTGAACCAAATTCAATGCAATATTTATTATTTACTTTTTATTAAGAAATAAAAATTTTCAAAAATTTATTTAAAAAACTGCAAAATTATTAAAGTTATAAGCATTACCTTTCAAACACAAACATTGCAGGAGTGAAGGGAGTTTACAGTAGTGGCTATGTCAGAGGAAAAACTGCCCTTTTGACACTTTTTTTTTTTTTGTGGGGTGGTATGAATGTTAATAATTATCCAAAGTTTGTTATTGATCAAGCATGACCATATAACTGAAATAAAAGCATTACAACCAATTAAATCTTCCATATAGTCTCTTGTCTGATAAGTCTGTTTCTACCATCTGGAATATTGTTCAATATCTTTTACTTTCTTGATAGTTTTGTCATTTTTTCTTGTAGGTCTTTATTACAATGTAGCAACCAACACACACACACACACACACACACACACACACACATGTATTCATAAGGATGACTTTAAAAAATGAATTGATATAGATAAGGATAAATGGAGAGAAATAAGTGTTGTCAGTAGATTTAATTTCAGAGAAGTTTGTGGTCTTTCTGATGAATTCATTTTGTAATTTTCTTAATTACAAAATCTGGAAAGGGTTATATTAAAACTGGGATTTTTTATTTATATACAGTTTTATCATTGACTTTTACATCATGGCTATCCTTATAGGTTGTGCTATGTTAAATTTCAAAGTTTAGATAACAATAGAAAATTGCTCGATCTAATACTGGTTTTATGTGTTGATGGTTACCAATGTTGGTCTCACAACACATCACTAACCACTGAGTCACAGTAAGGTTTCTGAGTAGAATTTCATAATTTGTAACCATTAATAATGTAATTGTTGTGTTGAGGAAGTTAGTAGGAAAGGAAGACACGAACACGGGACTTGTAACAAGGTATATTGAAAAACAAGAATACAGAAGGGTATGTCTGAGTGGAAACCTCCTCTTGGCTGTGACAAATATAGTCCTGGCATCTGTTCTGCGTCTGCACATACAGTTTAGCCGGTATTTGTAATGAGCGGAACAGTCCATTTTAGAGGGGTTATAATACCCCAACAGTAATAACATTGATCTTTGTTAGCCTTCAAGAAAGTTAATAAAATTGAAATGCAAAAATAAATTTTTTTTGTTAAATTTCTTAATAGTCAGGAGTAAATTATAAGAAAATCAAAATCTAAAATATATATTTTTGAATTCTTTTAGTAATATACAATTTGACCAACAAATCTCAACTACTCGCAATCTATGTAATTTTTGATAAACTTTCCACATTATTAGTTGTTCGAGTAAGAAAATCAAGGTTCAATAATTATACACACAATATACAAAGTAAAACAACAATGAGTATCGGTTTTCTGATGAACAAAGTAAAATTCATAAGTTTGTTTGTGTTCAAAGGGTGATCTTTTTTGACAACTGTTTTTGAAAAAAATATTAAATTTAGAGTTCATATAAACAAGAGATGGTTTCTGCATATTTTTAATATTCTGCCTTTCGTCTTGGTCACTGTGTTCAGGTAAAGTTAATTTTTGACCATTAATATCAAGTTATGAGATCACACATGCACAGTATGGATGAATCTTTCTTATTCTCTATTGTTTCCATTCATTTACTAATTTTTGAAATGATTAAACTTGAAGATAGTATTTAATATAACAGTGTGATCTTGAATCATATCATAAGTTGAACTTGTTTAGATATTTGTAAAAGATAAGACTTGATAATTTTTCAAAACTGCAAACCATGACTATAAAAACTGAAACATTCACTATTCAAACATATATCATCAGAGATCAAATTGATCCAGGTTTTATTAATCTTTCTCTCCCAAATCCTGTGTAGGTATTTAAATTTGAATATCCAAAGCTTCTTTCATTTAAAAAGATATGCATTAAATGTTTTCAATACAATTTTCTTTGGGCAATAAATTCTGTAATAAATATTAACAACATAGTTCAAACATTTATACAGAGATTTTCTGAACAAAATTCTATTAATAATTGTGTATCGAGTTATTAATGTCTTTGAACGTGATTGTTCATCATTTTGATGAAATGTGAGAGACAACCTTTGAGATTTCACTAGCCAGATTGACTCAGTCGATTAAAAACTTAATTGGGCAATTAAAGTTTATTGCTTTACTTGCCCTTCGCAAAAATCTTGCAATGGAACGTGTCCCTTCAAATATAGAAAAAGGAAATCTGATTCCTTTTACAACCCAAAAGTATGTCATTGAAGATTCATAAGTTACTTAGAATGACCTACAATGACTATTGAATTCTTTGGTCTTATGCATGACCAGTCAGTGTAAACATTTGTTTAATTAATGCTTCCAGAGTGGAGCCAAAATATTTCTGTCACCCAGATTAAAGATGCTCACAGATTTTTAGAAACTTATTTGGAAAAATATCCTTGACTCAACAGCAATTTCCTCCCTGCTTACGAAAAGTAAAAAATGAACATTTGAAAGAAAGAAAAAGTACATATACTTCTTTCAACCATGCACCAAAAAACAAATTATACAAGTAAGTATAATTTTTTTATAGAAAATTGTTGAGAAAATCAGATTTATTTTTTATAATCTATGAGGTGGAGGTTGTAGTGAAACAGAAGAAAGAAACTATGAATTTAGGTACCTCCACTCAATTGAAAAAAACAAAACAAAAAAAAAACAGCATATCATGATGTTAAACAGGCTCGAACTTAATAGAAACAAAGTTTTATCATCAAAATGTTTATGCTATTATTAAGAGAAAAGATCAATTTTGTCATTGACTTTTATGTTGTTATTATTTTCTTGTTATTTTCTAAAAAAATTTTAAATCCTTTCTAACATGTTCGAAATTTTAATTAAAATTTCATTTTTTGTTTTCCGTCAGCAATTCACGCTATGTTTACCTAAGGCGACTATTAAGAAAATGGAGTTAGTTGAGTAAAATGATTTTAGGGTGAATAAATTTTTCCCTCGCTGGTCGAGTGATTTCTTTTACAAATCTTTTGTTTTTTGACTTTAGACAAAAAATAAAGTAACATGAGAACCAATCTGATGATATATTTTGGTAGCAAAATCCTTTTAGCATCTTGCAAATCATTTGCCACTTGTAACTCTTGTAAGTGCTATTTCTGTAGACCTGTCCAAGGAAGCACAGGTGCCTTATATTTATTGTTCAGTCACCATCATTTTAGAACAGATTCCTTACATTTCTTTCCCACATCTATTATATTCTCTGTATATGATTGCATAAATAGCTTAAAAAAATGAGACAACAGGTTCTTTCCTCTTTTAAGATTTTCTGTTTCTTGCTGGAATAATCTAGAATACTGATAAAAATACTTGATATTAGAACAAGAAAACAACACCAACAATCTAATACTTTGAATGCTGACTTAGCTAGCTTCATTAAGGTTACTTTAGACCAAACATTGAAATTCATTCAGTAACCTCAATCCTTTATTTAATTGTGTTGCAATTTTTCACATCTTGAGGTTTTTTATGATCAATGGTAAAGGTGTATGGCAAACATAGATTGAATTGTGTGTATGAGGATATAAATTTGTGTATTTAGGCAGCAAATTTTCTTTTAAGCATGTCAGATTAAATAAATTGCAAACAATGTTTGCTTATTTTTAATAAAATCTGTTCATACTCACAGATAATCTTTCACATATTACAGCTCATTTCTGACATCTTTTGATTGTAATGCGCAAAAGTTTATCTGAGTATGAACGGATTTCATTAAAAATAAGCAAACATATTGTTTGCAATTTATTTAATCTGACGTGTGTGTGTGACAAAGTGGAAAAAGGTTTTGTGTTCTTTAAGACTTCATCGGGCTAAATTTATAACTTAGTCTGAGGCCTTAAAGGATGAAACACATCACATGAAAACCTCTTCCACTTTGTCTTTCTTCTTCTAAAATTATTCTTCATATATATATATAAAAAAAAATTGTTATCCTGTATAAAATCAATAAATATTTAGAATATCATAATAGCTTTTCTAATCTCACCATCAATGAAAAATCAAATTTTACAGACAAGCTAAAAACCTGCATAATAAACCTAATTTAAACCAAAGTAAAAATATGATTTAACTTATTTTACTGTTACAAAGTGCACCCCAATCGAATAAGTGATGAAAAAATGATCCATAGATATGGAACGGCTGCAGATAGTATAAATCCCCCAAGATTCAGCACATTACAAAAAGTTCTCCATTTTGTGGTTATGAACAAAGAACACTTTGCAAAATACTAATATCATATACCAATTACCTTTTTTTGCTTTTTCCTTAAGAGACTCTCTTGATCAAGAAAAAAATATCAGCATATCCTGGTTATATCACAACATTTCTCATGAGAAAACTAACCTGTCACCTCTTTGAGCAAAGTACTATATATAATCATTTAACACAAATCCCTTCTAATTACTGTCACATTAAAGTCAATAGTACTCTACCAATCAAACTGCAAAAACAGATTAAAACTTTTTTGAAGCTCTTCATATGAAAAGATGGCAATTCACTATGAATAAAATCTATTTTAATTTTGGTGCACATATGTTCATTATGCAATATCACCAAATTTCTTAACAGTTCAACTTGATAGAGTACATCAAACTGGAGATATCAAGCTTTAAAATCTGGTGCCATGTTGGTGAGGCTAATTATAGTAAATAACAAGGGCTTATGGTCATGTCATGTTGAAACATTGGTTCCCATATGATCACTGTAATTAAGGAACGTTGTGTTTAGTCAATACCTAAATGGGTGATCACTTGAGCATATCAGGTGCTGTTAGCTTGGGTGTAGGTGGTGTAATGGATAATGGCTCAGATTTTTTAATTGGGGAGCTGAGTTCCAATTCTTGTTGGGTTTGTTATATTCACTTATACTCAAATATCATTAGGAAAGGTATAATTCCATCTTCTCTTCTCCTCAGCTATGGGTTAATTAGCAAGATTTGTAGCAGTAAATCATTATCTCAAAAAAATTGTTACACTTAAAAAATTCTGGCTTTAAATAACCTGCAAAGGGTTGACAAGCCATTAAAAATGACACAATCAATGAATCTAAATAACATTTAGAAAACAAAAAAAGAAAGAAATGGAAAGTAAAATCCTCTTTCAGCAGCTGACTTTGAACATCTGCATTGGTTAATATATGCATGTTTGTTGGGTGTGTTGCAATGAGGTCATAGCAAGCAATCTGGTTTTGTAGATCAGTGCTACCATAGTGATTTCAAATCTCACTGAATGTTCTATACCCATGGCATTATGTTAGACTAGTAAATGTCTGTATCTAGCTATTTGGCTAGAAGAAACAAAAACTGAACTTTGAAGAGATAACCAACATAATTATATTTGGATAAAAAACAGAATTCAGTATAAAAAAATATGATTGTGGACAAATCCTCTTTTTACTATATCAAGAATTACATCAGAATTTAGGAGAAATGGATTTAAAATATCACTGCATTTAAAAAACATTTATCCTCTGCTCTCTAGTTTTGATTTGATAGGTAATTTATTTTCTTAAAAAAAAAATCCCCAAACTTCCTTCAAAAACCACCTCTGAATAAGGTTAGGATAATGGAATAATGGAATGGTTATTTCAGTTGATTGAAATCCAGTTGAACATTTGGGGAATGAATTGAAAATAATTGAACATAAACAGAAGCCACCAAATTTAAAATGGGTTTTTATAAATGATCAAAAATACCAGTTAAATGCAGAAATTTTATCAAAGGCTGTAGAAATTGAGGGGGTCTAATATTTATGATAAATCCATTAAAATAAAATATTGATAGATATAGAAATAATTGATAATATTCTCTCTTATTAATTGACATATTGAACTACTAATGCTAATTTAGATAAATGTCATCAAACTGGAATAAATTACATTTATACAAAACACAAATACTAATGTTTCAGTTTCATAAAATTTGACCTGTAGATTTATTGGGACTTTTTTATAATTTGTTTCTCAAGTTAGAAGTTGTTTTCAAATTGATTAAAAATTGCTTTCTACTTTTTGCTCAACATTTCCCCATTTTGAAAAAAATCATAACTAATATATTAAAGGCATCATAAATTGTAAACATAGGAAGAAATTGAGAAGAATATTATTGAGTAAATGAATTTACTGGTTTTATATTGAGATTATTTATCTTCATTAAACAGTCATAGTGATTCTGTTCATTGACTTTGTGCCTTTGATAGTCAACAATGTGTGCAGCATGGAAAGTGGATTTGGCAAACTGTAAAATATTAGAATTGCATTTGTGTGAAAATATTCTTAAAATAAAAATTGTTTTCATTACACAATGCTAGATGATAATTCAAATCAATTAATTTTGTCTGTGATATTTTTCTTAATTTTTTCATTGAATAGGAATTTCACATTTAACTCAGAGGAAACTTGCAAATATTAAAGCACTAATTAAGTGCCTCAAGTTGTTATGAGTTCAAACTCTGGTTTAGGCAGTTCAATAGAAAAAGCAAAATTAACACCATAAAGATAATTAAAAAAAAAAAATTAACTGATATATTAGGTCTTCTTGCTTGGACAATAGAATGAGAACATTCAAACTCTGTGAAAGGGCTTTTTTTTATATTCCTGGAAAATGAATGAATATAACAAACACCTGAAGATGACTGGAGAGTATCACTGCTGATACTTTAAGTCTGCAACAGCCAAGGTGTGGATATTGTTTTTTTATTATTAAGACAATTTTATTTTTTTCTTTCTTCAAATATCAAAGAGAAAAAGGCTATAAGAATATGCCCCCACTCCTGCCGGAATGACTTGGGAAATTTGAGGCAAATGATTTCCTGATGATCAGTACAACTCGGTTTTAATAACTTAATTAGTTTCAGGTTCAAAGTTGCATCTCCACATTTTGGAATGTTACAACAAAAATGCTTCTGATTTTTGTCCTGTAAATATTTATGCCATAAGTAGAATAATCTTTTGATTTTCAAATAATGGCTTTTTCTTTTTGATTTGTTATAGATTTTATTTGCACTTAATTTTTCATTAGGACCTTTAAAATGGACATTTTAAAAGTATATATAAATATATGCAAAAATATTTAAAAAAAAGTATTACTTGCTGTGAAATTTTTTTTTTCTTTTAGATTTGCTCTTCCTCCCTTTTTTGTTTGATATATTTTTATATTCATTTATATAAACTTTTAAAATATCCATTTTTAAAATCCTAATAAAATTTTGCACTTTATTTTTCCTATTTTCATTTTGATTTGATGGTCCTATTTGCCCTTACTTTTTACAGATAATCTTTTTTGTATATATCCTTGTGAGAACTATCTCTGTTTGGGCATTAAATTCTATTCCATTTCCTTCAAAAGATCTTAAAATTATCTTTGGTATTTTTATATATCACTTTGTTTACTCAAGAAATTGTTTACATGTTATTTCGATGTTTGTTTTATAGGAGTTGTCATGCCATCAAAATACATTTATTTTTACCCATTCATTTCAAATAGGATTGTGTACAGAGCTTTGTATTGGTTAATATTACTAGTTTTTAAAACCTCTGAAATATATACATATTAATTTAGGCATTCCAGAAATCTTCCCCAACTACTAATTGTAGCATCCAGAAGGTAGGCCCTTCATTTTGAAAAGGGTTAATTAAATCAGTCGTGTCAGTTTGATTAACAATAATGGACTCAAACTTTGTGCACTGTGGTTGCCTTTGCTCTTTTAAAAGAATCAAATGCATATACAATTAACCATCAGCAAATATTATAATATGGACATTTTTATAATACTTTGTGTAGCTTCAATAGTGACAACATTTATATCCTCTTGTGGTTAGGGGTTTTATAAATATGAAACATTATGAAAGTATGTAACTTTATTTCTGTTTCTTGTCTTTGTTAGAAGTTTTAAAAAAAAATGCATTAGGACCGTAATTATTATCTTTAAAATACCATGCTATGGGTTAAATAGTAGGGCAGACTGTGTTCTTGTGTAGATTAACACACCTCTCCAGAATATGACTTGAACTTGTCAAAGCAGCACAAATACTGATGCTGGGAGTCAGGGAAGAAGTAGAGTGAGAGCAACCTTTATATTTAGACTGCAGAATTCAGCAAGACTACATTGACTCCAAGTGATATATTTCTTGGTTGTGTTATCTTTGTTCAATGCAAAAAAAAAAAAACATAACAGTAGCAACAAGGATTGAAAATTTACACAAAAAAGAGCAAAACATTTTTTTCCCCCTCTCGCTTAGCATAAAAATTCAAAATTCATAGTAAAGAATTTTTGTGGAGTTATATATATATATATTTGTAGTAATGGCCGCCTACTGCAGGATAACCTTCTGCCCAGTCAGTCATGTCTCTTTTGAGACATGATCGCCCAAGTGTGTATCACGTATGGCACTTAACTGACTGACTACTTGTGTGCTTTTTTTTATTATTTAAAGTAAATGCTTTTTTTTTCTTTTTCATCATCATGATTAATTGATATACCTGTGTGTTTATGGAGATATTAGGTTGTCCCAAAAGTTCATAAACACTTGCAAAAAATTGAAATTTTACTTGCCAATTAATCTAAGGTTACCAGAAAACACTTGCAAAAAATTGAAATTTTACTTGCAAAAACAACAAAAATTATTGCTCAAAATAAAGACCATCATTTTCCAAAACTTTCTGCCATCGATCTGCAAGCTTTCGGATCTGGTCAAAGTACCATTCAGCCGGCTTTGGATCAAAGAATTCTTGACACGCTTCCTCAACTTCATCAAATGAGTCGAATTGGCGGTCCTTCATCGAGCAGAAAAGGCCGTAATCTGATGGAGCACAGTCAGGACTGTAGCCTGGATGTGGCAGAACCTCAACGTCATCCAGCTCTTCAAACTTGTCTTTGGTTTTCTTGGCGGTGTGTGGCTTGGCATTGTTTTGCTGCATGAGCCGGGTACTTTTACTTCAACTTTTCATAGACTTGCTCAAGTTGCTGACAGTAAAGTTCGGCACTGATGGTACGACCATTCAGAACCAACTCAAAATGCATGATTCCTTCAAAGTTCCACCAAACACACAACATGACTTTCTTGCCAAATCGATCTTGTTTTGGAACCGACGATGTCTCTTGCCTTTTCTGAACCCATCGCTTGTCTCAATTGTGCTGGACCAGATAGACCCATTTCTCGTCAGATATCACAATGCACTTCCAAAAACACTCGTCCAATGGATTGCTGAGCAATTGACGGCAAATTTCAACTCATCTGTTGGCTTGTGCTTGTGAGTTTGATTTGCCAACTCCAAGCTTATCAGCCAATTCTTGAGTGCTCGATGAAGGCGCAATGTCCAACCCGGTTTGCAAGTCTCCATCATCCAACTTTAACGGCCGTCCCGAATGAGGCTTATCTTCAAGACTCATGTTGCCAGAATCGAAACGCTTGTACCACTTTGAGATTGCTGCATATGCAATTGTTCCTTCACCTTCGGCAACACAAATCTCTTCTGCAGCTTTTCTGGTTGAAAGACCTTGCTTCCAGCAGTAACAAATCAAAACTCACAGCTCAATTTTATCAATTGCTATCTGGAATACAAAGCTGAAGATCACTATAACAATATAAATGCAAAATTGCATAAAAATTCAATTTTTCGCAAGTGTTTACGAAATTTTGGGACAATCTAATATATACATTTGTAAATATAGTAAAGGGAGTTCAATCCCTGGGCCAGACAGTGCGTACTTGGACCAAGTGAAAACAGTAAGCAATAATGGAGCATTACTGAAAATAAGAACAAGTCAAGAGATCTCTAGACATGGACAGATGAATGAGAATAGTCTACTCCTGTAGATTAAATAAAAGGTTCACTTCAGAATTCCCTGTAAGTTACATGAACCAGTATACCTGATGAAGGCTAGAGAGTACAATGGCTGAAATGTTGTAAAAACATTAACAAAGGTAAGAACACTAGTCCACATGCAAAACAGTGTAAACAATGCATTTGCAAGTTATATTTATCACCAGAAACAGCTTTGATTTTTTTCTCATTTAACCTTATAGATCTTTGGCACATTAATGTCTACATGGGTTAGATTAGTAATTCTTTGTTATATTTTCATAATTGATTTGCTGTCAGAAATCCATCTTTCTGTCATCTTTGTCATATGATATTTGTTTTCATAGCAATCTTTTCAAGACATGTTTAAGACGAATATAATTCATAAATTGTGTTAGAGAAAAAGTATGTTTATAAATTTTGTTCTTATAAAATTAGTGAACTTTTTAGTTCTTTATTTCTTTCGGATTTACTTTATAAGATTAGTCCCTCACGCAACTGTGGACAAAAGAACAGTACAGACATAACTTGCTACAAGAAAGAATTGTCTTTGAGCTCCAGAATGAAAAAGCTTTTCAGATGTATATCTACTGGATATTTTTATCTATTAGAATTCATATAAGTAAGACTTCATTTTTTTTTTTTTTTTTTTCAGTGTTTGCATTTTACTGTAATTATTCTAATCTTTAATTTTTTGTCTCATTCATGATAGTCATAATTGTTACCCACATATTGTTACGATAACTACATTTTTTAATCCTGGAATAAATGTGGCATAGAAACAGGATAAGTCAAAAACTTTATGCATTATTGTACAAAACCCGCAACCAGATGGTGCTGAAAAGTTCTCAGCCTAGACAAGAAAAGATTTTTAAAAAAATCTATTTGGTTAGATTTTGAGAAGTGGGTCAGGCTAAGAACTTTTCAACACCTGTCATATAAGATTTTTTTCCATTCACTTTTATCACTTATTATAAATAATAATAGTAATATAGTTCTTTCAGTCTTCGGATACTTGTATTCAATAATAACATTTTCTTTTTAATTACTCATTTACACTTAAGCTGTTAATATCAGTTGTTTGTTAGTCTTACTACACAGACCAGCTCAACTAGATATGAGTATTTTATTGCATTTGGCTACCACAGAAATAACCAAAATCAGATATTTATAAGTAAAAATGCCTCTATTATATAATCTGTGCATGATCCTACCAGAATAGATATAGTGCAGTTAACATGTAGATAGCTCAAAAAAATTGAAATTAAATTTGAGTTTTAATATGGAAATAAATTTGGTCTGAAAATGATTAAACTATAGAATCAATATGGTTAAATTATGTAAAGAATTCATCTGTGAAAGCGTTTTTGTAATTAATGTTTATTACTGTAAGTCTTTAAAACTGTATATCAAGACACTGTGTACATTAACTTACAGGCAATTTGTTTTTCTGGATTTGTTCTTCTCAAAGATTTTTGACTTTTTTTTTTTAATGCATCATTTGTCAGTCTGGCGTTTTTGACTTTTGACCCCTTAAATATTATTTTGATATTCTGTTTTTATAAGTCACCAATCATTACCGTGTGAGAATTTGGTGCATATAATTACACTTTTTTTGACAACATAAAAATGGTCTCTTGTCTTGGAACCTCCTATTTTTTCTTGTGTAAGTGTGAAAGAAGTGAGTTAATGGTTGTATTTATATAAATAAATCTAGGGTTAATACAAACATAAAAGTTGTCACTTAGCTGATTGATGTTAAATCCAGCACACCAGCTCCAGAGTTTCGTAGATTAATCATTTCATAATCATTTGTTCCACTTGTCAGAATGTTTCAGCAATGGTTCAGGGATTAAGATATAGGTTAGAAACCACAAGGCTTACAGTACAATCTTCATTGCTGGAAAGATTTTTCTGACATGTTTGCTAGTCCCAATTATTTCTTTTAACTTCCTTTAAAAAATTATTATTTTCATGTGGATTTAATAAGAATAAAGTCATTTGCCTATCGTTGTTTTCATTTGGTCTTTCCTTATAGTTTGGGATAATAATTCTCATCTCCACTAATTATTTGCATACATTATTGCTTTTGGTAAACAGCCAACGTCTTATCAGTGTCCTATTCTTTAGCTCTTCCTCATAGCAATTTCTAGTGAAAAAAATAACTGTAGCCCTTCTGGTCAGGAGGCAACAAACATTAAGCCAGGCCTGCACAAAATACAGCTCATGAGACTACCTGGTGTGGCTTGCAAGGGCTTTTCAAAATAATCATTTTATTTTGTGCTCATCAAAATAAATTTGGTGACTCATCATCATCATCATCATCCCCTTTTATGCCCAATGGTGCGTAGAGCAGTAACTTTTTGTTACTGTTTCCGTAACAAACTGTTTTTTATGGGGCAGGATTGTTAGCCCTGTGTCCAACCCCCAAACCTCGAGGACCGGTGGACCATTCTTGGTCCTTACATTTACAGCACCTGGTATTCCCAAATGGTCACCCATCTAAGTACTGACCAGGCTTGATGTTGCTTAACTTCAGTGATCGGACGAGAACCGGTGTATTCAACACGATATAGCCATAGACTTAATTTAGTGACTGTTTTGTAGAAGCCTGATTTTATTCAACCAATATTTCACTGTCTTTGTATTTAATTAATCCTTTTTAATTCTATGTAGTAAAAAGATTTTCTCGTCATCTCTCTCTCTGTGTCTCATGTATTCAGTAATTTACTCTTGTGGCCCACAACTAATTTTCTCTAACAAGGAATTAATTCAGAAATCACTTGTGGCCTCATTGCCCTATCTTCTGAAAAAAATCTGTATTAATGTTATTAACTGAAATTTATCTGGCTATGTGATAGAGCATTAGTCTGGTAATTAGGAAGTCAGAGGTTTTAATATTAATAACATTTAACTTTTTAAAGCCTTATCTTTAATCAAATTCATCAAGTATATATTATATGGGCTAATCTTTTCTTTTTCTTTTTTTTCAATTGACAGTGCTTGTAGAAAAATTTTAATATCCACATCTTCAACATCAAGCTTAGTAAGAAGTGCTCTAGAGAACAAAAGTTTGAGGCCATGCTGAATTTAATAATTAATCAGTAATCTTTACTAAGCTAGGATGTTGAAACTAACCCATTAGTGCATTGTACCCAATGTTTTTAGAGAGGAGATTGATTACCTAAGATTTAAAACCAGCTACCTCAGGATTGCCCTAATGAATTAAAATTTTTAGGAAAATTTATGCAGCAAGTTTCATCATTATTAATATTATTCAATATATAAAACCCTTAATAAAGAGAGTCCCTCTGGCTCAAAGTGAGTTTGTAAATTAGTTTTGAAAAAGGCATACAAGCTTCAATCTTGGTGATTCTTTGAAATTCAGAGAGTAGCCCAAACCTTTGGCCTATAGAGTACAATGGTTTTTCAGCCAATGAGAATGTTAGTAAGAACACACCTACTTTTGTTTTGTCCACTAATCTTATACAGAAAATAATTATTACCTATGACTAATAAAACAGAATTTGTTCTTAATATTTTAAATGCAGAATTCTTTGTTACATGACCCCTGTAACTTTCAATGTACTAGAAAGTGAAGAGAGATGAGAATGATAGTATTCAGCAATATTTTTTCTCTTCTCTGATTACAACCAACTTCCAAATGACAGCAACAGACAAGATATTGTCTAAAACATCCTTAGACAAAGGATGAGTGTTCATAGTGAATAAACAAATCCTAGACAATAGATCTGGCTAAGCTGGTCTGCTTATCAGCTGTCTGGTTGCATCAGAGATTTCTCACTCATAGGAAATTAGCCTTTCACTCTTCAGTGAACAATACATATTCACATATGTACCTGCCTATGTGGGTATCTCTTACTTTATTTATTACAAAGTAGGAGGAACCAAAAGCTTTAGTAATAAGTAAATATGCAGAAATTTCTAGAATCCTTCAAGAAATGCTCTTGGATATGATTTCAAGTGGGGTGCTTTTTATATTGGGTTGGCTTACTTTTTTTTCTTTTTTTTTTCTTATATATTTATAAGTTTACCATTCATCCATGCATTGAATATTGCTACCACATCTGGTTTGGTGCTTTTGCTATACATTTAGATTTTTAATAAAATCCAAAGAAGAATCTGCAATTTTATTAATCCTGACCTGGCATCTTAGCCTCAGTCACTTTTTACCATTGTAATGTAGCTCCCCTGTTTCTTTTCTATATTTTCATGGTAATTGTTCTGATAAACTTTCCTCTATGGTACCTACACTTTCTAAATTTAAGTGCAGTACTAGATTGGTAGCTAGGTCTCATCATTTTACAGTTGAAACTGCTAGATGCAACCATAAGTTCTATGTTAAGTTTCTTCTCTCACACTTCTGGCTTTTTGCTTTCAAATCAACTTTGAGCTTCGAAGGTTCAAATGCAATGTTAATTGTTATTTTTTTATTTAATTCCTGTTCTTTTATTATTCTTGCTCCTTAATGTTTCTTCTTTTGCACTCAATAACTCCTTGCATCTTTAGTGGCTTTATTGCCTTGCTTGGGGTGAAATGATTATAAATGTGAAAAAAAGATGACATTAGAAGCATTTAGTTTTAAATTGCTTTTAATTGTATTGTGGCAGTTATATCAGAATTGGTGCATTTTTGATTATCTATTCTAACATTGAATATGAAAGAAAATAACTATTTTCAGCGCCGTTATATATTCATTTATGAAAAGTAAAAAGTGTGACTCATGTAAAAAGGAAAAAAAGATTTATTCAATTCACATGGCTGCTACTGTGACTGAATAAACACATTAGAAAAAGATTGTAGCTTTTATTGCTCCATAGTTAGATCAAGACATGGAGAAAAGTTTTAAAATGACTGGTGTTTGGAAATTATTTCCTTCATCTATAAGTTTTTTAATTTTTCTGTTGGCGGTCAAAGATGTTGTATACTACCGATAAAGAATAAAATTTGAATCAAAATGATAATCGTTGCTGATAAAAACTCTGAAACTGATATATAAAAATATATATTTATTTTCTTCTCTCTTTGGGGACATGGTTTGTGTAGAGTGAAGTTTGGTTGGAGGTAGGTACTCACACTCACGAGGGATATTTGACTACTGCTTCATCTTGCCTTCTCTCCTTGAACTGACTGCTGCCTGATCCCTGGTCTATTAAATAGGCCAGCCTCGCTTAACACATGACACTTCCGCTGTATTTTGTTTATATCTTGAGTGATTATTTTTTCTGATCTCGACCACTCTGTTCATCAAAACAAAACCCAGCCTGCAAATGGATTTTTCACACTCTCTTTCAAATCTTGTCGGCCTTGCATCATTCAGTGCAAAAATGCTTATTGGCAAAATTATACTCCATAGCCAAAGAATAAATCTGCAGCTTTCATTTTCTTGTAATCACCCTGTGTCGTCTTATGCTATATTTTTATAACCTACTAGTGTAATTGTGCTGTTAAAAATGACAGAAAATATTAGAAAATTTGAATAGTGAGATACAATGACACAGAAAATCTTGTAACAATATATGGCAGGGATAAAGAATTCCCAACTAAAATAGAGGCAAATGAAGCATCTAATTAAACTGTTTCCTTTATATATTTTAGATGTTCAATGGTGTCTATCATGCATTGATTAATCCTGGCATTATATAAATTGTTGTTTGTTCAATATATTTTGATGTTAAAAAGGTTATATGTTTAATATAATGATACAATTGAAATATTTCTTAAAGGAAAAAGAATAGCAACAAAATAATGAAGGTAGCAATGACAAAGATTATTTCAATACTAAGCAAGACAATCGTTTAATAGACAGAAGTATCTGAGTGCCTCACAGGAAAGATTTAAACGAATAGATTGAAATCTAAGAAACGCTAGGCAGAAAAGAACTGATTAATTAAATTGTTCATTTTGCTTATGAACTAATTTTGTCTAAATGCAGATAAATATTTTATTTGTATAGATTATTAAAATGACTAAGGAAAGTGATTAGTCATAAATTTAGTAACTTTAGTTACCTTCCTTCCCACTACAGATTGGACAGGAAATATATAAATGAATAAGCACTGATATTCATATGGTTTCTATTTATATATATTAAAGCATACAAATCTAAGCGGAAAGGAACTGATTAATTAAATAGTTTATTTTGCCTGGGAACTAATTTAGACTAAATGTAAATATATAATTTGTATTATAAAATTATTATAATTAATTGTATTATTAAATTTGCTAAGAGAAATACTCTCATAAATTTACTACCTTAAGTTATTTCTCTTTCCACTACAGATGAGACAGGAAATATATAAATACACATTAATAAATCTTTATTTGGTTTGATTATGATTGATATGAGAAAGTTTTTTTGCATTGACAACCCACTTTTAAAACTAAGATCTTTTTGCAACACCTTAAGTTTTGTTAGATTAGCCAAGTATATATAATTTAAAATGCTTATAAATAAAAAATAAATCAATGAAAAACAGTTAATTTAATAATTAAAGAAAAATGAGTAATTAGATAAGTGTTGCATCTCACAAGTTTGAAAAGCTCTGTATTAAACAGGTATTGTATATATTAACTTTGGATTCACTATATGAACCTGTATTTTTCATTTCCCATTAGTGGAAACCATTTTTAAAGCAACTGTGCTTTACTATTTAGGCTACAAGATGCCATTGTGGCAAAGCAAGTCTCAATTACTCTATTTGTGAAATTCCCATCTGTTGTTGGGAATATTTTGCATTCACGGCACACTTCGCTTAAAAGTGGTTTCCCTAATGAAAAAAGGAATACAGGTTTGATTCTTGTCTAGAAAAACAAATTTTTTTGTAGAACTTGTTGATATCTAGGCCATTAATTTCACTGTTTAAAAACAGGTATATCTCCTCAAATAAGTGTACCCATTAAATATATAACATCAACATGTGTGCTCATTAAACATTGTTTACAGTAATCAGAACTAATATCAAATTTCAAAAAAACATTAACTGCTTAAAAATTACTTTATGGGTATAAAAATAAGTTATCATATATAGACTTTGAAGTGTCCCAATGAGCGTTTCTTAAATATATAATTCTTTTCTGATTCAACAAATTCTGTTAATAGTGAAGGTGGCAAGGAAACAAGAATCCTGGTTGTATTTTATGGCTAACTACATTTAAAGCAAATATTTGGAGCCTACGTTTCGGGGTTTCAACTTAAGGAGACTACACATTGAATTTACTTCTAGTGCCACTTTACATTCTACACTAACAAATATAATTTGATGATAGAAAAAACATTTAGTAATTAACGACCAAATTTTGTTGATAGATTATTATATACGATGGTCGCTCAAAAGGTAATGTCTATTCTTTAACTACAACAGATTAGTAGATGTATATCAAAGCATACGAAACTGAAAAGAAAATTCCATATATATTCTTTAATATAATTTCCTTCCTTCTCAATTGTGATATTCCACATTTGAATGAAAGCACACATATATATATATATATATATATAATCTGCTTTATAGAATCTTTTTGGCTGTTTTCTTACAATGTGAAAGTTGCTGCTTTCACCTCACCATTGTAAAATCACTATCATCTGAATATCTGTTTTATAGGCCCAGGTATATGAAAGCCTGAGGGTACCAAATCAGGACTGTAGGGTAGATGAAGAAAGGTTTTCTAGCCATTGCTGTTATTTCTTGTCTGGTCTTTAATCTGGTGAGAGGTATCAAATGTTGCAAAAAGGCATTTTCAAATACAGCTAATCTCAAAGATACCTACAAGTTTTGACAACACTTTCATGTAAGAGTCAATTAATGTGATTGTGCCATTAAGTATATGCTCTAACAGCATAACTCCCTTCTTGTTGAAAAATACAGCAACCATCTCTTTTCCTTGCAACACTTCCAACTAGCAAAACAAATCTAAGTGAAAATAGTCATTAGGCTGAGAATTTACCCTATCTTCAAGTGATCATTTGTTTTGAGCACTATTAAATTGTTTTTCTGCAAGATATTCAGAAATATGGAAAACATCAATTCTAGTCTCTACATTCTTTTCATTAAAAGGGAAAAAAAATGGATTTTTATTGACAGGGAATAGAGAAAATTGCCCTTAATTGAGAGTTTCTCTTATCTTCACTGAATTTCTAAATCTGATAGAAAAACTATGATTCTAATGTGTCTGGTGAGGCCCTTAACACAGAAACATTTAAAATCTCATCAAGTATACAAGGAAGAAATGGGAGCCTTAATCAGTTTAATCTTTTCCTAGACAATCCCCTGTGCATATACAAGCACAGATGTGAAGTGATGGGCACTGATGATTTAAGCATTCCATATCACATCCCAAATGAATATATTAATAGAAAACTGTATTCTTGCTTTCCCTCCTGAGGCCAATAAGCTAATGGTGAGAGGGGGTAGTGGGTGAAGTGCTATACTGATAACATAGGTATTCATAGTTTGGATAAGAATAATTTGGAACAAAATAGCAACATCCTCTTACAATGTGTTCCAAGAAATAGCACTGAAGATAAACCTTTCCAAACTATGATCTAGAATTGGAATGAAAGCACATATCCTCAATTTAGTATAGGATATAAGGGAATTGACAATAGGCTCCCTTAAGGATAGTTTCACCCAATACCACAAATTGCTGCAAATCCAAAAGTTTGTCCTAAAAATTAAAATCATGTTCTTAAATAGCCTTGTAAGGTTCAGGCCTTTCACATGAACATCATGCACGATCCCAAACCCATTCAGAAATATCTAAACTGCCAGCTGTAAGCAATTGCTTTCTCAGATCAACGGTTAAAAATAGCTTTGATCAAATGAAGCCTGTAGGTCTTAGAGAGAGAATACCACCATTTTTCAAACTTTGTGAACTGGTGCTGCAGAATTGTAAACAATTGTAGTCCTAGCTTGTCAGGTCGAGCCTTTCATATGATCATGCATGATCCCAAACCCATTCAGAAATATCTAACTGCCAGCTCTATGTAATTGTTTTCTCAGATCAATGGTTAAAATAGCTTTGATCAAATGAAGCCTGTAGGTCTTAGAGAGAGAATACCACCATTTTTCAAACTTTGTGGACTGGTGCTGCAGAATTGTAAACAATTGTAGTCCTAGCTGAAGAAGCACTAGCTTCTTGGTTAGTTAATGCTAACTTTCCTTATAAGAAAACGGCAATTACTGTAATTGCTAATAACATTTAGCTGAATTACATTTGCATCCATTTTTATTTCTTTTTAAAAATACAAACAACCTCATACAATGGACCTATATTTCTGAATATACTTAAGTGTTTGCCATAATGAAAATGTTTTAATTTTGGGGATATATTTTGGTTGTCATTGTGGGCCAGATATTCCATTTATGTTACACAGTTGCTATAATTATACTTTGAAAATTTCAAACTATTTCTTTTTTACAAAATGAGTTTTTTTTTTGTTTTATTTTTAATATAAAAGAATGAAAACAAAACCCAAACAAATTGTTTTTATATTTGCAATAAATGTTATCAATTCAAATACTGCTTTTCTATGAAGAACACAAATAATTTTCTTTACTGCCACAATTATATATGAAATGATAAAATGCCTACATTTAGATTTCATTTTTTCTTTTTAACTCTCTAGGGCCATTCGTATCATATTTGATACAGTATTTCCCTATAAGGAAACATTTGGTATTTCCCTATAAGGAAACATTTGGTATTCATTGACTGAACAGTACTGCTTTCATTTGAAATATATAAAATATTTCTCTTAAAAAATTTTTCAGGAAAATATTTCTTTCAAGGCTTGTTTTCATACTGTATCAAATATGATACGAATGGCCCTAGAGGGTTAAATTAAGAGGCCTCTATACTGTACTATAATTTCTTTTTCTGATTGCATTAAGTATATAAATAATCTTTACTAACTTTGATCCCCCCCCTTAACTAAGCTTGAAAGAAAATGTTTGAAATTATTGCATACATTTGAAAATTTTATAAAACTATCTGATTAATTTTTCTTAATTATAGAAAAAATATTTAAGTAAGTACCTCCACTTTTTCGCTAAAAACACTGAATATGACAATGAAAAAAGACCCCAAACTTAGTTTTATTGTCAAAATGTTTGTTAAGAGGAAACAACAAAGTATTTTTAAAATATTTATTAAATTTTTTTAATCCTTTTTAGCACATTCAAAATTTTGGTTAAAAATTTCTTTTTTCATTAATAGTCAATGTAATATTTATGATCAGTGTTTTAGCACCATTTATCCAGTGATACATTGATGAGGATGTGCGTGGGTGGTGCAGTGGATATTGACTCGGCACGACAAATCAGGGAGCTAAGTTCGAATTCCTGTTTGAAGTCCTTACATTCACTTACGCATAAATACCCTTAGGAAAGGTATTTATCAGTCTCTTCCTTCCAGTTATGGATTAAATAACAGGACAGATTGGGTTCTATAGCCTTGGCTGACAACCAGTCTACCGCAGAAAGTAATGGCAACCTATTGCGGGATAATCTTCTGTCCAGTCAGTCATGTCTCTTTCGAGACATGATCGCCCAAAGCGTGTATCGTGTATAGCACTCAACTGACATTGATTTGGTAATTCTTGTAAAAATCAAATATTTGTTGGATGTTAATGAAAATTTTAGGCCTTATTTACAAATTTTTTTATACATATATTAATACACTCGGGGAAAAATATTAATCTGTTGCTTCTCCCTCCAGCGGGACAGATTGGGTTATATAGCCTTGGTTGGCAGCCAGTCTACCACAGAAACTAATGACAACCTACTGTGGGAAAATCTTCTACTCAGTCATTTATGTCTTGAAAGAGACATGATCGCCCATGCATGTCTCATGTATGGCACTTGATTACCCTACCACACACCTAATTTCCTGAAATTTCAAGAAATTAAATTTTTATCTGAGATTTTTCTTTTCTTAGTTAAAAGCGAGACTTGGAAAATGTAAATCTCAACCCCCCCCCCCATTTCATTTATCTCACTAGAACAATTATGACTAACTAGTGAGTTCGATCCTCATTTGGTGCCCCATATCTTTAGTTTTGTGCCACATCTAAACTGTGCTTAGAAAATCACTACACACACTTCTTTTGGTATCTTATGTGTACTTTTTAATTTGGGTGAGTTAGGGTTTCTTTTTTTTTTTCTTTTTTTTTTAAGAAATCTCTGAAGATGTTATTTCAGTAGAAAAAATTATGCAATATCAAAAGTAAACATAGAGTTGATGCTTGCATAATTTAATTAAAAATTATTTTCTTCTAGATTAGACGGAAAAAAAATCGACATTTAATTTTTTTTTTTTAAATTATATGTAACTTTAGATTTGTCTCGTTGCTGTTCATAATTATCTTTATTAAAGACATTTAAAGAATTGGAAAATTTAAAGAATAATGCCATTTTTTGAGTGAATCATTTTTAAAAAGGTTAATGTCTTTTTTCATATAGATGTTCGAAAAGGAAATAATTCTGAACTACTGACTTTGGTTGACTACTCATGAGATATGATAATTCAATAACTTTTCATTTCAGTATAATTGAAAAAGATCACATTAGATTCAGTTAGATATTTTATGGCATTAAAGGGATAAAAAGTAATGTATTAAACTGAAAAGTATCATTTAAAGTTAAAGCGAATTTATTTTTAAACATAAATACCAATTTCTTGATTATGTAACTGCTGGTGTGAGATATTTATTTTTTGCATGGCCTTTTAAGTGAGATATCTAATTAGAAAATTAAAGTTGTGACCTATAAAATCACAGGTTAACATGCATAAACAGACATGTTTTTCATGTTTTAAACAAAAAAAAACAAACATGTTTACAAAATCCAGTTAATTAATCCATAGTATTTACTAAACATATCTCTAGGACAAATGTTGGATTTTTAAAAGGTTTTTAAATTTGCTGTTTACATTTTTCATCTATATTGACAGTTCAGTGAGTGAATGTACCATGGTTTTTAAAATGCTTAAAAACTTTATTTACAAATAGAAATTAATTTTTCTTTTAATACAGATTAGCTTTAGACTATTATCTTTCAAATAAAACCAAAATTTAATGTTAAAGAAGACATTTAAATTATCTAAAATGTGTTTTTGTTTTTTTAGGAAGTCTGTGGCAGTACTTATATATTTCAAGTGAGCAGTGACCAATCACAACTGCCAGTTTCATATGTTTTTATGCAATCATCAGGTGGTCAGTAACTGCAGTGCGTCACAATAGAAACCCTTATACTTCCAATAATTCCAAGATAGTAAAAGTGTAGCTGGTTTATTTTTATCATACACACACTAGACAAACTTACCTGAGGAGTGGAGGGGTACACATTCAGCCATGATCAAAATAGATGTAAATATCACAATTAAAAAAAAAAAAAAGGTTAACCAGTGTGACAAAAACTGGTTGATGTCATTAGGAACAATTGAAGCACAGTAAAGTAGCCTACTACTTGACAATACCAGACTCTTAAAATCATCCATGACAAAGCATTATATTAATAAAACTCTGCTATTTAATATATATGCTTATCTTGAGATTTTAAGTTTTTGGCATTTGATGTAGTTAGATGCACAGCCTAACCTAACAGCATTCCACTTTTTGTTGCTTGTTTTCAGCAATTTTGTTAAGAAATGTGACATGTAACATCTTGTACATGAGTTTAACAGTGAGATTGGTTAGGTTATGCATCTAGAAATATCAGATGCCAGAAATTTAAATTCAAAGTTAAGCATCTGTGCCTCTTCAGTGTTTCTTTTTGTTTAATTTTGTCAAACGTTTGTTGTATTTTATCCACCCCCATTTGATTTCATCAATAAAAACGAATGTTTATGCATTCTATAAGTTTGAGACTTTGTTCGCTGAGAACAGAATGTCTTAATTTCATATTAGCTAAAGATGATAGTATAAAAATATTTTGTTATTTATGTGCCACCTTATACATTTGACCTTTAATTCTCAAATAGGATACCATATTTAGCACAAGTGTTGCTAATAGATTTAAAAAATCAGAAATATTTTCATCATTTCAATAGTACCTATTTTGCTTTTAGAAGTGTTAGCTATTATTAGTCTCAGACTTAAGTCATAATGGAAAGTTTCTCGTTACTCTGAATGTCACACAAGGGACATAACTCTTGTTTTTCCTTGTGATCATTACTTACACATTTCAAGCTGCCTGGATTCAGATTCTCTTAATTATTTACACTAGTTTTAATCTATGAATATTTCCTGGTTTTCCCATTTAATATTATAGTTCTTCAGTTAATGATTGAATAAACTCATGGTGAGTTCTATGATACAAAGGTATCTGTAGAAATTTTATTGCATCATTAAATATTTGAAGTTAACAAAATATTAAAATGACAATCACAAATATGAATGCTGGTCATTATTTTAAGAAGTGGGTAGAAATGAGAAAATTTGAAATCGGCATTTTTTTTCTCCCATTTCCCTGACTCCACTTTTTTTTTTTTAACCTTTGTTTCCCTCAGTGAAACCAAGTTGTTTCTTTTCCTCTCTTTCCATGCAATCAAAACAGAATAGTCTATAATTTATGAAGCATTAGCAGATGACATTAAACATTTCTATCTTCCCTTTCTTTCATGTTCTCACTTAAACCAAATAATGTCTTCTCATCTTTCCATGTGATCAAAATACAATAGTCCAATATTAGATATTGGTAGGATGTTACTAATGAAGGGTGAGACCAGTACAATTTTGTAATAGCATAATTATATCGACTCATTTAACAAGATTGATAGTAACCACCTTCACATTTGACAATATATTATAAGATTAAAAAAACTTGAAAATCCATATTTAATTTTAAAGAGTATTATTGATTAATGTTAAACAATCTATTGGTTCAGTATTGCAAGACGACGACTTCTTCTATGTGCCATGTCCCTTCAGGACGTAGGCCATCATGGTCTTTCTTGTCTTCCTATCCCTGGTAACTCTTAGCATGCTTTCTCCTGTTACCCCACCCAAACCCTGCTCTGCCATCCACCTGCTCAAATATGTTATCCGCTGCTTTCTTTCCCCGTCTCTTTTTTCCGCTATCTGACCTGTATTAATTTTCCTTTTTAATTCGATCCTTTCCAAAACCTTATCATTGCTCACATGCTCCATTCATGATATACACAGCATTCTTCTGTAGAACCACATTTCGGTTGCTTCAAATATTTCCTTTATCTTTGATGATATTGTCCAGCATTCACTGCCATATTAAAAAACAGAACCACATGGCAATCTAGTACTCTCTCCTTTTATTTCTAGCAAAATTTTCCTGTCTCTTAATACTCTTAGTTTCTGGAATGTGTCCTTGGCCATGCCAATTCACTTTCGGATCTCAGTACTGCACTTTCCGTTCTGTTAGAATTTTTGTACTTGCTTGATTTTAGTCTCCCCAACCTTTAATTGGCATTTTGGGCTCCTCTGTTGATGACTATGCGTTCAGTTTTCTTGTAGTTTTCAAGAATCAACTTATGCAGTATCTTAAAGTATTTCTCATTGATCTTTTATGCAGCCTCACTAACCTGGTATAAAATCTCAGATCTGGTGTATTTCTGAACTAAGCCTTTTAATGTCGGCAAGATTTTCAAACATCCAAGCTTAATGTTAATGCAAGATTTTTTTTTATATGTTTAAAATATTTCCACAATTAACCAGCTGCTGAAATATGACTTGGATAATGATCTTAGTCTTAACAACATTGCTGTCATGTCGCACAAATATGATCGTTACTGTATATGCTCATGTATAAGTCAACTTCATGTATAATGTGAAAAATTTTGCAGGAGTTTTGACCCCTTCAGAAAAAATTTACCTGTGTCTAGTGCAATTAAAAATGCATTTTTTTTTTCCTCCTCTTCTTCCAGAAAATGACCTGTGTATAGTGTTTTTGTTTTTTTTTATAAAGTATGTACAGTAAATTTAACCACAATGATTTTTCCCTGTTTAGATTTTTAAATACATTCATTTAAACTCATTAAATTAGATTGCAAAATTTTTTTTTTCTTGTAGGAAGTAGCATAGTCTAATATGCCCAACAAGTTTATAAAGCCACTTGCAAGTTACATTTTGGGGGCCATAACAACTAATGTTCACTATATTCCTCAGTTTTATTGTCTTATTTGCTTTGACACACGCATTCTCAGTGTAACCATTAATTGATCTTAAGTCAATAAAATTATCAACTGTGTTTTATTACTAATATTTCTAATAATAAAATCTATGGAAAGTAACAGGTTTCACATAGACACTGTAATTGATATACATGTATAAAAAGTATTAAAACTTGCTGCTTGTTTACTGTTTTGTTACCAGCTATATTATTCTAAACAATACCTTCTAATGATTATTTATTTTTGAATTGTACTTTTCTTCTCTTCTCCATAAAAATTCAAAATATTATTACTACTAAAATTAGTAATAGGTATCTGAATTGTCCTTTCTCTCCTTATTCTGGTCTTGGGTATGATGGTGAACTGCATCTGGCAGCAAGGCCTCTGATTGGGAGGTTGTGAGGAGCATGGAACCACCTTTTGATTGCTGTTGTTCCCAGGTCCACCCTAACCCAGAGTGGTAGCACCTGTTAGGGGTCCCAGCTATGGATAAATAATTAACCCACAAACTGGGGTCAAAACAATATGAAAGTATAAAAATAAACTTTCATTGAAATATATACATAAAAATAAACTTTTATAGAAAAATATACATTTTTGAAGGAAAAAAAAAATTATTGCCATTATACATTTTTGAAGGAAAAAAAAATTATTGCCATTATACATTTTTTTTTATAAGCGTTTCACCCCGAGCAAGGCATGTCACTGCCACTACAGCGCAGGGGGCTACATAGAGTGGAGAAAGGATGATTAAATATAGGAAATGTCAGAGGGTGGGTGATAGGCGGGTAAGGGTTGGGTAGATGAGAGTGTTGTGAGAATAGTTGGGAGTTAGTGTGATAGGAGGTGTCTATTGACCCTACATTTAAACACTTGGAGATTGTAGCTGTCGGGAAAGCAGACTTGTGGAAGGGAGTTCCACAGGCGGGAAGCGCGAGAAAAGAAGCTGTTGGAGTAGAATTTACGGTTACATCTTATTTGTTTAACTGTAAAAGGGTGGGACCTAGTTGCTAATCTAGTATCTCGTGTAAATTCATGCTTAGGCGGCACCAGTGATCTAAGCTCATCGGAGCAGAAGCCATGAAAGTACTTGTAGAAGAGGCACAGGGAAGCCACATCACGCCGGTTAGAGAGTGGTTGCAGCCGGTCTGCCAAGTCAGTATCAACCACGTTACAGATCCTTCTTTGTATTTTGTCAAGAAGCCCAAGGAGAGCAGCAGGGTCACCCGACCAGATATGGCAGCAATATTCTATACACGGGCGGATGGTAGATTTGTATATGTGCAGAATAGATTCAGGTGGGAAAAACTTCCAGGCCCTGCACAGAGAGCTGACTTTCATAGCGGCAGATTTGGCAATGGATTCGATATAGTCATTCCATTTGAGGTCCGCCGAAAGGGTAAGGCCAAAGAGGCGTAGTATTTTACTCTCTGGGAGGCTAGCCTGTCCCATGCTAATGGGAGGTAGATGCGATTGTCTGTGGTGGTTAGTTGATAACAGCTTCGTTTTAGAGGCATTGAAATTTACCAGCCATTTCCTACCTCAGGCCACTATGGATTGGAGGTCCCTTTCAAGTACGGCAGCGAGGTTCACTTTGTTATCCACACCTGGTTTTTGATCGATGCGAGAATAGATTGTTGTGTCATCGGCATACATGCCAACTTGGGATCTAATGGTGTCGGGGAGATCATTAATGTAGATCAGAAAGAGCGTGGGACCTAGGATAGAACCTTATGGTAGTTTTGGGAGGCATGCCCATTTAATACCACCTTCAATGTGCAGTTAGAGAGGAAAGACTGGATGAGGTCAAACAGATGTCCAGTTATCCCGTAGCTCCGCAGTTTGCACAAGAGGCCAGCATGCCAGACCCTGTCGAACACTTTGGAGATATCCAAGGCAACGGTTCGGGCTTCACCATTCTTGTCAAGTGCCCGGTATATGTACTCGGTAATGGTCGTTAGCATATCAGCAGTAGACCTGGTGAAGTGAAACCCGTACTGTTTGTCAGAGAGAAGCCTGTTGGCCGTGAGATGCTGAATCACCTCGGCGTTGATAATGGCTTTGAAAACTTTGCCAAAGATCGGAAGGAGACTAATAGGATGGTAATTGGCAGGGTCTGAGGGTTTGCCAGAATTCTTAAATATAGGAACTACGCAGGAGGACTTCCAACAGGCAGGAAAGCAGGAAGCAGATAGGCAGAGGTTATAGAGTTTAGAGAGGACAGAGGAGAGTTCTGGGGGCACATTTCTTCAGTACTATGACTGGGATTCTGTCACCGCCTCTCGCTTTGTGTAGGTCAAGTTGTGCAATTATCTTGGCGACCAGCGAGGGTGTAATGTGGACGTTATTTAGTTGATCCTTAGTTCTTTGTGGGAAGTCTGGTGTAGGTATTCCTAACGAGTCCAGTGTCAAATTGGTTGAGAATCTACGGGCAAAGCATTCAGCCTTGTCCGCTAGGTAGGTGAGAACTTCAAACTCATTGATTAGTGGGGGTATTGAAGTCTTGTTCCTGCTGAGCATGCTTTTGCAGAGACGCCAGTACATTTTTGAAGGAAAAAAAATTACTGCCATTATTCATTTTTGAAGGAAAAAAAATTACTGCCATTATACATTTTTGAAGGAAAAAAAATTACTGCCATTATACATTTTTGAAGGAAAAAAAATTATTGCCAGCAATACATTTTTGAAGGAAAAAAAATTATTGCCAGCAATACATTTTTGAATACAAAACTAGAAGATATCTTCAGTTTTCTAAAATAAAAATTTTTTTAAAATTTTCATCAAAATCTAATTAAATCAACCTTCTCATTATAACCAAACATTAAAAAAAATATCTTAAGACCCCACCTTTTTGGCATTAAATAACCCAGAGAGGTTGATATGCCATTAAACAAAACTCAAACTCTCTCCTTTTTCCCTTTCTCCCTTCTGGTGTCAGTGGCAGAAATGGCTGTGAAGGCTCAGCCTACTCCTGAAGATTTTGGTGAGGCCATTCATGTGAATTTGATTTTTGGTGGACAACTGTGTAACTGAGAATCCCACATACTTGGCCAGAAGCACCTCCCTTGCCACTCAAAGAAGATTGAGACTGGCAAGATCTACTAATATTACTAATTTGAATGAAGTAAATGAAATAAAAGATATATAACATGATAAAAATATAGCTCTAAGATATGCTATATTAATGGGTAAAAGTTCTCAATATCGAGAATAGAGTATATATAGATCTAAAATATAAAAACGAACACTGAGTGAGGGCAGTTTCATGCTTGCATGCAGTCTTCAGTATCAACACTGGATGGTGACTGGCAATTTAATCATTCATCAGATCATGAAATTTAAAATTTGAAACATCCAGTTACCATGCAGTGTTGATTTTTATATTTCTACACTTTTTATTTACACCTGTTCTATTCCCAATATTATTCATTTCTCCAATAAACATAGCAAACTTTAAACAATACATTTTTCTTATGTGCCTAATTCAAATGAGGGGTCTTAATATTTGGAGGGGAAAGGCAGAATTTCTCTCCATATGCAATGAAGGTGAAAGGAGTTGTAAAATTGCAAGGCATACTACTCGATGTATTCGTCACTGAACAAGCCACATTCCTCAACTCCATGGTCAGACTCTGCATGAAATCGGGGAAAAGTATACTGTTCCACTTTAAGTTTGTTTTGTTTTTTAACTAGTAATTTTTCTATAAGAAGCACAAGAGCAGAGTACACAAGGTAAAATCAAGTCTCCTACCTTCTTCTACTCCATTAGCTTCTTTTCTCACACTTCCCGCCTGTGGAATTCCCTTCCATTTACTTGCTTTCCTGACAACTACAATCTCCAAGAATTTAAATGTAAAGTCAATAGTCATCTACTATCTCACGAACCTGCATTCTCTCTCTCTCTCTCTCTTTCTCTCTCTCTCTCTCTTTCTCTCTCTCTCTCTCTTTCTCTCTCTCTCTCTCTTTCATGCTCCTTTCTCTGTCCACTCCTATCTCATCAGTATTCTCATCCTTCTCTTACCCACTTCCTGCCACCCTCTATAACCTGTCACTCTTTCTCATAACTTTCCTCCTATGTAACCCTCTGCAAAACTGGCAGTAAAATGCCTTGCTTGGAGCAATATGATTTATATATATATATATATATATATATATATATATATATATATATATATATAGACACTTTTCCTTCATGTCTGTTACCACGATCGTCTAGAGTTTTTTTTTTGTTTTTTTTGTAGATGTTAACCAGGTTTGTTATTAATCTTTTAATATATTTTTTTTTTAGTTAACACATTGAGTCACAGTCACTATGCACCAAATTGTGTCTGTTATATACTGCCGCTGAATCTGGACAAACAACTGAGAACACGAATATATAAAAATATGGTCTTATATTTTTTATTCTTTGACAGTGATGGTTGTGTGGTGCAGGGAAGTAGCCAGAGAGAGTTTGCACATACAAAGGAGTTGTTGGGAGTCATTAACCCGTCTCTGTATCTTCAGCCAAAAAAAAATAAACTTTTATATAGTCTTAGAACTCCCATGCATTTTTGCCTTTTCATGTTGTCACTTTGTTGATTATATCTATGGCTGGATATATCTGTCAATCACCCCCAGCAGTCAATTGCCTTTCAAGCCGGCTGTTGCTTGTTTTTTTCATTACACCTTGTTGACATCATCTATGGCTGGATATATATGTCAACCACATCCTTGTTGACTTTACCTAGAGCCGGATGTACCTGTCACTTATATCCGCCGTTCAAGGTGATATATTACGCATCCTCATTGGTAGACAAATTAGATCCTCATTGACGATATCTTATGCCACTAACAAAAAACTGTGGTATAAAAAGAATAGTGAATCAAATCTACAAGAGACAAGATTCATAATGCAAAATGGCCAATATATGATAATAGAAAAAAATAGAAATGGGATCTTAGTTCATGCAGACCAAGTTAGATTGAAATATGATAGCGATGAAGAAATGTATGGTGAGCCTGAAAGTGTCATGTCAACGCAAGACATACGTGACAGTGAAATAGAGAGCAGTATAGACTCTGAAAATGAACAACTATTGGAGGAATCCTCCTATGAAAAAAGAAAGAAATCACAATCTCCCATATCTAGACAATCTCTTAGGGAGAGAGAAGATAGTGAGGAGACAAAAGCTCCCAGAAGTACCAGGGAAAACAAGGTGATAAAAAAAGGGAGATGAGGGGACTCATTTACATAGGAAGTCAGCAAGAGTATAAATAGCTACAACTATTACCTATCAGGTAGTTCGAGTGAGTGCTTACCACTTTCCGTGAATTAGTAATAATGCACAGCAGGTATTATATCAAATTGTAGTAAATGTGGCTGTGTGGGACTATTTGTTAAAGGGGTTTGAGCCAACAAAAGTAAATACTGTTCCATTTGATCTTGAGTGCCCATATTGAATTGTCTCAATAACATCCACCTTGCTGATGATTCAAAGCCTGCTATAAATCATCAGGATACATCTGTTGCACTGATTTAGAAAAAAAAAAAAAAAATTGACCATGTCTTCTGCCACTGCACCGTCATATATGCCTGCTGTGCAGACTTCTTGAAGGCTATATTTTGTTTGTATGCTTTGTTTTGTTTTTTTTTACGTGAAAGCCAGTTGTTTCTAACAACATGGGCTTGTTGTGTGATAGGAAACTGCATTTTTCTGCTTACTTAGCATTATGTGAAGGTGATTTGGGTGTTGTGAAAGAAAAAAGTTTACTGTGGTATTTCCTCCTTTTTTTTTTCTTTTCTCCCCCTATTGTCTGGTCACTTTAAGAATCAGTTTCTGGTTAAGATCAAAGTAGAGCAGTGAGGCTGTTTTCTGTAAACTTCGGTAAAATGTAGGTGAATATAAGAGAGGCTAACTTAATGATATCTTCAGGTGATTGGTGAGGAGAAAAGATTTTAGTCTTCTGAGAAAGAACTGTTGTGTTGCTTAGTTCGTTTTGGTATAATTAGAAGATAACACAAACTTGAATTAATGATGTTTATTTTGGTATAAAACTTTAGGTTTTTACATCAAGTTACAACCTTTAAATTTTGTGTGGATACAGGAGCAGACTAGCTAAATTCTCTTAACTGTGGGATGCTAGTAGTAAACGAGCCTATCCCTTTTGGACTCTAGTGGTCAACTGACTAGCGTCTTCTACACAAAAACTACTGTCCTTAACTCCTACTTCTTACTCCTGCTCTTATCAAAAGAAACGGTTCCTTATTTTGCCGCCCAATTTTGAATTCTTGGCGTCGGTGTGTCTACCTTTTTCTATTTTTAGAACACTTGTCATTTTATAAACCATAACAGAACTGTTAGCCCAGTCAGAATTAAGATAGAATAGTATTGTTTTTATTTTGTTAGATATTTTGACACAGCTCTGTATTTTTAATATATTTTTTTCTCACCCACAATTTTCCCAGTTAGATGATAAAAAGTAATCTCAGGTTTTAGAAATTTTTTTTTCCTACATTTTTTAGATACATTGTTTTATTTTTATTTTTCATTTTTTCCTGTTTATTTATTTTATTTTTATTTTATTTATTTTTTATCAGTTCATTCAGTTTTGTGGCATAGTAGAAATTTGCGATAAGTTATACTTTTTTGCACACATGCAATTTTGAATATAGGTCAAGTTTTTTTGTTTTTGTTTTTTTAATATAATTTTTTAGCGATTGTAGCATGAAAGATTTCAGAATAAATGCACTGATCTGGTGAAAAGAATAATGAAAATTGTTTTGGTCAGTAAATGTAATGATCTAATTTAATTTTAGGATAATAAAGAAAAAAACTCCCCTACCTGCAATTCTTGACCTTTTACCATACTTTTTGTGATTTGTTACCAAAATAACTTGTAATTTGTCTGATGAACCTATGCTACTGTGATTCTACAAATGAATTCTTGTAAAATTGAACATTGTGCTTTTAACACTTGATCTAGAAACCATTGCCCTGTGTGTAATTTCATAAAAGAATTTAATTTTTTTCATACTTTGACACTGAGTTTTAGAGAATTGTTTTATAACATACTAGTAAAAAAAAAACAATGAAAAAGTATTAAATAGGGAGAAAAAAATATCTCTCTCCCTAAATTCAGATATGAAGAATATAAATGGGAGGTGAAAAGCCTGGTTTGACAAAATGTCTGGAAGGAAAAGAGCTCTGATAACCTCTATTATGAGTTATAGATATTTAAGAGCAAACACTGCTGGAGAGTTAGAAAATTGAAAAACAACAGGTATTGGCTCATGAGTTGCATATAAATCTCAAGCCATTGTGGTTTTTCTACTTGGTAGATGAATTGGAAAAAAGATAAATAAAAAATTGCATTCAGTTTTTTCTTTATTTTTATTCAGTATAGTTTAAGTAATATCTTTTTGACAATCTTAAATTGAAACTAGGAAATAGGGTAATTATTGATAAATTATTTAGTTTTTCTGTTTAATTCTCTAACCCCTTGGAAGTTTACTACTATTTTCATTTCTCTGGGTAATTTCTTGCTTTGTTTTTTTGTTTTTTTTTTTCCTTTGGCTGCAGTGTATCATTTTTTTAGTTTCCAGGAAAAAGATCCGACTATATAAAGAGACTTTCACAAGAAAATGTGTTTATAATTACCTTCAACTTTAGACCTTTAGTCTTCTCAGCCTTTGTTGGTTCTCACTTTTCTGTTTAATGACCATTGAGCAATACTAACTAACTGTTGTCTAAGAATTGTTATAAAACTTCCATCTTAGGTCACAATTAAAGCTTTCAAATACAGTTTCTCAAGAAAAGAATTCAACTCCTTTTTATTTTTATTTTTTTTAATTTTTTTTTTTAGTATGTAGAGAACGTAATGGATAAATTGTCTAAATTATGAAAAAATGAAAATAATATCGACATCTCATTTTAACAGATATATTTACCAAATTTGCGCAAAAATATTTTGAAATAATAGAGTAAATTTATTTAATAAAATCACCATTGGCTTCAATCACAGCCTCCAGATGTCTTCGGAATCTCCTGCATCTCTTCTGGACGGTCTCCTTGTTTAAGTTGTTAAATGCATTGCCTTCAGTTCATCTTTGGTGTTATAAGGGGTTTTGTTGGTCTCTCACTTAACTGAACCCAACACACATAATAATCATGGGGGTTGCAGTCTAGGGTGTTAGGTGGACATATGTCAGGGGTGATATGGTTGCAGAAACTGACAGCCATGACTGGGTTCTCTTGATTGTGTAGCATGGTGCAGAGTCCTGTTACCAGACATAGCATATTCTAGCAGCCACCCTCTTGATCCAGAGTAGCACTAACTCCTCAAGGCGCTTGATGTAAGCCTTTGTGTTGAGTCTGAGGCTCTGTGGGAAGATGAATGGAGGTATAATGTCACTATCACTTTAAACACCATAATGTTGACTGGATAAATCATCCAACTTTTCTGAATCTTCTGCACTGTCCGATTGACATCCAAACACTCTGAAATGTTTGTATTGAAGTTTCCAGCACAAATGCCAAGCAGTACAGCATGCTGTTTCCAAATTTCTGGTAGAGTGAATTGCATCATGGTGCTCTTTTCCTTACAGACTGTACCCAACTGACCCTACTATACTGTGCAGTTGACAAAATCAAAAACAAACAACACACTTGTACAAAATTAAGATATAAAGGGGGTGATAATTTACCCCTCACACCCTGTAGAATCCTCCTCTTGTGAAATACTATCCGTGTGTTATTCTACAGGTGCGCTGCACTTATCTTTTAGCTGAATTGCCCAAGGCTGAACAACATGGGCCAGTCATAATATTATAACACTGTAGTGCTGAGTAAACACTCCACACCATCCTGACTGCTTCATCAAAACAAACATTGTCTTCATGCTATTCTTTTTGTTGTTCATTGATATGAGGGGGTCATTATGTAGATTCTTTTTTTCTGTCTTTCATTTTAACTTAATGTTGCTATATTGAGTTTTGAAGCTCAAGTTGTGTGCTAATAGCAGTTCAAGATAATGCTGTACTTGAGTTCTAGAATTTCTTAAATTAAGAAAATTAAAATAAATTGGAATTTAATAGATTTCTCAAGGTTGTGATTTACTAAGGTGAGTTTTTACCACATAACTCACTACTTAGTAGTATCAACTAGTCTAGCTTGCTAACCATTACACCATGCTGAGGTACCCAAGTACTTTTATCAGGGGTGGTTAATTAAGGAAAACTGAGCATTATTATTCTTCAAGAATATTGTGACGTTGTTACAGCCTCATGTGTGGTTGGCCTTGTGTCTTGAAAGTGTTTAGTAATAACTGTTGTTGTTCCATAGAGCAACATTTATTTCCATGTCCCCACCTTTTTTCTCTCAGTATTAAATACCACAACATGTATGGCCAGTATTGACTACATTTATTGCTCTTTGTAGAGATATTTTACTGACTACTTTTCAGTGAAGGACAGAAAGAGATGAAATGAGAGACTTCCATTTTTTTTTTTTTAACTTGTTACTGAGTAACAGTTTTGAGCAGTTTGTGTTCACATAGAGGTAAAAATTTTCACTGAAAAATTTTATGGTGTGGTGAAACTGACTGACTGCTGATTTGTTAATTCATTTGCAAAAGCACTTATACCTGTCACATCCTTGCACATTTTTTTTTTTTTTTTTTTTTTTTTTTTTTTTTAGTAATCTCCTGGGGCTAATGACAGTCAGCTAACCCTATTAAATACAACAAGCTTTGTGAAAGTTTATAAGTTAAATTTAGTTAAATTTCTTTTTTACTCTCTAATCCTTAAACTTATTCTCCTCTACTTCACAAATACAATATTAGGATATCTTCTTTTTTTATGAGGCATTTATTTAAAATACTATTTGGTTACGATTTGAGCCAAATTAGTTTAATCTGTTTTAAATTATACCTATTAAGAGACATGTTTATTAAAATGAATAAAAAATGAATAAAAAAGAAAGGGTATAATGATCATAAACAGTAATTTAAAAAAAAATAAGAGAAAATAAAACTGACCACTTCTCGTTCCTCTTCAGAACTTGATCGAGGAAATAAAAGAGCTGTTTACCATGATTAAAAGTGGTGAAAGAAATTTCCACATTGAGGATAAGTAACATGCATATATTAATAATATGTTAATATATGTATATCAAAATTATGAATAGATCCAACAGTCTTTCTCACAGATTTCATAAATATTGTCTCCAAAACTTCAGACTTTAATTTGAAAGTTTTGCAGATCATATTTATTTGTGTAAACAAAAATAATTTTTGTTGGATTCTAATGGGATCAGTTTTTGACAAATATACATCTGTTAGTATATTATTAATATTTGTGTATTTCATTTACTCAGTAGAAATCTACACCCCCCACCACCACCAGCACTGACTGGGGTAATTATCAAGGAATTTGTTTAGTTCTATATCATATTTAGTGCATGATTATAAATTGAATTTTGTGCAATGTCTGCTTGCTGTTACATAATAGTTAATTGATTTATTAATAGTAATATTAAATGTTTCCTTATAAGGAAACATTTGGTATTCATTGATTGAGCAGCAAGCACTTGTTGTTGGTTGAAATTTATAAAATCTTAAAACAATTTTTCAGGAAAATAGGTTTCTCAAGTCCAGTAGCTGTTATTGTTCTATCCAGTATTGATGAAGGTTTCCTTCCTAACCTTTTATTTGAAGTAGTGTGGAATGTCAACCTTTTAATTATGTCATTTTCTTTTCAAGTTTTGTGATATCTATTTTAGCTGTTACTGTTTTTGGAAGCCCTCGAGACATCTTGTTTCCGTCGTTTGGTACAGTTCTTTGTGATTCTGTAGCGCCAGTCCACGATGTTCAAAATAGGATTTCCCCATGACTGATTCACTTGCTGAATGCCATTTTTAATCATTGATCTGTGAAAGTAGTTCCAAAAAGCTGACAATTTAGATATTTCTGAATGGGTTTGGCACCTTGCACGACATCCATACAAAAGTCTCGATCTGATGATTCTATTTAGGAATATGACTTGAGTTTTCAGGTTAATGTTGTGGCTTCGTAGCAATTCAGACTGTAGGATAAAACTATTTCTAGTGTGGCTTAATCTATGTTCAATTTCTTTTAATCTTATACTAAATTTGTTGTAATGGATTTGCACGCCAAGTTAATGTTAATTAAATACCTTTCTATTCATAACCATGACATTCGTTTTGTTTACAAAATTAAAATAAGACATTTTAATTTTATCTTTAACGTAACATTATCAAATAACATCTATTTACCATTTTGTTTTCATTGATTTTCAGTCAATTTCCTAATTTTATCCTCACAAGAGGTTTTCTTTTTCTCAGTAAAGAATGACTTTAGGTACTTTAATTTTCAAAGAAATAACTTTTTTTCATTAAGAAAATTCTAGAGATGAGAACAAATAGCAATCTGAAGGTAAGTATCTGGTGACTGACAAATGAGTGAAGATTTCTGGACTGAGTTGTAACACTTTTTACCTGTTCTCCAAAGAAATGTGCAACATGTAGTCTAGCATTATTCTGGCAGAATAGAACATTGTTTCTCTTAACTAAATGCTTTTCATTGATGATTACCTTTAATTGGTGTAATTGGGAGCAGTACTTGCTTGAAGTTCTCTTCAGTGACTCCTTTCAGTCTTGCTATTAATGCAGCATCGCCTTCTTTGAATGAACATTGACTTTTGGTATAGTTAGTGCTGATTCTCTTCACTTGTCTCCTCATCTACTACATTCCACATTGCATTCAACAAGAAATCTTAAAAACCACCATTAACTCATTCAATCTTTCATATTGTTTTCTCTATAAACTATGCAAATCTTTAATTGCATTTAATTTTACTGTACTTGAAAAAGCAAAATGCTTAATCTATTGATGTAAAAACCCAGCTACAGAGCAAGGATTCAGAACTCTCTTCACTGACTGTACTGTCTCTCTAGTTATATTTTTACCTGTGGCAAGCCTCACTGGCTTTTAGGAGAATGAGTTGTGAATGTTACCACACCAGCCATAATCTGTTCAAGCTATGTTGCAACTAGCCATATTGCCATCTGTCCTCTGCTATGTTGCAACTAGCCATATTGCCATCTGTCCTCTGCTATGTTGCAACTGGTCTTTTGTTTACTTATCAAATTGAATATCCAACAGGTCTGTGATAAAACTTTTAACTGAAAATAAAGTCAAATCACAAGGCCATTCTAATAATAAATAACTCTTTATTACCTGGAATTATATATGTTTGTAGTTGAGGTAAACACGTCTCTCACAAGGTCTCTTTTTCCTTTCAGCACTTTTACTATGAACAATTAGTCTAACAATAATATAATAATAGCTACTTCTTTTGTCTCCATTCTTTCTTTTAAATCAGTTTCTTCCTTTTTAATTCTTCTGACCCTCAAAATTTGTGTTGTAATGCAGTGGATATCTGCTCAGAACAAGAAATTGGAGAGCTGAGTTCGAAATCCAGTTGAATTTCCTGCATTCACTTCCATGCAAATACCCTTGGGAAAGGTGTTAATCCATCTCTTCCCTACAGTTATGAATTAAATAACAGGACAGACTAGGTTCTCTAGCCTTAGCTGGCAACCAGTCTACCACAGAAAGTAATGTCAACCTACAGTGGGATAATCTGCTCAGTCAGTCATGTCTCTTTTGAGACCTGATTGCCCAAGTGTGTTTCACGTATGGTATTTTACTGACTAACTGGATATAATAGTTGAAAACATGATTAAGGTTTCTACTGGGCATAAAGTGGGGATCAGTTTTATATTGTTCCGAAGTAATAAACTGAGCCCCCACTAATTATACTTAATATAATAATGTAATATAATCTATCTCTTCTCCATCCAGTTATGAGTTAAATGGCAGGACAGATTGGGTTCTATAGCCTTGGCTGACAACCAGTCTACCACAGAAAGTAATGTCATCCTACCTGCCCAGTCAGTCATATTCTCTTTTGAGACCCGATTGCCCAAACGTGTTTAACGTATGGCACTAAACTGACTGACTGACCCTGTTGGAAAATAGCTCTCTATCTCTAATGGGCAGTGGGACAAGACTGGCTTTACTGACTGACTAGCCAGCACAGTTCTTTAACAGCCACTGGGTGGGTATGGATCTTTCTGTTTATATATTTTTTGTAAACTGAAATTGCCACATAGACCTTTTATTTAAAGAATATTCTCATGACAAACATTGACTAGTTCTGACTGCTAGATAAACCCATATATTTATTTTTCAAAGTAGTGTCAAGCAATGAGAAATACATATATTTTGTGGGAATAGGTAAATATCTGGATAATTTTTGCTAATTTGGTCATTCAAAAATTGTCATTACAATTTTACATTAGAACTACAAGTTTAGACTCTCATCAGTTTCAATTTCAAAGCCTTAATCAAGCATTTTTTATACGTTCTAATAAGTATTACATTTGATTTCTTTTTTCATTATAGTTTTCTCAACTCTGCTATGTCCTCATGCTCAGTCAGTCAGTTAACTGCCATACATGATACACACTTTGAGTGATCATGTCTTGAAGGAGACATGACTGATTGGGCAGAAGATTATCCCGCAGTAGGTTGCCATTGCTTTCTGCGGTAGACTGGTTGCCAGCCAAGGCTATAGAACCCAATGTGACCTGCTATTTAACTCATAGCTGGAGGGAGAAGAGATATATTATTATATTAAGTATAATTAATGGGGGATCAGTTTATTACTTCATAACAATAGAAAACTGAACCCCCACTTTATGCACCGAAGTTTTAATTATGTTTCCAACTATTATATTCAGTCAGTCAGTTAAGTGCCATACATGATATGTGCTTTGGGTAGAAGATTATCCTGCAGTATGTTGCCATTGCTTTCTGTGGTAGACTGGTTGCTAGCCAAAGCTATAGAACCCAATCTGTCCTATTATTTAATCCATAACTGGAGGGAAGAGATAGATTAATACCTTTCTGAACAGTATTTGTGCGTAATTGAATGAAAGGAATTCACTCTTCATGCGCACTTTGATTTATTTAGTATAACTACTTCATTCCCTCCAACAACAAAACAAAATATTAATACACTAGTAAAATCTTGGATGAGATGGTCACTCTGCGGCAGTTGAAAGTTCTAAAATCAATAGACAAAAATGTCCCAAGTTTGACCTGTGTTTTGTTTTTTTTGTTTTTTTCTATTATTCATACTGGTATTACAGCTGTAACAATAACATCAAAATCAATCTTTTTATAATCAAGCTAAAATGAAGTTTTCCTCATACCAATTAATAACAAAAAAGAGCAAGTATTTTTGATAATGGATGCATTGATATTCTATAAAATCATTTACTTACTCATTATTACTCTGAAAAGTATGATATATGGAAAAAGTGTTGAAGGAAGTCAAGCTTAACAGTGAAAGTAAAAATGATATGAGGTTTCAGGCTTCAATTTCTAGTTTCAGGATTGTCCCATAGGACAATAACGTAAAAGATTAGAACATTGGTTTGTGTAATGCCTGGACCAGGCAATACAGACAGGGTGAGCAATAGATGACCTGTACTTAAACAAATCATAGATTGAAGAAAGAGTTCAGCTCAAAATTTTCTGACAATTACCCAAATTGATAGAAACCGGAAGATGGCCAAAGAGTACAATAGTCGAAACATGATAACAACAAAGATGTAAATATTAGTACAACTGTGAATAATGTAAATATTGTTTTTGTTTTGTTTTTCATTTTTTCAATAAGTCCTACTGTTGTTATAACTATTTTTAATCATTGCAATCGCTTGATTAGTTATTATAATTATTGCGTCTCTCATCTTTTTTTTTTTTTTCCTACATTAATCAGTGATAACTTTACATCAATAGATGAGGTCAGCTGGTCAGTATTTTATTGTTATAATGCTAATCTCTTTTCTTGGTATCAACCCTCCCTCCATTAACACAGCTCAATGATTTGAGTCTTGTTGACTTTGTCCACACTTAACCATCATCACTTTTTCAATGTTTGGTGGGAGATGTTTGGAGATGATGATTTTCTTCAGGACATGGTAGGATATAGTCTTTAACTATACTAGTAGTTTTTTTTTTTTTCATTGTTGCTTTCTGCAAAGGAAGGGCTCTAGAGCAGGGGTGGACAAACTTTTCAGTGAAAGGGCTGCATTCAAAAATTCACAATTTTATAGGGCCACAGTATATTAACCAAAATAATTAATATTTAAAATAGACAAAATAAAAGGTTTTTAAAGAAAAATTGCAATTTTAATTTATTGACATGTTAAAGGACTCTAGAAGATTCATATGAAATGCATTTATTTGAAAGATAAAGTAACTTTCAAATTTTAAAGGAAAACAATTTTGATTAATAAGTACTTTTAAGTAGGATCTTCACATGAAACACAAATTGAAAGGCAAAATAACCTTGTTTTAAGAAAAGAGTAATCACTTCTATTAATTAATATAAAGTGAAAAAGCATTTATTTGAAAAGCAAAGTATCTCTGTTTAAAATAAAAACAATTTTTGTTTTATGTTATAAAGTAGAAACTTCACATGAAACATATTTGTTTGAAAACAAAATAACTCAATTTAAAGAAGAAATAATTTCTCTTTCAAATTTACTAACATTACTGCATGAAATTCATTGGCAGGCCACAGTTTGTTTACACCTGCTCTAGATGGTAACTTTTTTTTTTTTATTTGCCGATGTCCAGAAGCAGTCATTCATACTTAATTCATTTATTTACATTTTATCTTCTAAGCCTGAAAACAGAATTTATTTAGCTCTTCTTGTGTTCTAGTTTAGCATTCTTTTCTAGCAATGATTTAAATCCTTCTTAGATCATGATAATAGATTGCATCTTGTCAAGTTGGCAGTCATGAGTTATCTCCCTCTAACCCTGCAAGTCATTTGTTCACCACTGCTGTAGCCTGGTATTAAACTCACAACTCAAGTCACGAACTAACCAACATTTATATCCACTGGTTCATGTGTCCTTAAGGGCACATGGCCCAGTGGATATAGATGTAATAATGTAAATACTGTAAAATCAACCTCCTCCTTCACTTTTACAAAAATTCATATGTGAAATCCTGGTTTTTCCCAAATAGAAAAAGGATTGACCATGTGCTTAAAGAAAAAGTCAAACTGGATTTCACAAGTAGGTGTTGAATGGATTTGCTGACCAATGGGAGCAACTTGCAAGACCAAAAGGGACTTCAGTCATCCAGTGCAAAAATCTAAAATTATTATAAAAGGTCCCCGCTTTAATTTTTTTTTACTTTTAACCGATTTTGGTGAATTTCCTGTCTTTGAGATAAAACATTCAATTCTGCTGATTCCCAAACAGCAAATCTTGCTAATATATCAAATATCTTTTTGTAACCAATTGTTATCAACACTTGCCAAACTTGATTTATTATTTGTTGTCTTAACTGAGTGCATTTGCAATCTTGCTATTTCAAATAAAAGGTTTTTAAGTTGAGTAAAAAAAAAAAATTCTGAAAATGTGTCCTTGTGTAAAATATGTACAAACCCCCTCTTCCCCCACATGCACACACTTTTTTGTCTTTAATTTTCATTCAAAATTTCTTGTATTATACTCAAGAAAATATAGTAATACTTACTGACTGGTCTATCAAATGTGTGGATTATAAGACTTTAGTTTACTTGAAATTGATAAATTCATTAGCATAAAGGACTGAGATATTTTATGGCAGGACATGTGGACAGCTTTGCAAAGTAACAAATTCTATCTTTGTCTTAATTGTGCTTGTTATACCACAAGTGTGTTTCACATGTCTCCTGAAATTTAACCAGACTTGAACAGTTGAATTACAATAAATAATCATTGAAATATGTCTTGTCTATGTTTTTTTGTTTTTTTTTTTCTTGTCTTTTCTTTTTAAAGGAATTTTTGTGCTTCTCATATGAAAATGTCCTAAAAAGCAATGTTTTGTTTTTATTGCTATATTTGTTTTCATTTTTCTATACTTAAAAAATGAAGACATCTGTATACAAAGCAGTATATTTTGACAGGTATTGAGTATTGAAATTGTGTTTAAACCAATATATTTTAATCTTTCTTTATCAATTCTGGTTGTTTTCTTTATCTTGCCTGGCATGAGTGCATTTGTGCTATTGTTTTGTTTTATATATATTTCAACTATTTTGCCTTGATGTTATCCAATGTTTGCAAAAGTTGCATTGTTTCCATTGTATTACAAATAGATAAAATCTGTTTCATTCCAATCTCCCCTCCACTTACTACAATTTGTTTTGAACATACAAGCTAATTTAAAAAAAAAAATAATTTAAAATGTCTGTCTGGATTTTTATATCTGTAATTTGAATCTGTTTACTTTGAGATTTCTTAGTACACTGAATGAGATAGAAAGTTAGGTGGAAAAATGTTAATTTATCTATAGCAGCACTTGTTTTAGCAAGTGATAACAATAAAAATTTATAATGTAAGATAAAAACTAGCAACGAAAATGCAAGTAAATACATATATATTTTTTATTTTTCTTTAAAGGAGCTACTTAAAACTTTTATATAGAACATTAGGGTGTGTGTGATTTAAAATTTTAAAATAGTCCCTCCCTCTCTCTACTAACCGACATTTTTTATTTTCAAAAGAAATTGATTGAAAATAGTTATTTAGGTTAATTCAGCTTTAATATTTTATCTGTTGTATCTACAGAGATGGCCAGTTTGAAATGTTTTTCTTAGTGAAGAAATCTTTTTTTTTTTTTATCTTCTAAGTTTAAGTGTTTAACCATTATTTTAGCATCTAGCAAAATATCTAAGTTTGGAAAAGAAACTTGTAGAATAAGAGCAATGATTGTCAAAGAATAAAAACAATATCAAAACATCATTACTATAAATCAAATACACACACAAACTTTTCTATTCCTTTCCTCAAGCTCTCTTGGAATTGCACCTCTAACTTAGGGATCTTTCTTTCCCAATATATTTACATAAACTTGATTGATCTATTTATTTTATGTTCTTTTATTCTCTGCAAAATGTCTATACTAATTTATTGTCTGTAGACAGATTAAATAAGAAACAAGTAGGAAAACCTTTGTTTAACAACTTTCACTATTTAGCTGAACCAGCAATTTTGGAAAGTGAAATAATGTGGAGTTAAATTTCAATTTTTACATTGTGTTTTGTTTTCATTGGTTGCGTAGACATTTATGGAAAGCAATTTTTTCATTAATCTTTCTATCTAACTGATGAATTGTTGCTCCCAACATATACTTCTAACCTTCAACCCTAACCCAGATGATTTTTTTTTTTTCTCTGAGTTTTGTTTTACAAACTCCTATTTCTGACCTTCTGAGAATGAGAGCTGAAGAATTATTATATAAAGGCAGTCCCCCCCCACAAATATTATCCTTATTTTATTTAATAAAATCATATCAGTCACCGCTTGAGAAAAATGAAAAACTAGTATTGTTTCTTCTAAATTATTTTAATTGTTACTTGCATATATGTGCATATTGCTCTGGTCTTAGCAGTAAATTTTATAAAAGGTTTCATGGTGATAACTATAGTTCAATTAATTTTAGAATTATTGGGCCCTGTTTATAAAGTAAAAAAAAATTGTAATATCAGTTTTGACTATTTTCAAAAATAAGTTTCAAAAGGAAATGCATTAATTGATTTCTTTAAAATGATGACTGTAAGTTTATAGGCACCAATATTCAGAGAACTTAAACTGATTAGTTATTTTAGTGTATCAGTTTACTTATAATTATTACTATTTGATGAAAACAATAGTCAGTACATTTTTAAACAAAGTAACTGTTAATAATCAACAGGGGCTTTTCATAGCCATCTGTCACTTATATTACTATCAACTAAGACTTTTTATATTTACATATGTTACAAAGTAATTGTTTTAAGTAACACAATAAGTGAATTTTATAAAGTCCTATATAATGGTGAGATAGTTTTAAGAAGCTTCATTATAAATTCTTCATTTTTAAAAATTTTTTTTTATACCCAATTGTTTTATCAGATTTCCACCAATGTGTAATTTTTATTTTATTTTTTATTGGGGCAAACTAATTAGCTTATAAATAAAAAGAAAATCAAACTTTGTTTTAATAGAGACTGATGAAAAAAAAAAAGAGCTATCTTGGTTAGCTTTGCAGATAATCAAAATGAGAGGAACATAAATCATTGTAAAAAGTGGTACACAAAAATAAAGAGTATAATATGATTTAGAAAAAAGTGAATTATGATAGTTTAAACAAAATTAATTTAAAACCTGTGGAACTTCTTAAAGTTCTTCTTCAATTATCTTAGCCACAGTAGGTCACCATGATTATATAAAGTGTTCATATTTGATGATAATTATGGAAAGTTAATTTTTTTTTTTTTTTTTCATCAGATATAACATTTTCTTTACTGCCCCCCAACATTTTGATGCTCAAAGTGTACCAAGTTTATTGCTTTCTTTGTTTGCCTTTTTCCTAGCGTTTTTTTTTTTCATCTCATAGTTGAGGTTTAATAAATGGAAAAGCTACTGAAAAAAATATCTGCCATCTGTTGCCAACAAGGTTTTGTTCTGATTGGGAATTAAGTCTTACATTGAGAATGTGTGTGTGTGTATATTCCGATCCATATATTGAACTCATATGAGTTGAATATATGGATCGGAATCTGACAAGATGAATAGAATAAATAAAGAACAAGTAAGAAATAAGTGTCTTTAATCCAACATGTTTCACTTATAACAAGCTTCTTCAGAGATTCTTCAAAGACGACTGATTTAAAAAATCCAAAAGACAGTATGTTGAGATATGGTTTCATTGGTCAGACGTGTCACATGTGATAAAGCAATGGATGAATATTAAAATGTAGAAGAGAAAACTTGCGTTTGTTTAACTGCATGTGTCAACGCGTTCTTTTTAAATAAAATAAGAGAAAACAGTTATGAACGTGTGCATTGAGAGAAATCAAATGATGGAATGATTTTAATATATATATATATATATATATATATATATATATATATATATATATATATACGAGGGTCATTCAATAAATAAGGTGAATTTTTTGATATAAGGACTTATAATACAGATAGAAGCTTACTTTTTTTTCCCTCCATGTAGTCTCCCAGCAGTGTCACACACTTTTCCCATCTGTGCACAAGCTTCCATATTCCCTCAGCGTAAAAATCTTTGAACTGATGTCTCAGCCAATCACTCACAGGACTTTTGACTTCATTGTCACTTTCAAACTTCGTGCCTCTTGTGAACGCTTTCAAGGGACCAAACAGGTGAAAGTCTGAAGGAGTAAGGTCTGGCCGTAAGGGGTATGAGGAAGCAGTTCACAGCCCAGCTTCTGTTTGTGCTCTACAGTAAACATCTTTGGCACCCACCAGCAGTTGACCTTCAAGTGGGCAAGGTCATCATGGACAATTTTGTGTGCTGTCCCAGCAGATAGGCACAAAGTCCTTGCAATGTCATCCACTCTCACCCTTCTGTCAGACTGAATGAGGTCATTTACTGATTCGATCATCTCAGGAGACCTAACTTCTGTAGGCCTCCCAGGCCTGTCTTCATCCTCAACACTGCTCCGTTCTTCTTTAAACAATTTAGCCCACTTGTAGACATTTTTTTTTTTTTGGCTGAAACATGTGGCACCATACACAGTTGACATTCTCCTATGAATTTCAACTGGTTTTCACTTTTCAGCAGCCAAAAACTTGATAACTGACCTCTGTTCAATCCTGGAGCATGCTTCTTGGTTGGCCATCTTTGTTAATCTCAAAATCTCTCAAAGTTTTTTCAGTCTGCAAAAAAAATTAAATCCCTTTGAAAAAAAAGTAAACGAAAAAATTTTAAAAAGTAAGCTTCTATCTGTATTAGAAGTCCTTATACCGAAAAATTCACCTTATTTATTGAATGACCCTCATATATATATATATATATATATATATATATATATGTCATCCACATACAAGCCTGTTTCGCTGTATCACAGCTCATCAGTGTGGCTAGACACATCCACTTGCTTCTGGCTGGAATCGAAACTCGACCAATTTGGTGTCAGTTGGAGTCACTACTCGCTAAGCCATAGGTGCATGGAATCAGAGAAGGGAAATTTTAACGTGTTGTATATAAGCAGTGTATACACATGCCAGTCACCAAAAGAACTCAATTCATTTCTGAAGAGTCATGCATATAGCAGAAGTGGAAACTGTTTTTTCAAATTTTCTTCTCCAGAGAGCTCAATCGTAATGAGAGCATAATATTTTAGTCATCCACATACAAGCCTGTTTCGCTGTATGTGCGTGTGTGTGTGTATAACTGAATACTTTTGCTTAAGCTTTTTTTCCTCCTCGGCTATAAAATTGTTTTATTTTTAATGTAAAAAAAAATTAGTAAAATGATCGAAATACTGCTAAAATGACAACATCATCTTTTAATTGCATCTAAAAACTTAAAAAGATTGTTTCCTTATTTTTGTTTTTAATGATCTGTCAATTTCACAAAAAACCCTAGTAAGGCTTAGTTATGGCTTATTTTCCTAATGACAATAGAAAATCTGCTGATGTATTATGCAATAGGTAAAATATTTATAAAATTTTTAATTAATTTAACCTTTGTTTTTTTAAAAAAAAAAAAAGAAAAAAAAAGAATAATGTGGTTTATAAGTAATGTTCATAATTGATCAGTGCTGACAAAGCTCAATTGACAAAAAAAAAATCAATTAAAAAAAAATATGGTCCATTCTTTAGGTTAATCTTTCAATTTACATACTGTAGTAATTACTAGCTCCAGTCATTGTTTTTCTATTAACAAAAAGACCAAAGCTGAAGGGACAAGGGAATTCTTTAATGATATTGTGGGGAAAGAGGCTTTGATTTTTTTTTTTTTCTGATTAAAACAATTTTTTTTTATATTTTTGTTTGCAGCCCAAACTTTACCGAGCAGTTGTCGAGGATGTAATAAACAGTGTACGTGAAGCCTTTTTAGATGAAGGTGTTGATGAGCAAGTATTACAGGAATTAAAACAGGTAAATAACTGAAAAGTTTTTTTTTCTTCTTCTTGTAATTTAATTACTTTAAAATCTTAAATCTGAATATTTATTGGGTGTAAAGCAAAAAGTTTTTTTTTTTAAATCTTGACTGTGGCTTCATAATCCTCAACAAAAGAATGATTTGATAGTGTGGACAACTCCCTGGTTAATATTCTGTCTTTATATAGTGTAACTATTAGTTGGATGTTTACAGCTAAATCCAAATGCAAAAGGTTGGGACATGGGTTTATGTGATTTAAAAAAGAAAATTTTTGAACATATCGGAATAAACTGCAATGGGATGCTAAAAAAAGTAACAGCCAAAGTCACATCCTTAAAATTAACTTTCTTGGTCAGGCTGAGAACTTGTATATATTAATTCCTTAACTATAGAAAATGGATGGACTGGAAAATATATTTTCTGTTTTTCAAACATTTTGTTGCCACCATTTTTTTATTTATTTTTTATTAATATATGAGCCTTTCAAATATATATATATTTGTCGTCCACATACAAGCCTGTTTTGCTGTATCACAGCTCGTCAGTGTGGCTAGACACATCCACTTGCTTCTGGCTTGGATCGAAACTCGACCAATTTGGTGTCAGTCGGAGTCGCTACTCCCTAAGCCATAGGCGCATAGAATGAGAGAGGGTAAATTTTAGTGTGTTATATATATAAGTGGTGTATAAACACACCAGTCACCGGAAGAACTCAATTTATTGCTGTAGAGTAACGCATAAATTGCAGAAGTGGAAATATTTCCTAATCCATGGTCCTGGAGCTCAGACTCAGTCTAAAGAATATTTGTGTGAAGTTTGGTGAGAATCGAATAAACATTGTGGATTTGTATAAAGGACATACAGACAGACACACACATACAAACATCTTGCCTTTTATATGTATATATTATCGATTTTCTGCACTATTGTAAGAACTGCAACCTTGAAACTTCTGAATATCGTTTCTTATGTCTTTTTCTAGGAGTGTATGAAATTTGATTAAAATTAGACCACTCCTTCTATAACCTAATTTTTTTCGATATTTATCGGGTGTACCTCGACACAAAACCTAGCTAAGAACACTTGCAGACACTTATAGTACAACTGTGTAAATTTTCGAGAAAATCAGTTCGGGCGTTTCAGAGTCTATAGTTAATGGACGCACATATACACACACACACAGACAAAGATCCATTTATAAATAAGTTTACATCAGATTAGCTTGCTAATCTATTGACCTCTTAAGTTCTTACTCTCTCATATAAAACAAAAAATATTTTGACTACATTTTTCTATTCCTTTTTATTTAGCTGATCCTTTCTTTACTTATTAAATTGCAATTAATACTTAAGTTTGTTAGAATGAAATGTTTTCATTTCAACATATTCCATAGTTTTTTGTTACTATTTTCATTTTATTTTTAGTCAATTGAAAAATTTCTTGGCTTTTTAACATCTGAAATCTTTTATTTTTACTTTTGTGGGATTTGTTTTCCCCTAAAAAAAAATCCAATATCTTTTAATGTTTATTTCAATATTAGACTTTAAAGTAATTCTAAATACTTAGGTGCAGGTGAAACTCACCAGGATCTCAAATGTATTGCCTGCTATTTGCTTTTGTTTTTTTTAAATTTATGTAATTTTTTTTTCTTTCTTAAACATTGGAGAGATCTGTTGAACAGGTGAAGAGGCTCATCCCTTGTTTCCTGTTTAAAATGTGATTTCCGGCTTTCTCTTTTCCAATCTTTTCACTCTTATGTAGTCCCCTGCGCATCAGTGGCATTACCGCCTTGCTCAGGGTGATATGATTTAAAAAAAAAAAAGAACAGTTTTTTCATGCTTTAATATGAGCATGACTATGACATTACAACATAAAATAATTCCATAGTGTATAATTTTCACATTCTAACAAATGCTAAGCATAATTGTTAACCATTACATTTAAAGCAAAAATAAAAAAAAAACATATAGTAATTTTTAGCAACACAGTTTTGCAGTTATATTTTGTTACTATAACTTACACTCCTGAAGATGATCTCAGAAGAAGATTGAAAGTACTTGGGAGCATTGAGAAATGGACAAGAAAATCAACTGTAAAAGTTATAGCACATGTCTTACATTTTTCAATTATAATACATGAAAGATTCTGTGAGTATGAATGGATTTTATTGATAATAAGCAGACATAATGTTTGCAATTCATTTATAAACTTCATAATGGTGAAACATTTTTTATTAGAGCTGAAGTTAAAATAGAGCTAGTAAGTATTTTAACAAGCACTGTCATTAGTCTAGTGAGGATATCAGACTTATCAGTCAATTCTATGAAAACTAAATCTAATTTGTAGTTGAAAAGTGTTAGAAACTAACTGTTCATTTTGTAATAAAATACCTTCATAAGTATTCACGGCCAACCACATGAAAGATAATTCCCCAAATTGTTTTCCTTCTCAAGCAAACAAAGAATGAATTAAATTAAACAAAAAATCAATAATGAAAACAAATAACTACAATATTTAACATGGCGTACAGACGAAAAAGAGTTAATTAAAACCATTTTAATTTTTTTGGATAAAAAGGGATTAGAGAAAACAATTTTATTTTATTCGGACGAGAAAGAGTTAAAGAAAACAATTTTTTTTTTTTGTCGTAAAGAGATTCGTTTTCCCAAGATTGCAAACTAATTAAAAATAGAAATAAGATAGAATCACAAATATGATTGTTATTACCCAGTGAAACATATCTGGGCTTTTGGAGGTCAAATGTCAAGCAGCCTTGTTGAAAGAAGTGAAACAGACTAACATTGCATGCAGGCGAAAATAGTTGGAAAGAGAAATTTTATTTTAATAAATTCTCAGGTGAAACTTGGCAAAATACAGCCAAGATAATTAGAAGTCAAATGTCAAAACCACCTTGTTGAAGTGTAACAGACCAGCATTACGTAAACGAAAAACAATTGAAAAATTTTTTTTATTTTTAAATTCTCTGGTGGAACTCTGCTAACACAGCTGACGTGATTAAGAGGTCAAATATTAAAGCTGCCTTGTTGAAAGACATAGACAAAAATAATTAAAGAAAAGGATTTTTATTCATATTTCCCCAGAAGGAAATTTGGCAAATCACAGCTAATGCGATTAGAGAGCAAAGGTTAAATTGATCTTGTTGAGAGAAGAGAAAAACTAATTGTTATTTACTGGGAAATTTATAATTCTAAATTTTCCTGAGAGAGATTGACGTAATGTAATAGCTCCTCCCAAAGAAGAGGAAGAATCTTCCAGAATTGGAAGTGTTGACATAGAGACAAAGAAAAGTAAGACGTCAGAGAGGTTGTTGTCATGTTATAGCTCCTCTCAAGAGGAGGGAAAATCTTCCATGATTGGAAGTGTGAAGCAGAGCAAGAAGACTGGTTGAATTTTAGAATATTTGCATAAAATACCCCTTATGCCTCCTCAACACACCAGTAAAAAGGGACACCCATAAATACAAGAGCCCACAGGGGCTAAAGTAAGTTCCCGACAGTTCCCAGTCAGTTGCAGTTGGAGATAGTGAGAAGGAGGGAGTTGCTACCGTTGCCGCCACCCACAGTTCGAATTCAAGTTGCTACCTGGAGTTTGAAGTAATAATAAACAAAGTTATCTGCTAAAGAAGAAAAAAAAACTCCAGTGAAGCCCTTGTGCCAAATTGATGATAATAATAAGAGAAAACGCCAAACATTTTCGCAAAGTAAAAAAAATGATGAACATTTTTGCAAAGTGCAAACAACGGTACTTGAATTTACCAGTTACAGAATTATCAAGTCTGGCCATCTTAGAGAAACTGGCGGAAATTTTTGTTCCATCGCCAATTAAACTGTTTGAGAAAAAGAAAAGAAAAAGAACTGTAATTATTTTTGTATATAAATACCATTTCATGATTTATTCAGGCGTCGTCCATATTATTTTCAAAATTGGTGCCATTTTATTTCCACGATTGTGTGCATGTATCCAACTTGGTTTAGCTTGGCTGAGATACTCCAGTGATAATTCAACTTAACTCTCTTGTGATTCACAATCACAATGTGGCTAAGAGAGATTACAGTTGAAGAGGTCAACCCAAAGACCAGCTGCTGTGTCAACGCCATCAATGACCGGCGAGTGTGGGCTGACGGCTTGTTCTCAGGCCAGGATCGATCCTGAATAAAAGGGACAACAGGCCACGACTCCAGTAGGCCCTTATAAAACTATTTGTCTCGTTCTTATTTTTAATTTGTCAGTACAACTAAAATATGGCATGATGAAAATGTCACCACTTTAATCAGTTTTCTGCTGAAAAAGATAAATCATCCTGAGAATTAAATCGAGCAATTAAATAAATTCATTTGAAGTTTTTATTTCTTTCAGATAATTTTCAAATATAGGCTATCAATAATTCTGAAAAACTACTGACATGTATTTGGTTAAAAGAAATGAAAAAATACAGTTAACTTTTGTAAAAGTTTCAATCTTCAATTTTCTTTCTTCCTTTTTTTTTTAAATAAGTTTTCTTATTATACAAATACAAATTACAGATACAGTGAACATTTTCATTCTGAGAATGACTTGGTAAAAAAATGTGTGTATTGCTTGAGTCTAGTGAGAAATACACTGTTGAATATTAAAGACCTGTGTTTTTATTTTAGTTTTTTGTTTTCTGAGAGAAGAGACTAAAGATATTGTTTTTAACCCATTGATAGCAACCATTAGTTTCTCTTGTCTGAAATTCTGTTTAATCTCATTGAAGCAACCCTTAAATTTTTTTTTACGGAGTCCTGTTTATTCCCTTTGACACCAACCCTTAGTTTCTCTTGTATGTATTCATGTTTAATCCCATTGACATCAAACCTTTATTTCTTTCTATGGTCTCCAGATTTTATGGACTCTGTTGAGATTTGGCCTATCCATATCAAGCTATTTATCTCTCTTTCTTATCTCTTTAATATTGGTAATGTCGATTCTGAACCTCCTTTTATCTTTTAAATTTCTATTTGTAGAGCTCCATGACTTTATTTGACCTTTATTATCTGTGAAACAGTTTATTTTCACGTCAGGACAACCTGACACTTCTTTTAATGATACTTGCATAAAAAACAACAGCTGCATTAACACGCAGCAAAGCAATGCCAGAGTTTCTGCAGACATGGTTCACTTACCATTTTCCTTGATTACCTGTTGACAGGAGAGTGGATTTTTTTCTTCATTGTCCCTAAAACAGAAAATTCTAAAACAATCCTTGGGAACTTCTAGCAAATATCTTATTTGCTAGAAGTTCCCAAGGATTGTTGTAGAATTTTATTTCATCATTGGTTATTAGATTAATTTTAACAGATCATCTATAGTAACTCTGTTGTGACAAGATTAAAATCCTTATTCTCAAAGGCAGTGTCTGGTGTTAGTGTTTGAGAGTCAACATTTTTATGAAATTACCTAAACGAGAACTACTTGGTCTCAAAAGCACATTGTTCACTTTACAGAGTAAATGTATAATCACAGTTGTAAAAATACAATTGGTAGATTGAAAAAAAAATCCGCTAAGACAGAAAAAAATTACCACACACACCAAAAATGGAAAAAAGAACAATAATTACAATTTAACCATTGGGTGGTGATGAGAAGCACTTACGCTGGAAAAAAAAGAGCTAGGGTTGATCAGATGACCAATGAAAAAGTGCCCTGGTGAATTTTGCAGAAAGTCAAAGGATTGTTCCATGCTCCTCAAACAATAATAGGAAGCACTTACACAGGCAAGAGAGAGATGTGGTTGATCAGGTGACCAAAAGGAGGGGGAGGATCCCTTATTGGTCATTTGGGGATGCTAAGTGTGCCCAGGGGTGCATCACAGCCACCCCAAGAATCAATATAAACAGAAGAGTTGAGTACCGTAGAGTTGAACCGGTACGGAGTGAGTTAACACAAGAGACCTGTTGTCACATGGCTGCCTGCCTTAAAAGACACACCGATTTCAGCTTGGTGCCTCATAAACCAACTTAGATAATGTTCTATCCTGTAGAAGATTTGAGTTGGAATTATAGTTGTATGCAAGAGTGAAAACTAATCAAATACAGAACGTATATATATATATATATATATATATATATATATATATATAACTCACTGTTAATTTTACAAAGATTTCCTTTGTTTATTGTGGCTTCCAGCTCTGTCTGGATCATCAATGCAGTGGATTTTCCGTGACCTTCAACCCAGACTGGCTTTTGATCAATCAAGCACAATGCAGACAAGGCCCAGTTTGGAACTGAATGATTGACACTAGATGACCAGAGATTGGCAGCTGATCTCTCTACTGACCTAAGCTCTAACATCTAAGTGAGGGGAAAACTGGCTGGTCACATTCAATGTCTTGAAATTCAAACTAGTAAGGTCTTGGGTATGATGATAAACTGCATCTGGCAGCAAGGCCTCTGATTGGGAGGTTGTGAAGAGCATGGAACCACTTCTTAATTGCTGTTGTTTCCAGGTCCACCCTGACCCAGGGTGGTAGTACCTGTGAGGGCCTCAGCTATGGGCAAATAGTTAACCCCCAAACTGGGGTCAAAACACTATGAAAGTATAAAAATAGGCTTTTGTAGTAAAAATTTCAAGAATATTTTTTTTGGGGGGGGATATACCAGCAATACATCTGACTCTTGGCAAAACCAACTCTACAAAACTACATCAATAAAACCTTGTTTACAAACTTATTTCTTCCAAGGAATATACATTCTATTCATACAAATCTATCGTAAAAATCTTGTTGGCATTGAATAACCCATTGAAGTGTTGATATGCTGTAAAACATCTAAACTGTGACATACTATCATTCCTGATTGGGCCCAGAGAACTTTCGCCAATCATGATGACCAAGATCAACGTAAACCTACATGTATACATAATTAAAACCCTCCAAAATTACTATGATCATCACCATCTGTAGGAGAACAAATTTTCCACAATCACCAAATCTGGGTTTTTATTTTAATTCTTTCAAAACTTAATAACTGTCTCTCCGATTTTGTTAAACAATTTAATAAATATAGCAATAACATAGTTATTTCCTTAAAATTTGTTTTTACAAATATTTGTAGATATTTTCTTTATAAAACCTGAAAAATAATCAACAAAAATGTTTACATAAAAACGAAAAGTGGGTCGTCGATTTTCTGAGAGCTAGTCTGTTTTTAAATATTTAAAAATGTTTCTGATATATTGTGTGTAGCAAGTGAGATGAAAGTCGAAGGTCACAGCCACCAAATTTCATTGCTAAAGTAGAAATAGGGAAGATAGACATTAGTTGATATCAAAATTAAAGAAAGAGAATAAGTTTAACAAATTTATTTCTTTTAAGGACTAAACACAATTTACAAGTGAAAGATTCTAAACAACTTGTAACTTTGTTTTATGAATATGAAAAAAAGTAAATGCTATCACATGCCTACCATACAATTTAAAAATAAAGGAAAAAATTTTTTCTAAAAACACCAAAATATAAAATGACTGACTTGTCTAAGTATACCGTCACACAGTGATTCTCCCTGATTAATAATTACATTATCTTTAGTGTATCGCCATTGTAAACAAATTTAAATTGAAGAAAAAATACTTTAATAACATTAACTATCAATGATTATTTTTTCCATATTTTATTTATATTTTGTAATCTTGTATGAAATAGCAACAAATTGCCAAGATGACTGAATCTAGTCAATATAGTGAATCAACCTTAAAAGTTGAGCCTGCTCCTCTTTTAAAAAAAAAAAAAAAGGAAAATAACTCCAGTATCTAAAATTTATGCTAAAGCCAGAGTAGAGTAATTTCCTGATGACTTTTATGCAGAAGAAAATGTTATTTTGCAAATTCTGACTCCATAGGGTTGACACAAAGAGCACATCAACAACTTGTTTGACAAAAAAAGTCTTCTCAACTGAAACAGAAGACAATCATAACTTTGTTAAAAAGTTTGACATTTTTTTTTCACACCAAGCAATGCAGGACTACCACTGGTGCACAGGGGGTTACAGTGAGCGAGGAAAAACAAGGTACAGGGGATGTCGAAGAAATGGATGAGAATTAAGTAGATGGCATTGCATTTAAACTTTTGGAGATTGTAGCTATCAGGAAAGAAAGCAAATGGTAGAGTTCCACAGACAGGAAGTGCAAGAAAAGAAACTGTTAGATTATACTGCAGGTCCTCCTTTGGATTTTGTTGAGAACCTCAAGATGAATGACAGGAGCAGCCAATCAAATATGGCAACAGTATTCGATGCACAGATGAATGGTAGATTTATAAATGTGCAAAATGGATTCTGGTGAGCAGAACTTCTTTGACCGATATAGTGACCCACCCTTCCTAGCAGTAGATGCAGCTATAGATTTCGTGTAGTCGTTCTATTTGAGATCATTTGAAAGTATGGCCGAGGAAGCGAAGTGTGTTCCTCTCTAGGATACTAGTGTCATTCATTCTGATTGTAAGCAGGAAATTTCTCTAAAAGAAAGCACCTTCGTTTTGAAGGCATTCAAATTTAATAGTCATTTTCTCTTCCATTCAATCACAGATTCTAAGTCATCTTGAAGGGCAGCAGACAGGTTTACTTTATCGGCTTTGGCAGAATTCTTATTTATACAGGAGTAAATGTGTACTTTGACATTTCTTTACACAAAATTGACAAAATGAGTTCATTAATATTAAAACATTGTAAAGAAGGTGGTGCTATTCCAAGTGTCAATTGTGGTAGGCAGCTTTATCTACCCAAAATTGTTTTGCTTGTCAATCTGCTGCTCTGAAAACCAAGCTTGCTAATCAATCCATCAGCATCATAACAGATGAAACAATTGACTGTTGTGACCACATCATTTTGAATGTAATTGCAAGCATTCATGGGGAGTAATTTCTCATGGATGTTGTAACCTTGAATACAATCATCAAACTGTAAGTCATGCATGCATCTGAGATATAACTCGTTTGGATATTGCATTTAATGATATTATTGCCTTTGTAACAGATTCTGCCGCCTCTTGCAAAAAAGCTCATAAGGAAGTGTTTTCAAATGTCTTTGTTAACAGTTGCCATGCGTTGTGCTTAGCACTTATTTTAAATCTTGTTAGTGAAGTATTTTCACACTGGCCAGCATTTGATAATGTTACCCAGCTCACTAATTTCATCAAGTCAGCCTTTTATAAAAAGTTTAATCAGAAAAAGCAATAAATGGCTTGAAGGTTCCTTGCCAAAGAACAAGAAAAACTACCCCCTGTACTAGTAGCAACCAGATGGAATTCTTGGTTTAATGTGGCCAAATATCAATCATCCTTTATACAGTTTTCATGAAGAATTCTTTAAGCAAGAAGAGCCCTGGCCTTGAAGTAGATAGGATTCTAGATTTAGTAGATGATGATTGACTACATCATGCCTCTTACCATAATTTGCACATAAATCTGCATTTTATAAATGAGAACTACACTCATTTAATAACAGCTTCGACAAACTTAGAAAATACTAAGTCTCCACTTGCATGTGTGGTATATAACATGATAGGAGATGTAAATCAGTATTTGCATACAGATACATCAAAATCAACATTTGGCCTAGAAACTGATCATCTTCTGTCTGAATTAAAAAACACAGAGAATTATCACAAATTTCCAAGATTTTTTCAGCACATCTTTCCAAAACTGAATAAATACCTGGATACTCACCCTGTGTATAACTTTTACATGGCAGTTCGCCTGTTTGATCCTAGAGAGCTACCCAGTATAGGTCATGATTTAAACAGTTTTGCAGCTATTAAGGATTTGTATCTTTTTACTAATCTTCCTTGAAGAATTCTAAATGTATATGAATTACCAAAATGACTTACCAAATCCTTTTAATATCCCATCATTCCTCTTCTGGAACAGATTGCCAATAAGGTCATATGGATGCCTGTGACCAGCATAGATGCTGAACGTTCATTTTCTCAGTATAAACATTCTTACCCCTGAGAACACCAAGCAACTCACAATGTTTTATTACAATGTAGATTTAAAGAAGAGATTTGAAGATTAGATATTTCCCAAATTAAGAAATTAGTCAACTTAAATTTGAGCAGTATTTCAACTCGGATGATTTGTTTTATTTAAATTTTGAATTAATGTGTCTAATTTCTTTTTGATATTTTCTTACAAAGTTTCAATTATTATGGTTTAATTACAGTTTTGTAAAATTTTAGTCAAAATATTTGACTTTATTCAGATATTTATTATTGAGATTCAAGTTACTTGCTGTTGATACTTTAAATGTGATTTTTATATGATGAATCAATAATTATAAATCAATCTGAATCCTTTTACATAAAAACAGTTTGAATGTGTTTTGAAAGTGTTTTTAAAGAAGAAAGTTCCGCCTCAAAGATAATTATAAATCAATCTGAATCTTTTTACATAAAAACAGTTTGAATGTGTTTTGAAAGTGTTTTTAAAGAAGAAAGTTCCACCTCAAAGATAATTATAAATCAATCTGAATCCTTTTACATAAAAACAGTTTGAATGTGTTTTGAAAGTGTTTTTAAAGAAGGAAGTTCCACCTCAAAGATAATTATAAATCAATCTGAATCTTTTTACATAAAAACAGTTTGAATGTGTTTTGAAAGTGTTTTTAAAGAAGGAAGTTCCACCTCAAAGATAATTATGTACTGTAACATTCCATTGTTTTATTGTCTAGTCAGGTTACTTTTTTTTTCTTTTCTTTTTACATATATTTTTGGATTTGGATTTTAACATTTAAAAAAAGATTTGCTGATTCTTTATATACAATAAAACTTTAAACTGTTTTTGTCTTCAGTTTTAATAATAATTATTATTATAATTAGAGCAATTTTTTCATAAAATACTATAAAAATAGGGAAAAAAATGAAATTGCCCAAAAGTAAAAATATGGGGGGGAGTTCTGATTAAAACTTCTGCCTCAAAGATAATTATGCACTGTAACATTCCATTGTTTTATTGTCTAGTCATGATACATTTTTTTTATTTTTGGACTTAGATTTTAACATTTAAAAAAAAAAAGATATTTGCGATTTCTTTATATGCAATAAAACTGTTTTCATTTTCAGTTTTAATAATAATTACAGCATATTTTATTGCAATTCTCTCAAAAAATATTATAAGAATAGAAAAAATGGAATTTACCAAAGTGGAAACAAAATCAAATAAAACTTGAAATGGAAAATTGGGATCCAACGTCTGATGTAAAGAAATCATCATAAATATCATTTACAATTTTGTGATAGGAGTACCAGTCAATCATCTTATATTACAGATAAATAAAATCACAAAAATTTACCTAGATTTTGGATCTTTGTGTGTGTGTAACAGTTTTGACATCACTGGAAGAATCCACTACTTAAATGGACATCTTGCTTATCTCAAAATATAGGCTCGATTGGTTGATTTTACAACATTTCAAACCTTGCTAAGTTATTTAATGTCAAATTTTGTATGAAACACTCAGTGACATAGTCGTAATGGTCAAGTAATCTTGTTTGCCATTACCACAATGCTAAGGCATCTCTATTTATTGGATGAACTTTCTGATAAATAAATGTAAAAAGAATTTTCACTTTATTTTTTTAATTGTTTTTTAATTTTTTTTTTTTAATCTTTCAGATTTTAGTTTGCAGATAAATGGAGAGTAGATTTTGTAATTGCATTGTATTTGTAAAATCTTAAACTTCAATATTGCAGTCTTTTTTATGGTACGAGTAAATTAGTTTAATTAGTATTATTGTATTAATCTATTTGTTTTCTTTTGTAGTCATGGGAAAGTAAATTGATCCAGTCAAAAGCTTTAGTTCAATCACCACCTGAAGAGCAAGTTTTAGCCAGTCCCTTTGCTTTGGGAAACTATCATGCCCAATCTCAAACAGTTGCGATGAAACCAAAAGGTAAGCCTAGTTTTAAAACTTTGTGTGTGTGTGTACTTTAATAAATCATATCATTTCAATGAGTCACCGTATTGATGTGGACCAGTGCAATATATTTCTGTGACCACCAAAAGTATGATTATATCAAAGGCAACTGGCATCAAAGGAATGTAATGTATTTCTGTGACCCAACAGAAATCTATTTAAATCCATGAGGGTTGAAAGACATGTTGATTGCAATATATTTCTGTGACCACCAAAAGTATGATTATGTCAAAGGCAACTAGCATCAAAGTAATTTAATGTATTTCTGTGACCCAACAGAAATCTATTTAAATCCATGAGGGTTGAAAGACATGTTGATTGCAATATATTTCTGTGACCACCAAAAGTATGATTATGTCAAAGGCAACTAGCATCAAAGTAATTTAATGTATTTCTGTGACCCAACAGAAATCTATTTAAATCCATGAAGGTTGAAAGAGATGTTGATTGCAATATATTTCTGTGACCACCAAAAGTATGATTATATCAAAGGCAACTGGCATCAAAGGAATGTAATGTATTTCTGTGACACAACAGAAATATGATTGGCATCAGATACCATAACCAACAAAAGTTTCTGCCAAAGGCAACCAGCTTCAAAGGGAAAATATAAACAATGACAAACAAAAATGTGATGACGTCAAAGGCAATAATCAGCAAAAATGATTAATGGATGTGCCTAGCCATAAATGACAATTAAGTGCGATTTGGGGCATTCAGCTTATATAAAATCAGGGTTTTTTTAGCCAAAGGCAGAACACTGAGAGGATGCAGAGAAAACACAAGGAAGAGAAAAAGAAGAGAGCTCTTGTTAGTCAACTCCCTAGTATGTGCATGATTTTTTCTGACTACCACTTCACACCACCATCATCAATGAAAAATAAAAATATAAGTTTACATTTTTTTTTATGTGTTCTGTGTTCTCGTTTATCCATCAAGAGCAGCAGAAGCCAAATATAACACCGGGATATGCAGGTCACTGGAGTATAAAGAAAAAGTTTTAGAATCCTTCTACTGCGGGATAATCTCTGCCCAGTCAGTCATGTCTCTTTCGAGGCATAATCATTCAAAGCGTGTATCACGTATGACACTTAATTGACTGAATTGCACAAAAGGTCTTAACTTTTTCTACCAGATCACTCTTAAATATGATATCTGATTATGAACATCATATTTTTGTTTGACACCACATGACCATTATAGAATGGTTTATTTGCCATTACAAGAGAATCAATATCTGTTACATGGAAGTGAAAACTGAGATTCCAACATTTTCATTCTACATAATGATAATATAGAAATTAATGATTGTCACTAGAGACTTGCTAACATACTGTATGGATAGGACTTCAGTTTTTAATTCTTTTAGTTCCTATTTCATAAATCTTTATTTATGCCTTCCTAATGATTTTTACATTAATAAAAAAAAAAAAAAAAAAAGATTCATTTAACAAATTTCAAAATATTTCTGCACTTATTACTATCATGAAACATTGCTACTATTTTTTTATACAACCTGAGAATCCTACTCAAGTTTATGACTTTTGCTAACAAAGAAATTAAATATTTTACAATATTTTTTTTAAATTTAAATTTTTAAATTATTAATTTTTTTCTTTTTTTTTTTTTTTAAATTTCAAAATTTTTCTAATTTGCAGTTTGCAAATCAAAAAGACAATCTTGGTAAATGTTTTTTTTCTTTGCTTTAGTTTTGTTATTAGAATTTATTATTCTGATATAAATTCTAAAGACATGGAATTGAAATCTTTACTTTTTCCTAACAATAATCTTTTTTTTTTTCCTCTGCAGTTGTATCAAATCCCATACCTCAAACGATTTCAGTACCGATCCAAATTGCTGGCACCACAACTGGAACAGAACTGGTTTGTAATCTTTCTCAGTAGTTTTGACTAGAATTCATTTGTATTAAAGATATTTCTTATGTTTTACTTGCAAAGAGTTTAAATTTTGCTAGTTGCTTTGAAGAGGATTGTTATTAAAAAAAAGTTATTTATTTCCTCAGTACAGATAGAATTGTAATTTTCCAAGAACCTAAATCCTATCGGGAAAGAATCCACCCATTTAATGTTTACCCGGAACAGTGGCACCTGATTCTCCAAACTCCTTCTCTTCAGACTTTTCTCAGTATCACTAACCCTAAACCTTCTTAAAATATTCTACAATGTCATCTACATTCCTCTTAAACATCAGAATTCTTTCTGGACAGATTTCATGAATGTTATTTTAAAGCTCCGAGATTCTTTTCCATGATTAAAAGATCACACACACACAAATGGCCAAAAAAGGGTATTTTGTTTACCGGAAATAGTAAATTTAAATCATTTAGCTTTCAATCAAAACTAAAAAGTTTCAAGAAAAGTTTATTTTTAAAAATTCAATTTAAAATTTACATATCAAAAATGAGTAGAGGTACTGAATTCTAGAGTGATGGGATTAATTTATTTTCCAAATATGGTCAGCACATTGTGGCCATGTTCATAGTTATGTGATATACAAAAGGAAAATTAATGACAAGGTGGGAAATTTTTTTTTCCAACTATCCCACAATGTGACAATAGTGATTGACAGATCTTATGTTAACACAATGTGGGATACTTTATAACAAAAGTGGTAAAAACAAACAAACTAAATGAAATTGGCTAGGCTATATACCCAAAATTTCCGTGTCCTCCTCCCCTTCAGGCACATCTGTTATTACATCTATGTAAACCTCATTTTAGTCTAATAAATTCCTAAAGGATGAAAAGCATCATTTCATTAATTTCCTTAACATTGTTCTGGTACATAAAAATTTATATATCAAACCCTCACACACACACACACACACACATATATAATTAAATTTGTTTTTTATTTAAAATTAAGAACAAATTTTATTATATTATGCTCTACAATATTTCTTGTATTGAGCACTTTATAAAAAAAGTAAATGCCAGAGAACTTGGAATTGTAAAACTGTTGGTTCTCTTCACCTGGCTATAAATTATTAACCAGTTATTGGTCAAAATTAAATTAGACCAGTATAAGTGCTCAATACATATATTATGTAGAGCTTTTAAACGTTTTCATCCATGTTTGTATGATCTTAAAATATATTTTTGATATGTTTACATCCAGACATTGCTTTGGAAGTAAACACATCAGAAAATCTATCTATTTATATATAAAGTAACACAGAAATCATTACCTTTTTATTTTATAAAGAAAATGTTATTAGTAAAAAAATTTTGACTATGCTGTTGTTTTCTTATGTGAAGTAATATTTTAAATCACTTGTAACATTTAAGAATATGTGCATTGTCTAAATTGTAAGAATTATCAAATATCAATATATTTTCTTTTTACAAACCACTAGAGTCTAAGAGCTTTCATAAATGTACAGCCATAATAATTCCTATTTCTAGTTGTCACTAATTTAGGGTGTCTTTTTCTGCTTGAAGAAAGCAATTTAAACAAAAATATCTAAATTGGCTGTTCATGAAATCATTTTTCACTTACCTTTATTTTTGTTTCTGGGAGTGGGAGAAAATATCTATTTAGCATTGTTATTTGAAGGTCAAGGTCAATTACATAGGAGAAAACTGAAAATCAAGGTAGATAACTCGTTACTTCTTTGTTTTGTGTAAATGATTACAGAATTTACAAAACTTTTTTTCTTCCTACAAAAAGAATATATTTTTGAACACTGAACATTGTAGTAATGTTGTAAAAGATGACTTGTGACAAGTATAAATAATATAAATATGTCAAGAAAATAAGACATTTTAATGCTATGTAGTTTGACAGATTTTAATATTGTAGTCAATGTTTTTGTAATAAAATTAATATTAACCAATCAATATTGGTAAAATTTTCAACTTATTTATTTACATGAGCAGTGTATGTTAATTTCAGCTTCTGATTGTTAGCATATTAAAAATGTTATATGTTGTGGAGGGTGTCAAGTTTTATTATGCAAAGAAAGTAAATACAAGATATTTTATTGATAAATAAATCGAAAAGATATAAGAAATAAATAATACTTTAATTTTTTTTTTTTTAAGTTTATATAGATTCTTTGATATTCTATGAATATCATTCAATAATTTTCGCATTGCTGTAATGTACCCTCCCTGTGCCTTTTATATAAATACTTTCATGGTAATTGTTTGGATGAGCTCTTCAATGTGGTACCTAGACTTTATGAATTTGAGTGGAGTACTAGATTGGCAGCAAGGTCTCCAAATTTTACAGTTGATTGTGAATATAACCATAAATTCTGTGCTAATAGTTTATTTCTCACACTTTTTCATTGTGAAATTCTTTTCTGGCTCCATGCTTTTCAGTTAATTTTGATCTTCAAAAATTTAAATGCAATGTCAGTTGTTATCTTCTGTCTTTCTTTTTGTTATTTATTGTTCTTTCTCCATAATAGTGATGCTAACCTCTGGAAGAGTGGCTTATTGTGCCGCCTTTGGTTAATATTCTCGGCTAAAGGGGAAAGACTATATTGGATCCACAACTAGATCAACTGCTAAGAAAGTTGATTCACTGTCATGCTAGATAATTTCTCTCCAGAATCTATCTGTAAGTCTGCCATTCATCCATGCTTAGAATATTGCTGCCACATATGGTCTGGTGCTTGTGCTATATATTTAAAGATTCTTGATAAAATTCAAAGAATAGTCAGCAATATTATTGGTCCTGTCATGGCATCTCGAATTTAGTCACTTTCCCATTGTCATAATGCATTTCTTCCCTGTACTTTTTCTACAACTGCTTTCATGATAATTCTTTGAATGAGCTCTTCACTGTAGTACTTAGACTTTATGAATTTAAATGCAGGACTAGATTTTGTAGCAAGAAAGGACGACTATTGAGATGGTTCTAGAAACAGAACAACACTGGGCTTAACCAACGGTGTATAAATACAACGGCAGTCTCAGACTAAGTTAGACTTTAAGTCAACTTTACATGGTGCTGTGAACAGGATATTTTTTTACCAGAATTTTGGAAATTAATAATTGCTACCAGTTTGAAGTTTAATAGAAATGGCTTCAGGACAAGGCGGTAATGAACATTACCTACGACTAGTTCAACAGTTGACAGACCTTTTATTGACTCATGGAATCGATGCAAGCACATGTGCGGCCTAACGGATCCGGCTGAGATCCATAATGAATTGAGAACGGCTTGCTTGAATGAATTAAATAGATTGTTGTTTGACCTAGTAGGGTCCGAAGCCCTCAATACAGCTACGGAAGAACAGCTCCTATGGCGAATACGACTTATTGTGGTGAAAGACCTGCATAAAGAAGTGCACAAAACATAGGTATTGTGGTCATGGGAGTCAGGGAGCATGTAGAGAGAAAGGACGACCATCAAGATGGTTCCGGAAACAGAAAAACACTAGGCTTCACTGGTGGTGTATAAATATGACGCCAGTCTCGGACTAAGTTAAACTTTAAGTCAACTTTCCAGATTTAGGGATTCTTAAACTGAAGTTAAGAGCCAAGGAGAAAGGTTCCCCAAATGGAATGAGTAGTCACATGTCCATGACCAATGTGAGTCTTCATATTGGAGGACATTAGAATATTTTTATAAATCGCTAAGATTAATGGGTAGTTAAAATATAAAGAGGAAGGTTCCCACATATTCCTCAAGTATATCCACCACAGAAAAACGTTTTTCAAGTATATCCACCACAGAAAACCATTAGATAAACTTGTCTGTCATTCAAGCTAACTGTAAAATCAGCTAATATGCATCAAATAAAGTTTTAGAAAAGTATATTTTATTTTTAAAAGATATTTTAAGAATGACGGAATGCTAAAAATGGTGCTAAAATCAAAGATGCTGTTGATTTAAAAAAAAAAAAAAATTTCCTTTCAGTCAATTTGAATTAGTTTTGAAATATAGCAAAGTATTTTGCTTATTGGAAATATTAAATTTAATCTATGAGCTTGAAAATAAAACTAATATAAAAGCTTCAAGAAAGATTTATTTTATTTTTAAAAATTCATTTTAAATCTTAGCTATTGTGTCTCTTTGGAGGTATCTACTTTTTTTACCCAAGTTCCAGTGAATGTACAGAAATGATTTGATGGGTATGCTTTCTCAGGGGACACTTTTAGATCAAAACTATATATAGCTAACGTTGTTTCTCTGTTCATATTATTTTTTTCTTTTTATCTTTTAGGTCATCTTCTATGTGTGTGGGTCTCTTGTCTTTTTGGGGTTTAATCTTTTTCCTTATTTGTAGTAAATTCCATTTCTTTTGCCTTTCAGAGTAGTCCTGCTCAAACAGCTGCCGTGGCTCTCAGCTCTGGTTTATTTCAACAGCAACTTGCAGCTGGTCTCACCCTTCAACCAGCAGGCAAGTAATAGGAAAAAACACTTCTTCCATTTTTTGAATAGGCCTTCAAAGTATTAGCAGAAGAATAACAATAATGACAATTATTTAATTGTAAGGAATTGCTTTTCATTCTCAAGACGAGGTGACTAAAAATTCTAGAATTTGTTGAAAAGAATCAAAGAACGAAGTGACAGATATCTTTTTAAACTAGTACGCTAACCATTTGGAGACTAACGCCCCATAAATACTGAATGTTTTTTTGTAAAATATACATTTACCTTTTGCTGATAAAAAATTCCAAAATAACTTTTTTCATCAAAGTTTGTTTGACTTGAATATTCTATCTGATCTCCTCCTGTGTTCTTTTTTTTTCCTTCTCAACAGGTAACGGTCATTTTATTACTGTGTCTAACATTCCACACCAAGCTGCTCAGTCATCCCCACAGGTTGCTACAGCAACAATCACAATTCCCAATGCCAACACACTTGTTCATAATCAAGTTCACTCTACTGCTTCAGTTGATAATGCCGTTCCGATTACTACTCAAGTGGCACATCAAACAGTCAACACTTCTGCAGTAAGTCAGTCTTTCTCATTTTTCATAAACTTTTCTGTATTCCATTGCCAGGAACTGAATATGCACCAGGCGGTCTAAATATAATAACAATAGCAAAAATTTATTTATGCCCAGTAATAGCACAATATTTCTCATTTTGCCGTCGAAATTAAAATCGACTCTAGTTTTCTCTGAAATACGTTAATATTGTGACTGAGTAAAGAAAAAAAAAAGTATATTTTAGCAATAAACTTCAATTTGTGAAAAAAAATAAGAATCTAAATATGCCTGCAAGAAAGTGCCATGTTGATAACTTATGATCATACACTTGCATGGATTTTGTGTGTGGCCCAAGTATAGGCAGGTAGGTGAAATTTCATTTTGTGTGTGTGTGTATATTTATTTCTTAAATTTAAAAATTTTGTAAAACTAACAACATTTTTATTTTTGTTTGTAAATACTTTTTGCAAAATAAAATCCTTACATTTGCTTTGATAAAGTCCATCAGAGGATGAAATGTGTTGGTTAAGATAAGTTTTCCAGCTGTCTTTCTCTATATACACACACAAACAAACCCACTTGGTCCTGGGTATGACCATAAACTATATCCAACAGCAAGGCCTCTGATCGAGGGGTTTTGAAGAGCATTGAACCACCTCTTAATTGCTGTTGTTCCCAGGTCCACCCTGACCTGGAGTGGTAGCACCTGTTAGGATCCCAGCTATGGGCAAATAGTTAATCCCCATAAACTGGGGTCAAAACACTATGAAAGTATAAAAATAGGCATAATAGTATAATTTTATATAAACATAGACTTTTACTGAAAAATATACGTTTTTGAAGGAAAAATATTACCAACAATACATTTTTTGAAGAAGAAAAAAAAAATTATTGCCAGCAATACATTTTTGAATATGAAAGTAGAAATGTGTGTGTGTGTGTGTGTGTGTGTGTAAAAGGACGAAGAATAAAATTGCAACATTCAAAAATATTAATTTAAAACAGGGCTTAATATAAAAGTAGAGCAATAAATATTTATTATTTAACATTTACATTAGGACATGTAAATATGTATGTGCATGTGTGTGTGTGCACACTTGACTGAGTGGCTTAAATGCTTTCTGACTATGAAACCAGAGTTTAAATCTCACCCTAGTCAATTTGATTCCTTGATATTATCAAACAGGTGAGATGATTGCAGCACAACATGTGGGACCTTTGGAAAATGCTTGAAAACCAACACATGGGTTAACCCAAACGTTGTGAGTGAAGTTGGGTAGACGAAAGTGTTTGTTGATGTTTGTGCTAGCATGAAGTCCCAAGTCATTGTAACTGAGGATTGGAACGAACTGATATTGTCTCGACTGGTGATTATGCCAAATTATGCATTCTCTCTCAAAAACTGTAACTATGGTACACTCTTCATTAGCAGGTGTCTGCAACAGGGATTAGCTAGCTGCTCTACCAGACTAGTATGTTTAGAAAATGATTAACTGGTCATTTTATATACACACACACACACACACACACACACACACATTATTGAATGCAACAGATAAGAAAAATTTTTAAAGTTTTTCTAATGTTCTTTTTTGGCAGAACGGATATCGGCTCGGAATGACAAATTGGGGAGCCTAGTTCGAATTCCAGTTGAATTCATTGCATTCGCTTACACGCAAATACCCTTGGGAAAGGTATTAATCCATCTATTCCTTCCAGTTATGGGTTAAATAACAGGACAGTTTGGGTTCTATAGCTCTGGCTGGCAACCAGTCTACTGCAGAAAGCAATGGCAACCTACTGCGGGATAATCTCCTGCCCAGTCAGTCATGTCTCTTTCAAGACATGATCACCCAAGTGTGTTTCACGTATGGCACTTAACTGACTGAAGGAAGTGTATAAACTGTTTGTAATTATTATATTGTCCCATGCACTTTTGGCTAATTTATTAAGTATTTCCAAAGCGTATGTTGATAACAAAAAAAAAAAAAAAAAACTCTGCACTAAAATTCTCCTACAAACTTGTTGTTAATAGCAAAATCAGTTAGTTAAGTGCCATACATGATACACTCTTCAGCAATCATGTTATGAAAGAGACTTGACTGACTGGGCAGAAGATTATCCTGCAGTAGGTTGCCATTACTTTCTGCAGTAGACTGGTTGCCAATCAAGGCTATAGAACCCAATTTATCTTGCTATTTAACTTATAGCTGGAGGGAGAAAAGACAGATTAATACCTGTCCCAAGGGTATTTGTGCGTAAGTGAATGCAACAAATTCAACTGGAATTCAAGCTCTGTTCTTTGAGTTCTCATTCTGAGCCCATATCCACTGCATCACAGTGCACATCCAGCAAAATACCATTCCTATATGTTTGCATATAACTCAATTCCAATGCTTGCTTGTATAAAAAAAAAACTCACTTATTTGAACTCCTGCCTCCTAAACAATAATAGTAAATACCCATGAATCTATAAAATGGCAGTAATTTCTTAAATAGAGTATATCTAACTGCCTCTTCCAAGAAAATATTTTTAGTCATCTCAAACATATAAAACAAACATTAGTTAACAATGATTTTCCCAACTACATTGATAACCAAATAAAACTATTCCTACAGAAACTAAACAACACCAACACTAAAATACATTATAATAAAACATTAATTTCTTTTACTGTAATCAAATGCACAAAAATTATAAACTGGGTGAATTCATCATTAAATAAAACGTTTTACCTACTGACTCAAGAAAATGTATAACAATCACAATATACTATAGAAAATTAAACTGCCAACATCATAATTACAAATATCAACAAACCTATCAAATCTAAGCTAAAAACGACCAATGGAGCATATCAATTTAATTACTCACTACAAGACTGCGTCTCTTGTCTTAAACCAATAATATACATTGGGCAGTGCCTGAAGGATGGCAAATCACTTAACAGCAGTGCCGTAAAAAAAGCATCTTGATGCCCACAAACAGCTTGTCTCCATTATTGAAATGATAACAAAATGGCTCGAAAAATAAATTACAATAAAAAAAAAATAAATAATTAAATAAAACAAAACTAGGTCAATTGAATTTAAGAAAACTTGTTTAAATGTTATATAATAAAAAGGATAAAGTTGATTGCAAATATATGATAGAGCTCTAGGCACTGGACCAGATTAAATAAATTGGATGAATGTTGAAGAGTCAAAATTCAGATGGTAATTCTGTCAACCAATGACAAGCTTTTGATGTTATATAAATAACAAATTTAATATTTTGTTCTATTATTTCCTGCCATCTTTCAAAAAATTGCTCAGAAACAATATTTGGCTATGTTGGAATAATTCGAACCAGATTAGGATAACTGTTTATTAGAAATTACTGTTCAGGATTACAAGTTAAGCATGGTTGTTGTTTATCAATGAATTGATGAAAGATTATTTATTCTTTTTAAATATAAGGGGAATATTTGATTTTTCCGCATGTTGGACATGTGATAATGAATTTTGCTGTGAATTTGAAATGAAAGCAACACTATTAAATTACATACTCAGCTCTACTTAATACTTCCATCCAATATTAAGAAACAATGAATTTGAAAATAAAAACTGGATGCTTGGAATTTATTTAAAGGAAAGCTAAAATTTATTGTACAGAATCATGTTCTTCTCTAAGAAAATGTATAAAGTAGCAACTGTTTGATGAGATGAAGATAATATTGCATGAAAAAGTCACAGACATGATCGACTGTCAGTGCTTTTCTCTTCTTGGTCCATTCTCACTAAGCCTGGCTTCCAATTCTCTCGGCAGAGAGGGAAATGCTGATTAGAGAAGTGTGTGAAATGTAGCAGGTAAATATTCAAAGTCAATTAAAATCCAGGTAAAGTAAACATTTGCAAGCCCACAAACAAAAACTTAATAAATTGAAGAAAAAAAAAAGTTCTATAATTTATGTCTGACCAAACCTGAAGAACACTGCAGGACAGAACAATATCATCAAAGATTGGGATATTAGTCCAAATATGTAAATAATATAAATGAAGTTTAAATATAAAGTGTTTTTAAAATTTACAATCCAAAGTAGTTATTGTCTCAATGCTTTTTTTTCTCTCTCCTCAGCCTGCAGGCATAATTCAGCTCGATGGTCCTGAAGATACAAGTTCTGAGGAAGATGATGACTATGACAATGAGGAGAATGAAGATGAGGAAGACGATGTAGCAAATGAGGAAGAAGTTGAATCGGGTGGAGTCGAAGAAGTAAGATATTTTCTTACCATATCAGAGCCATCTTTTCTTTTAATTTTCTACTTTGTTTTATAGCAACTTCTGTCATTTTGCTAAGTACTTCTTTGCACTGTATATTAGAAAAAAAAAATCAATTTATATGCTAAGTTTAAGTCTTAGCAGTAAGTTGGTTAAATCCTTGAAATACAGTTAAGAATTAATGCTACCAACTTGTTGCATATGCAATATCCTTGGAGCTATGAATGTCAGAAGTTAGACACGAATATGTATGCGTATGCAGATATATATGTGCATGTATGGGTATGTGTGTATGTAAATATGTGCTAGTATTAATTGTACGTGTTTTAATATCTATTAAATTGATATTATGTCATAATACAAAAGTACCTGTAATATGTAAGTTAATCGATGTATTTTATGAAGAAATATTAACCATATTCTAAGGTGAACATTTTTCAATATTTACATAGGACATTATTGAATAAAACTAATGAAATTAATGTGCTCAAGTCATAGTTCATAGAGCAATATTTCTAAATATTATCTTAAAATGATATAACAACTGTACCAAGGTACAATGTTTTCCCAGCTCACGTCTTCAGGTTGGTTTGGTTATGTAACCAAACTAGCATAAAGCTTTGAGGAGGGGGACTGCATTAGTTTTGTAAGGTTATATCTTTTGAAGAGGTGTGTGTGTGTCAGTGTCAGAATGTAGAATGGTATACAAACAAAAGTGGAGAAATAACTCAAAAGGAAAACTTTTTTTTGTATAATGACTATGTATGACTTTAATATAAAGCAATACGGTTTTGTTCTTTTATTCTGACTGAAAGATATCAATGGCTTTGATAAAAAAAAGGTACAGTTTTGACTTTCATTTAAAACTGAAGATGCCAACCTAACAGGCAAAGGTGAAATGTATTATCAGTAAAAAAAAAAAAAATATCTTTTTCACTATCTCAATTATCCACACACGTATGTTGTTCTGATTGCTCTCCTCTACAAATCAATTAAAGATTGTCTCTAAGTGTACCATCTTTTGAAACACAATTTTCATACAACTGTTGCTAGTACAATCATTGTTAAATGGGTTCTCTCTGAATATAAAGTTTTGCACCAAAGATCAACAAGAATCTAGTGAGTCCTCTCTTCCTTTTTGTTTAGGGAATTCCTTATATTAACATTAAAAATTGACACTTTTGCTCCCGATCACTAAGGTGTGTAACTGCCTCTCCATTTTCTTGATTTTATTGGAAAAGCCATGGCAGATTGTAAAACAAATTTTTTGAAACAAGCATCTTACTCTTTTTTTGAGATTTTATTTACTTTAAGGACTTTTATCCCCCCACTTTTTTTTCTTTGCACGTGACTTAATAGGAATAAAATTAACAATTACAACCTTATAAATCTAGATCTCAGCACGGAACAAGTGTAAAAAAGTACTGAACGAAGCCAAGAGGGCGTTTGCTACCAGAATTAGGCAACACATAGCATCCTCTAAGTTTGGCTCCAAAGATTACTGGCGTCTCTGCAAAAGCGTGCTCAGCAGGAACAAGACTTCAATACCCCCACTAATCAATGAATTTGAAGTTCTCACCTCCCCAGCCAACAAGGCTGAATGCTTTGCCCGTAGATTCTCAACCAATTCGACACTGGACTCGTTAGGAATACCTACACCAGACTTCCCACCCAGAACTAAGGCTCAACTAAATAACGTCCACATTACACCCTCGCTGGTCGCCAAGATAATTGCGCAACTTGACCCACACAAAGCGAGCGGCGGTGACGGAATCCCAGTCATAGTACTGAAGAAATGTGCCCCAGAACTCTCCTTTGTCCTCTCTAAACTCTATAAACTCTGCCTATCTGCTTCCTGCTTTCCTGCCTGTTGGAAGTCCTCCTGCATAGTACCTATATTTAAGAATTCTGGCGAACCCTCAGACCCCGCCAATTACCGTCCTATTAGTCTCCTTCCAATCTTTAGCAAAGTTTTCGAAGCCGTTATCAACGCCGAGGTGATTCAGTATCTTATGGCCAACGGGCTTCTCTCTGACAAACAGTATGGGTTTCGCTTCACCAGGTCTACTGCTGATATGCTAACGACCATTACCGAGTACATATACCAGGCACTCGACAAGAATGGTGAAGCCCGAACTGTTGCCTTGGATATCTCCAAAGCATTCGACAGGGTCTGGCATGCTGGCCTCTTGTGCAAACTGCGGAGCTACGGGATAACTGGACATCTGTTTGACCTCATCCAGTCTTTCCTCTCTAACCACACATTGAAGGTGGTATTAAATGGGCATGCCTCCCAAAACTACCAGACGAACGCGGGCGTCCCTCAAGGTTCTATCCTAGGTCCTACGCTCTTTCTGATCTACATTAATGATCTACCCGACACCATTAGATCCCAAGTTAATCATCCTTTCTCCACTCTACGTAGCCCCCTGCACAGTAGTGGCAGTGACATGCCTTGCTCGGGGTGAAACGCTTATAAAAAAAAAAAAAAAGATCCTCTCCAAAATCAGATTTTCAGGGTCACATCTTTACCCTATCCTCAAAGAGGAGAGGGTTCATGTTCTGCTGTCTGACAGGAGGCATTCAAGTATCATATTCCACATTGATTTCTAAAATCATATGTTTTGAGTACTGCTCATTCTTAGCAATCAATTTTGGATGCTTTGAGTCATAAACTTAGTTAATTCTCCTTTACTTAAGAAACAATGTCAAATTTGTTGAATAGTCTATAGAATTCCATCTCATTTTATTTTTGGGAATTAATAGTTCTGTGTTTGTTAATTCCTTGCAGGAGAAGGTATTTTTAAATATGATTCTGATTAATTGTGTTTTCTCTTATTTTTTTGTTCAGATTTAATCATTCAGAATATTTATTGAATAAAATTAAGGTTTTCAATTAATTCTTAAGCTTTCTCATTTCTCTGGATGCTTGGAATAAAACTGGCTTTCTTCAAAAATCTTTTATTTCTATTGAGAAAATGTTGATCTACCTCAGGTATTTCTTGTTCACACTGCCGAACAAATGTCTTTCGAAATAAACCAGCCTCATTGTATTATCATCAAATAAATGGAATATGAATCTGAATAGATTAGGGTTCAAGTACAAGAATAAATAAAATTATAGATTTTTATCAAATGTTTGACAAATATTTTTCTTTCTCTTTAGGAACCTTTGAATTCAGGTGATGATGTCAGCGAAGAAGATGTGTCTGAATTATTTGACACAGACAATGTTGTTGTTTGCCAGTATGAAAAAGTAAGAAAGTTTAAGTATTACTTCTTTATGTGACCATTAATGCTTAATTGATGTCCCTTAAAAAACCTGCACCAGAATGCTATGTCAATATTGTACTACAATTAACCAAATTAGTAACTGAAACAGTGAAATTTAACCAAAACTTCTCTTTTGCATATAGTGTACAAAAGAGTACTGTTATGGGTCGATTTAATCAAAAAGGTGAATTTTTTATGTTAACAATCTGGAGAGGTGATCCTATCCTGCAACACCTTTGAAAAAAACGTGCCATGCATTGTCCTAAACTTTGTTTGTGAAATTGAATAGATAGAACTGTTCAGAAACCGTTGGTGGTTATACTAGCATAAAGTCACAAGTCATCATAACTGACATTTTGAACGTACTGGCATTGTTCAAACTGTTGATCACATTGGATTCTGATCTCTCTACCAGAAACTATTATTAAAGTCTGCTCAGTTTAATTGCAGTATAAATTACATGTGGGCGACTCTGTTGGTGTTGAACAAACACAGTGCCTGAGTCAGTGTCAGCAATAGGGATTTGCTAGCTACTCTAGCAGGTGGGTGTGCTTGAAAAATGAATTACCAGCCATTAAATGTACGTGTGTATATGTCATTTCCCTTCGGCAACAGCAGAATACCCAGGGTCTGTGGTACTCTACTCTAGCATAAACCAAGGAAGCCCTTGAAAGCCTCTTTAAAAGAGTCCCTTACAGTCTGCCATATAGAAGATCCTGAGTGGGGAAGCTGCTACTTCTGGTTAAAAAAAAAAAAGTGGAGGTATATAATTCAAGAGGTCAGCTAAAAGAACATTCAATGAGTTGGGCAAATATCAAGTGTGCAGCTAGGAAAGAGGAAGTCGTCGATCTCTTATTAGCCATGGGAAGAGAAATATTAGTCAATATTTTGACAAATTATGATCAATATTAGGCTGGGAATGACATGTACTGTGCCAGAGAAACTGCAAAAGCCACTCCAACCTCACCTATGATGCAAAAACTCATGAGCAAGCTGAACAGAAATAACAAAATAGGCCAGGCTCTGTACAGAACAACTTAGTTAGCAACACCTGCAATAAGCTTTGCAAGTCACTTACTGGCTCTAAGAACCATTTTCATGAGCACTAAAAACATTAACATTGATCAAATTTGTCAGAAATGATTATACTTGTTCAACATGTAAACAGACACTATATATATATATAATTTATAAAAGATTTTAGATTACAATTTTAGATTATTATTTATGGGTAATACATATTTCACCGCATCCTGATATTATCGCAGTTCGTCTGACGAGCCGCGATAATGACATCAGGCGCAGTGAAATATGTATTACCCATTTTAATAATCTAAAATCTTTTCTAAATTATATTACTCTGTTAATGTTAAATTCATTTATTTAATTTGAGTTCTCTTGAGTTCGTCTCTATCGTAATTTACCTGGATTGTATACCAAATGTGCTATGTTATATAAAGTGAATAATATTAGGCATTTTTTTCGCTCCTGCTCTTCAGGAGATTAACTTAAAATAAATCATAGAATGAATGAAGGGAAGGTGGGGGGAGAAGTACTAGAGGCTACTGAGAGCAAGTCTATATGGGCTACCAAAATTCTTTCAATGATAGGATCAGCCCAACACAAGGTTTTGCCAAAATGGCTTTCTTTAGTGTTAGAACGTGTGTTTCTATAAAGCCAATGGAATTCAATCTGCATCCAAATTCAAACAATGGCTGGAACTTGTTATGACTTGTTTATGTGCTGCTTTTCTCTCCAGTAGCTCCTTTGCAAAGAGTTACTCTGAAAACGAATTTTCTCATCAGGTGGTAAATTTTAAAAGGCCAAATGATGAAATTTTAGTCTGATGTACTCACCTTTGAGAAAATATGATCGCCAAAATTTTAGCTTCCTTAAATCTTTAGTTCATCAGTTACAGTTTTGTTTTTTAATTTTTTTTTTAAGCTTGTCAAGTGGTGTAGACAGTTGAATTCTGGATTTATAGTTTGCATCATTATAGGGCCATCTTTTTTATCTTTCACTCATAAAAATAAAAATCTTATTTGGTGCTAACTTTGTAAATATGCTATCAAAACTGATTGAGCCAAAAAAAGATTTTGCTTTAGAATCTATGGTACAGTGAGTTTAATATATGCTTTCTTTTAGAACATGCATTCTCAGAGTTTTATTGTCTGACTGATTTTGAAGCTATTCAGGCTCTGGATTTTGCTTCCTCTCTTGTTCCAACCCAAAAATTGGAATAAGTACAATACTCAGTTTTATTTTAAATAAAATAAAATGAAAAATCCACTCCATTTTTTTACTCATTAAATATGAATTTTTCACTTTAGTTATGATACATATTTATTTAATATGCTATAAATTTTCATATTTAATATTAGAAAATTTCAAGTTCCCATGTTTCTGCTAAACTTAAATTTTTATTTCTCGTTTTCATAATTGAAAACTTAATTCCAAAAAAATGGAGATGCTTCTTATTCAGATATATCTGGATAAAAAAAAAACAGATTTCTTGCTTGTGATTGTCTATGCTAATGAAAAATGGCTACATTTTTTTTTTTTTTATGATTGGTGCAAATTTTGGCCAATTAGAAATCGTGTTAATCTTGTAAAACAATTGTTTTTCACAAGATAAATCATCAGATAATTATAATCAACTTATTTTTTATTCTATTGTTAATGGTTTAGCTTAATGTGGGTAACACAACGCACATCAAAAACCAAACTATATCAATTTTTCCTCTTTTAGGAGCTTATGACTATACAACTATGAAAATAAACAGGAATTTTTTCTCTATGCATTTGATGAAAGGATTACCAAATATCAACTAAAATTTGAGAGGTATTAGTTTCTCATAGGTGGACACAACATAGTAAAATTTCTTCAAAATCTAAGTCTACTGCTCCAATCATGTTCCCTGCTTTTACACATTTTTTCAGTCTTAGATCATAATTTGCCCAAAGACAATCCATCATTGTCACATTTTTATGCTTATGAGATTTAGACCACCATTCTGGATTCGTTTCAAACAAGTATGGTAGCAGCTAGATTTACATTCACTAAAATTATTTTTCCATATTTATCTAAACTTGCACATTACTTAACACTCGATAAGTTTGAGGTGGAAAACAAAAAAAAAACAATGTACTCTGCTAATTCTATGAATAAAATCTTTTTTCTACCCCAGATCCACCGAAACAAGAATAAATGGAAATTCCAGCTGAAGGATGGCATCATGAATCTGAATGGAAAGGATTCTGTATTTCACAAAGGAATCGGTGATGCTGAGTGGTAATTCATAGCTGACATAGGAAGAATAAATATGAAAAAAGAAAAAAAAAAGGAACTGCCAACCATTTTGAGATGCAAATGATTTTTCTGATATTTTTTGACATTATCAGCAATTAGTTCTTTTTTTGCTGGGGACAATTTAACATTGGACACAAAAAAAAAATCCTATTGGAAAGGGGAAAACAAAACAGCAGGACCTAAGTACTTAGATACATACCTATCATGTGTATGCATGTAACACACACGAACATGTGTACATTTTATGGATTTATGTAAGATGTACATAACAGGTTATATGTATGTATATAAGTAACGAAATGGGAAAAAAAAAAAGGCTCTATTCATACTTGTCACACCGAGATAACCATTTTAATGATTGGTAAAAACCAACAATTTAAATTTTTTTTTTAATATAATGATGAAGAGTATTGATTTTATTCTCCCCCACTCCACACACCTGATTTTTTACCCCCGTTTTAAATCATTTAAAATAAATAAGGAAAAAAAATGTATCCAAAATTTATGCTCCAGTTTTATAACAAAATACAATGTTTTGTTCTTTACTACTTATCTCCCCACTTTCAAATAAAATAAAAAGTTTTAACAAAATGAAAATTCTAGGTAGGAAGAAAAACTGGAATATATATATATATATATATATATATATATATATATTATTTTTCTTTAATCCAAAGTGGAAGAGTAAAACGGTAAATTCCAAGAACCTGATCCTAATTAATATTAAAAAATTTTTAACATTAAAAAGTGATGCAGGCAGAGAGCTCAATGTATTAAGAATACAGAGCCAATATAAATTAGAGAAAATTTTCAAAATTCAAAGGTGTCGGATGTACATTTCAACATAGGATCTCTAATAAAGATTCTAGTTACATCAGCAACATTGTTTTGTTCCAAATGGTGAAGGCCCTGGGGTAAAGTGTGGAAGGGGCCAGGTTAACAACGGTCACAAAGTAGAACAGGATAGAGCTGGTAGTGGCGGGGTTACAGGGTGTTGAAACGGTATATTTAGGAAGGGGAGGAATAGATTTAAATGTAATATCTTAAAAATTTTATTTATCCATTACAGAAAGTCATGAATTTAAAGTTATTAAAGAAAAAAAAAATATATATATATATATATATATATATATATATAGGGATTTGGTAAAGGAGTTCATATTTTATAAAGATAGACAACTAAAGGAGTTAAATTACTTTTTTAAGGTCAAGATTTTGAGCTGTTTGAAGAGGTGTATTTAGGCGGGAAGGAATAGGTTTCAATATAAGATTTTAAAATTTTTATTTAATTAAACCTTTTAGGTAGAAGCGAGGTAAATGCCAATTACAGGAAGTTATCAGTTTAAAAATTGTGACTGTTGTTAACCTGGCCCCTTCCACACTTTACCCCAAAACAATGTCACTGAAGTAACGTAGAATCTCTATTAGAGATCCTATGTCGAAATGTACATCCGACACCTTTGAATTTTGAAAATTTTCTCATATACATATATATATATATATATATATATATATATATATATATATGTGTGTCTATGGGGCTTTTCAATTCCCCACCCCACCCTTTACATTGCAGGTATTATTTAAAAAAAAAAATTAAAAAAAAAAGAGAGAGAGAGGACACTCCCACTTTCTCTATCAATTCAATTACTCATTGGAATAATGACAGAAATTAACCCAATGAATCATTTTTTTAAATAAGTTAAACAGCTTGGTTCTTAATCAGTAATATGAACAAATGATCATTTTGAAATCTCAAGTCATGTAAATAAAACCTTTTCACAAAATGCCAGTTTAAAATGCAGGCTGAACAGGATAGAGGTTTTTCTTTTCTTCTCCTTTTCATCACAAGAGACGGGTTTTGTTTGACAAAATCTATTTTATTGCTTTTATTTTCTGATGGGAATTGAAATATACTGACAAAAACAATTTTCTACAGAAAGAATGCCCCACCCCAAATAGATTTCCATAATTGCTGCAGCTTAATAGTCTGCCCTAGTAGCTATGTAAGCTTTTGATCCAGTTATGTCACCCCTCCCCCCAATCAAAAAAGGAAAAATAGAGGTCCATTCCTTCTTCATTCAAGATTATTGACATAATTAACAATTGACTGTTTTCTAATATATATATATTTTTTTTTTTTGTATCATTTTGTAAAAAGGCGACTTTCACTTAAATTTTACATACATTTGAAGGCCTTTTCAGACTGTGGAGAAATCTGAAAATAAGTGCACAAATCCAAAGCTGATATTTTGTTGAGAAATATAGTTTTTACTTTCAAGGTTAGGAGACAATTTGGACAATAACATTTTGTAAAGTCTGGTTTGAAAATATCTGCTGTTTAGTCTTTACAAGTATAACACGAATGCTTTTGTGACAATTGATGGCCTTTCTGCCTATTGAGCAAACAGCATAGAATATTCTACATTGGCTGTAAGAAGAAATTTTGATTATTTAAATCATTTGTAAAAAAAAGTAATCAAATTTGCTAGGTTTTAGTAAAAACTTAACTCGTATATCATTAAACAAGGCAAGGTTTTTAATTTTTTTAAATTTACATAGCAAAATAATGACATTAAACTAGGATTAAAAAATTATTTTACCAATCAACTTGCTTTATGCTGAAGATGTCATTTCCAGATTTGAGCCTATTTAAATGCATACAAGGAGAGGAAAAGAAATTAAATTAGAAAATGAAGAGAAGCAAATGCTTTCTGATACATTTATCTCCAATAAAAAGATTTATTTACTATGTTTTGGAAGATGTTGCATTGAGTTTTTTAATTTTGTTAATCATCACTGAGATGGTTTAATTTAAATTGATTGCACAATTTGATATTGACATTTTATAATGAAATCATCTTTAAACCATTAGCCTCCCCTTTATGAGTTGCTGCAATTAGTTTTGTTTATTGTTGCAGATTCTTACATATATTTGTACACTTTGCTGTTCTTTTTTCTAGCATGTCAATAGTATCCCATCTTTCAGGAGAAACAGAAAAGGAATGTTATTTTTTATTAGTTAACAATAAGTTCTCTCCCTTCTCAAACTTACCTGTTTGCACCTTCATGATTTTCGATTTTTTTTTAAAAATTTCTACAATTTACTGGTAATCTAGTTTATATTGTGTAAAATAATTTTTTGCTATTTTACCTTCAAATTAAATCTTCTGTCTATTTACATACGAGAGTTTTTTTTTCTCTTTCAAAAAAAAAAATTCTTTTCTGGTAAAGCTTGGCTGTCTTACAATTGGGAGTGCGGGGAGTAGTCCTTTGTTTGCACCCAATTGAGTAATGATCAGAAAATGGTATATTCCCCCCCCCCCCATCAAATCAAGTTCCATGTGATTTTGTAAGCTAAGTGTAGCTTAGATGTGCCTAAGCCAAAAGCAATTGATCCAGCAAGATATTTCTAGTTAGATAAACTTGATACTAACCATTGCACCACATCCAAGTGGCCAAATGAAGTTCCTTATCAAGGTCCAATGACCTAAATCTTCAAGATGCAATGCCAATTAATGACCCTTCATGGCTTCTGAGTAGCAAAGCTTACTTCAGTGTCCACCCCTTTCAAGTATCAAAACCTGGAATGCTGGTTAGTTGCTAAGATGGATTGCTTTTAATTCCAACCCCCACCTTTTTTAAAACTTAATTCATTTAATAATTTACAAATTTCAGATGGAACCTTTTCTATTAATTAAAAAATTCATTTCACTCAGGTGTTCATTCACAGCTTCCAATCAAATTAAGTATATTAATTTAAAAAACAAATCAAAACTGAACCCTTAGACATTTAGATCCAGGAAGAATTAATCTTAATTCCTTATTTACAAATAGTCAGCATTTTGACTGCTCAGTCTGACTTAAATACTATTCCATGCCAGTAAAATACAACCTACAGTTGGTGATGATTTTTAACTTTTCCATTTTATTCAGTTTCTTTGTATATTAATACTTTTTTTTCAACTTCTGATTAAAGTGCACATTGAGAAAATGAGCTTAAAATTTCTTACTTAAAACATGACCATTTGAAAAGATCTTTCAGTAATTATTCACCTATTGATGTCTATTTTTAAAAAATGTAATGTTTTACAAAATTGAAAACATTGACATGAGCTTTTCAGCCTTTTGTTCAAACCAAGAATTCATTTATAAAGATGGATGAAATTAATTGCGATGAACTTTTTTCTTCACCTCCAGATGATAGCATCTACCCTCAACCATTTTAACTTGTTAAAAGGAACACTTCTTTCAGCAAGTGGTCTCGCTGTTTTCCTGTCACATGGAATTTTTTTTAATACTAAACGCTTCTTTTTACCTGATGCTGTTACCTCAATAGAGCTTTCAAACACTTCCATTAATGTTAAGCAAAAGCTTTGTGTTGCAGTCAGCACTCCCCTCCCTCAACTGCAATAATTTCCATTCCAACTGGTGACCAGGCATTCAATTTACTTCACATTCACACCAGTAACTGCAACAAAATCTGATAACGGACAATGCTAGATAGAACAAGTCAGATTCACGACTATTCAAAGGGCATTAGGCATGAATTTGATCATTATAACTACTTACTTGGCTTTCCAGATTCAGTGAAATTTTTTTCTCTATAATGGAAAATTTAGAAGATATTTCCACGAAACAAGTATTGAACAGTGAAGAAATAATAAGCATCTTCCTTTACCACTTTCAGTTTTGAATATGCAATTAGATTTAATTGCAAACAAATACTGGTTAATTTGCTATATCAAATCATGCTCCTTGCTGGATGTTGCACAAAATCTGACCGTATCTGTGTTTTTAATCTAATTTATTACCGCTTTTTGGCACTAAATATGATTTTAAGATTAAAAGTAAAAGAGAAAAGTGTATAAAAAACAAAACAAACATTCCTTTAGTTTCCCCCTTTATTGTGATTTGTTATACATGTTTATGACCTTGGTCTTTCTTTCTTTTTTTCCCTTGAAAAGAGCCAACAAAGAAACATTGGCTACTTTCACAATCTTGAATCGAACACCAGGAATATCACCTACAGCATGACCTTTACGACCAAATCCAGCAACCAAAACTTCATCATTTTCCTGTGAAGAGAGAGTAGAAAGTCGGTTTGAGAAAAATCAGAAATACTTTTCTTAGAATTTAAGTTATTTAACAGTGGTGATTAAATAATTGCCATAATCAAATCACCTCAAAAATTTAACTTGCAGAAAGCAATTTCTTTACTTTTAAATAATCACAGATTCACAAATTAATCTTTCAAGTGATTGCCATAAATGTTACACAATTTCTGAAAGAATTTTTAAATAAATTAATTACTTAAAAAGACCCCAAACTTGATAAAAACGTTCTAACAAGTGTAGGCACCTAGATATTTCCAGAAAATATTTAGTCAATATCAAGCAACACCAGGAAGTACAAATGCTTATCAGATAAGTGACACTCTTCAGACTATAAAATAGTTTCAGTCCGCCCGTCACTAAGTTTTTCATCAGGTAAGCATCAGTTACAGACAGTAAAACCATGGATCATGAGAAACAGAAAAAAAAAAAAATCTTGAAGCCTTTTCGTTTTTAATTAGGTTTAATATTTCCAATAAACAAAATGCTTCATGTGCATGCTTGGTGCTGGAGACAATCTTTGGAGGTAATCGCTTAATACAAAGTAATATTTAAAAATAAAAAGCATTTGAAAATATTTTAAGACTCATTCCTAACTATAAAGTGTGATGATTAGGTAATCAGAGTGCATGCAATGCCAAATTTATTTGTAAAGTAAATTTAACTGTTCATAAATATGAAAATATTAACCTATAAATTTCATAAAACCATTTAATACATCTAGTCATATGTACATGCCAAGGAAATTTTAAGAATGCAGAAAAATAGTAACTAAACTGCCTCTAACAATTATTTAGTGAAGTCTATACACTATACAATTCCAATGCAAGACCAAAAGCAGTTGTAGAGTCCAACCCCTACTGAGCTTAAATACTACAAAAACGACATGATAAGTGACATTCTTTTAGACTGATGAAACGATAAGTTCGCCAGTCACAAAAATTGTCACCAGGAAAGCAGTCGTTACAGCCAAATCACAGATCATTACAAATAAACTTCCTAAAAACAGTTGACAAAGAAATATTCAGTAGCTATTATCAGAATCTTTCAGATGAAGGGCCAAAGGATACATTAATACAGTTTTTGTTAAGACCTTGAAAATGTAGTTTGGGGATATTTAGAAATGTATTTGACAAAGATTTTTTTTCAAGACTCATTTCCAACTATGAAAAGGAAAAATTAGGTGATCAGTGCCAGAGTATCCACAAAAAGATTCAGAGAACGGATAAACTTGATCATCATATCACCAAGAAATAATTGCAAACTTATTTGCAAAGAGTTAAAACAATATTCAAATACCATACATCTGTTTATAAATATGTAAAAAACTTATGAAAATTTATAAAAGTATCCACCCTCCAAAAGTTCCTAAAAAGTATTATTGGGAAGACAGGCGATAGACTAAACTATCGCCTGGTTCGCACTCCACCCACGTCTATTGAACAGGTGAAGAGGCTCATCCCTTGTTTAGGATGTGGTTTCCGGCTTTCTCTTTTCCAATCTTTTCCTTCCTACGTACCCCCTTGCGCTTCAGTGGCATTACCGCCTTGCTCGGGGTGATACGATAAAAAGAGAAATAGAAAAAAAAATTTTTTTTTGAAATTCTTGAAAAAAAAAAAAAAAAAAAAAAAAAAAAAAAAAAATGAAATGTTGGTTTTAAATGAAGACTTCAAGACTTAATTAAAACTTAAATTTTTTTTAACTCACAAGATAGCTATTATATATTTATTCCCAGAAAACATTTAGATAGTCAATATTAAGTGATATCTAAAAAAAAAAAAAAAAAAAAAAAAATGCTTATCAGATAAGTGACACTCTTCAGACTATATAAAATAGTATAAGTCCGCCCGTCACAAAGGTTTCATCAGGTAAGCAAGTCAGACACTAAAACCACAGATCATAAGAAACATATATATATATATATATATATATATATATATATATATATAGAGCGAGAGATCTTAAGCCTTTTTTTAATATTTTTAAAAATCAAAATGTAAATCTTTGGAGATATCCCATTTAATACAAAGATATTTAAAAAGCAAATGCATCTGACAATGATTTTTTTTCAAGACTTGTTCCCAAATTTAAAAAAAAAAAATTAGGTGATCAGTGCCAGAGTATCCACAAAAAGATTCAGAGAACGGATTAACTTGATCATCATATCACCAAGAAATAGTTGTGCCAAACTAGTTTGTAAAGAAATTAAAAGTTTTTAGGGTCATACAGCCATAGATAAAAATGTTATAACTTCTAATTTTTGAAAATGGCAAAAATCATTTGTTGCTGATTGCCTAAAGACACCATATGGTAGCAACCTAGGTCACGTAATAACTAGTTTACAAATTAAAATAATTTTGAGATTAGCACAAGAATGATTTTTATTTTACACCTTATTTCCAAAATGCCTATATAATTTCTAGAAAACTGAAAATTAAGCGATATCTAAAAAAAAAAAAAAAAAAAAAAAAATTTACAATGGCATGATTAAATATGAAATGCTTATCAGATAAGTGACACTCTTCAGACTATATAAAATAGTATAAGTCCGCCCGTCACAAAGGTTTCATCAGGTAAGCAACAGTTAGAAGATTTAATTAGAAATTTGACAAGTTGGTTTTATTAATGACAAAGCAAAGGCAGAATTAATTTGGTTAATGAGCAAGCTTCAACTTATCAGAGCTCAATTTTAAAAAAAAGATGCAATAGTAAATCCCCTGTGGTAAATAGTTAAAGCTTTTAAAATATTCACTAGTAAATATGTTATCTATTTTCATTCAGAGAAAAAAGAAAATTTTTTTTTGCAAGCCAACAACCTCCTTGCAATGTGTTTCTTTTTGGGTTTTTTTTTTTAAAAAAAAAAAAAAAAAAAAGAACAATTTCCAACTTGAGATTTGTTAGTGAATTTTATATATGCTTTGTATGGGTTAGCCAGAGAACACTAAACATGTGTATATAGTACCGAGCACGAATGACGCCATGTTAATTACAATTTTCACTACCTAAATGTTTTTCAGTTCCTATTAATGTTAACTCAAAAGTACAAAGTTTGAAGTGCCTGCATGTTAAGTATTTCAAATAAACATTTATATTTAGTATTTTTTTTTTTTTATTTTTTTCAAAATCGAGTAATGATTGTTTTAATCAATGGTTAGTGTTGCAGGGTAAAAGAAATTTCATCCATCAGTCTCAAGAACCGGTGTATGCCTTCATAATCTGTGGAAATATCAGGTCATACAGAGAATATTCATCATTGGATGAAAATTTCAGCCCCCAAAAATTTTACACTTTATAGGTACCTCCATAAAAATCACTGAAAACACAGCATAGTATGAAGGAAAAAGGCCCCAAACTAAATAAAAACAAAGTTTTATCAGCAAAATGTTTCTCTTTAAGAGGATAGATTTTTAAATTAAATTATTTTAATTTTTTTTTTTTTTTTTTTTAATTTAACATGTTTGAAATTTTGGTAGAAAATCTTTTCATTTCATCAGTGCGATATCCAAATTGTCCAATTACATAATGACAAAATGTAATATTACGCAAGGTACTTTTTTGACTGATTTGGAAATTCTTGCAAAAATCAAATAATGGTTAGATTTTTATAAACACTTCAGAACTTATTCATAATTGACTGAAAACAATTTTGAAATAATTTTTAGAAAATATTGGTACATATATTTTACACGTTAAAATATTAGATAATTGCTGAAAATTGTTAAATTTTAACTAGTTAAAAATAAACGATTTGTAGGAATAAGATTTATGCCAAATTTGTTTTCCACACTTGGCTTTTTTTTTTTTTTTTTTTTTTTTTTTTTTGACGGCTACTGTATATCATATCATTATTGCCTCTGATAAGGTGATGACAAGAATATCATAATTACAAAACGCTTTTATAGTACATTTCAGGTAGTTAAGCAAGTAATTCTTGTTTCAAGTCAACTTAAGGTAAATTTAAACTCGGTAATTGAATAAAATGTGTCAACGAGGTGTATTTTACTTTTGTAAGTTTTTTTTTTTTTAAACCAAGAATTAGATTCTGTTTACAATTGATGAAAATTGGAAAAATTTAAATTTAGTCTCTTGGCTTTCAATTAAAGCTTTAAGAAAAGATTTATTTTTGAAAAATTCATTTTAAAACTAAGGTATCGAAAATGAGTTGAGGTACCTATTTAGTACCCAGCGCAAATGACGCCATTTTAACTACAATTTTCAGGACTTGATTTTCTTACCTAGATAATGTTAATTTTAGGTACCTCCACTTTTTACGGGAAATTTGCATAGCGTAATGCAAAACACCACAAACTTAACGAAAATAAATTTTTATCGTCAAAATGTTTATCTTATTAAGATGAAAGACCAAATTATTTATTTTTTAATTATTTTTGGAAATTTTTTTAATCCTTCCAACATGTTCGAAATTTTGGTTAAAATCTTGTTTTGTTTTCTGTCATCAACTACTCCGAAAAATAACATTGTTTTTTTTTCGCGTGTTTTTTCCATAGAAAACACATTAATTTGGAAATTCTTGTAAAATCAAATAATTGTCCGATTTTAATGAAATTTTCAGGACTTATTCAGAAATGAATGAAATTATTTTTAATTTTCTGTTTTGTTTTAAATATTGGTAGGAACATTTTTTTTTTCCCAAAGGTATTACCCCCCCACTTAGTTAATTTCATGAAATTTTGCACAAAACTTTTTTGTTCCCATGATTTCCAAATTGACGTGCAAAGAACTTCAAATCTGCTCTGAATTGAAAAATAATAAATCCAATAAATTTATGACATTATTACTTAATTAAAAAAGCTCCTAATTGCTTTTGTACATAAATAATATTAAGGACAATATTGTTTGAAAAAATTTTTTTTAAAATTTGATAAATAATGAATTTTTACAAGAATTTTTTTTCAATTTTTTAAAATTTTAATTATAATAATTTAAAAAAATTTTTAATAGTTTAAAATCGTGTAAATTTCTGTATTTGTTTGTTCTGATGAGATTATATTAATAATTAAGTGAAAAAAAAAAAATTACGAATCCAAAATTGCAAAGATTATTATTTGTTAGGGGGGCTCAATGATTTTTTTAAAATAATTTTATTTGTATTTTTTGGGTTCCTTATTTTCATGTACGGTACACTATAAGTGCCATTATTATGTAGCAGGTCACGTGATCTAAGAGTTTTGTCCCTTTATTCTAATTATATCACATTTTAGTTTCTTATCTGTCTGCATACCAACTGGTTGTATTTTTGCTCAGCTTTCGTGTAAAATTTAAACTGTAAAGTTAATTTTTCTTTTATGTATTTACATAAGTGTGGATCATACAGTAACCCTCGAAATAATAAACGAACAATAATTGTTACAATAAATCCCAAATGAGTTGCTGTGATCCAAAAAAGAAGAAAAAGCAGATACAGAAAGCATGGACAGGAGAATTATAGCTCCCTTGACCCCAAGTCAAGCAGCTTACTATGTTCGCCTACCTTACCTCTCTCCTCCTTATTCTTTTACTGTCTCAAAAACTACTTACTGACCTAAGGAGGGAATATATCAAAGACATTCCTTAATTCCTAAGCATTAGTTATACTGACTGAAATTGAATTCTTTAAAAAAAAAAAAACTTTAAAAATTTGTCGTTCGCATTTTTTTTTTCACGACATTTATTTTGTTAAAGAAAGACATTTAAAAATGTATTTTTATTTTATTTTAATGACAGTTATAATTTTAATAAAGAAAGACATTTAAATTTATTTTGAAAATAATGTTTAAACGTATTTTCTTAGTTTTGCTTTCAGTTTCATGACACTGACAGTTATTTTAATTGTGATAAAAAAGAAACATTTAAATTAATTTTGAAAATTATGTTTAATTAATTTGAATTATTTTTAAACTTTATTTCCTGCTTATTTGAAATTAGCCTAGGTTTTTCATTTTCTATTAATTTTTTTGTTGAATAGTTCTACTTTTCTTTTCTACTGTGTTCATTTTTTTTTTTCGAAATAGAAAACTAGTTTTTTATTTTACTTAATGTTAATTAAAGTTTATTAATGATTACTGATTAAATAATAATTTATTAAAAAATTCCAAATCAAGATGTTAATTTTTTGGCTTATTTATGTTACTTTTAATTTTTGCTAATTATAGATGTCTATGAAAATTTGTCATTTCTGGCCATCCGTAGCAGCTGTCAACATTCCGTCAAACATTCGATCTGATAAACACGATCAATCGTTAATAATTCGTTGCATATTACTTTTTTATGCAATAAATAAGTAATATTTGTTTCAATTCAGATAAATTAAACTTTCAATTTTGACTAAAATAAAGTGTCAGAAATCTTTTGAAATATTTTTAAAAATTTGATTTGTGTTTGTTTACAAATTCTTTAATTTTAAGAAAATGGCCGCTTTTAAGAAAATTTTAAGAAATTGAAATTAAATGTGACATTCGAATTTAATAATTTCTATATGAAATACACCAGAATTTTCTAATTAATGGAAATAATAAATTTAATTAAGCTTTCATTTAAATTTAAAATGAAATCTTGAAGAATGTTTTTTATTTTAAAATTTTAATTTTAAAATTAGGTATCGTAAATTTTTGCCGAAAAAGTGGAGGTACCTAGTTAATTTTGAAGTATCTGTATGTTTATATTTACTATTTTTTTTTATATTTTAAAAATTGGGTGTGATATACACAATTGTTTTAATCGATGGTTAGTGTTGCAGGGTAAAAGAAACTTCATCCATCAGTCTCAAGAACCGGTGTATGCCTTCATAATCTGTGGAAATATCAGGTCATACAGAGAATATTCATCATCGGATGAAAATTTCAGCCCACTAAAAATTTTTAAATTCTACTTACCTCAATGAAATTTAAACAACCATCATTTGGTACAAAAGCTGTGATTTTTTTGCCATTTTTGATCAGCTGAACTCGCACACATTTCCTGATAGCAGAGTTTGGTTGTTTGGCTTCAACACCACTGGAAGAAGGAAAGGAGAGAGAGAGAGAAAAAAAAAGGGACACACATTAGAAATTAAGTTACAATTTTAAAAACAAACATTTCTGCATAAAATTTCTCTTAAAAAAAAGAAAAGAAAAAACATTTAGGCTTTAGTAAAGACGCCAAAATAACGAAAAAACTTACAAATCAAATATTGCAACTAGGGACCCCCCCCCCCAAACAAAAAAGAAAAGAAAAAGAATCATACACTTTTTCCAAAACAATCCCCTTTGCATGAGAAGAGCCACCAAAAGGATTAGCCTTATATCGAGTTCCTAAATTTGCTTTTTTGTAATCATTATCATGCCATCTTTGCTTGCGACGATGATCTTTTAGCTTTCGAGCAGTTCTTAAACCTCTCGGCTTACCTGTTGTGGAAAAAAAAAAAAAAAAAAAGGTTAGTTTAAATATACAATTTTCATGTAGGCATATAGTTTGACAAAAAAAAAAAATAATAAATAAAATAAATAAATACCAAATTTAGCTTAATAACTAAGTGATGACCGTTCTAAATGGTTGAACAAGAAACCTTTCTCTTGAACAGCATCAGCTTGGAATGAGAGCTGAGCTTGAATTCACTTATGCAAAAAATACCCCTGAGAAAGGTATCAATCCATCTTTTCTCCAGCTATGGGTTAAATAATAAGACAGATTGGTTTCTATAACCTTGGTTGGCAACCAGTCTACCATAGTAATGACAACCTACTGCAAGGAAATCTGCCCAGTCAGCCATGTCTCTTGAGACATGATTGATTAACCAACGTCTATCACATGACACTTAACATTATGTGAAATAAATCATTGATGCAATGTCATTAAGCAATAATAATAAAACAGCATAGAATGATATCAGTTAAGACTTTTTTAACCAAAATTTCGAACGTGCTAGGATTATTAAAAAAAAAATACTTTAATCTTTCCCCTTTGGAAACATTTTAATGGAAAACCTCGTTGTTAACAAGTTTGGGTCCTTTATTTTTTCATATGCTGTACTCATTAAGTCAGTCAGTTAAGTGCCATACGTGATACACGCTTGGGCGATCATATCTCGAAAGCTTATCCTGCAGTAGGTTGCCATTGTTTTCTGAGGTAGACTGGTTGTCAGCCAAGGCTATAGAACCCAATCTGTCCTGTTATAACTAGAAGGAAGAGGCGGATTAATATCTTTCCCAATGGTATTTGCGCGTAAGTGAATGCAAGGAATACAGCTGGAATTCGAACTCGATTCCTCGTTCCGAGTCAATATCCACTGCACCACAACGCACATCCAAATAAAGTTCCCATGCCGGGAATCGAGTCACTAAGCGAAAATTGAAAAGAACTAAATTTTTTTTTAATTCAAGTGCATAAAATGTGCTCATTTTCAAAGTAAGGGTGACCTTACACGACATTATGATTAAATTTACTATAGTCATCGATCTAGTTTCAACATTTCTAAAATTAGAAGGGAAACATTTCCAATATTTTTAAGATCACCGAGTATTTTAAAAATTATATAAAAAGGCGTTCATCTGAAAATTACTAAATTTATGTAGAAGTCTTTTACTAGAAGTAAATAATACTCGTTTCAAATTAGATTGATTGTACTTTAATTTTACTTATTCCTCAAAGTTTCAGAAAAATATATATTTTTTTATTGATAAAAGAAAATTACATTGCGGTGAAAGACTTTTTTTTTCATATATACAATAAATGATTCTAATCAATATAAATTAGAAATAGTAAATTTAATATTTTAACTTACATTTAAAAGCTTCAGAAAAGATTTTTCATTAATCAAACAAAATCAAGCAAGACTTATTGCGAAAAAAGCGAAGGTAAATACAAGCGCTTTTTTAAACCAGATTTTTTAACGTGGTTTTTGTTTGTAGCTGATGAACTTTAGATTGTTGAATGATTCAACTACTAATTTTATTCATAACTTAAAAAACCTGTTGAGTTTGAAGAAAATTTCAATGTTTTGAGACCACTTTCGCACCGTAAACTAGACAGGTACGTGATTCTTGAAATATGATTTAAAACAGAAAAAAAATGCCGGAGGACCCTAAAAATATCTTTATTTTACTAACTAATGTTTTATATCTAATAATAGAGGAAAAATTAAAGGTTGCTAAAATTTTATAAGTAATTTCAACAAAACACCCAAGGAAGTCAAAAAAAAAAAAAAAAAAAAAAAAAAAAAAGCTTGCTTAGTTTTTATTTTATAATAACGATTGTCAGATGATTCCTTAGTATTTAGTTATACAGAAATACGAGAAAAGTTATCAGTTAAATTAAAACTACATTAATTTTGAACGAAAATAATCTTTAAAAAATTTTTTAATTAAATAAATTCGCTTTAAAGTGGAACACACGTGGTCAATCGGACATGTTACAAAAAAAGGGGGGGGGGGCTTAAATATTAACCGAAAAGTGATTTTATTAATTTTCATACTCCAATAACCTGATTTAAGAAAACATTAAGAATCAACAAAAGATTCTATATTAAATATTTTTTCTTCAAACCAGCAGAGTAATAAAACTTAAACACGCTGCAGCTAAAAAGAAAAACGTAGCATACCGGGTAGAAACTTCTATATGCATGAAATTGTTGAAAATAAAGTTCAGAATACTTTGAAATGTAATGAACCTAGGAAATTAATACATTAAAAATGTTTATGTTGTATATAGAATACATAAATCTTATTAAAACTATGAAAATTCATCAAAGAATTAGAAGAGATATCCGTAATACTACTTACCCATTATGGCGGCTAGAGAGTAAAAGGGACCAGAACTGCGTCTGCGCAATGACTTCAAACTTCGCGAGATTCTCGTCAGTCACATGACTTCCTGTTCTCGTTCGAAATTTTGTTTTATACATTAGCAGACAAGACTTCCTCAACGCCTACTGATAGTTTTTGAGTTTGGATCAAAAGCTTGTGACAACGGGAGGAAAAAAAAAACATGAATATACTGGCTCTTTCTATTTTTTCAGTACTTTTAATAAGTGCTGGATCTAATTTTGCTAATGGAGGTGATGTTCCAGCCTTGATCTGGTCGCCAACTAGGTAAAAAGACGTTAACTTTATTGTTTCGTTTGAAGATCTATGACCCATTGTCAGAATTTATTTTTGTTGAGTATATCCACCTTTCTGACTTTAAATTTTAATATCATTTGTGTAGAAAGTGGTAATTATTCCCCCTTTACTAATTAAACCTTGGTCATAGAAAGACCAAAGAATTTTAAAAAATGTATCTTTTGCTTACCTTGAGGAAAATTTGATTTTTTTTTTTTTTCATTTAATTAAATCATTAAAAATCAGATTGTTACAACTTATGTAACAAAAACGAGATTTCTTTAAGTTCATAACAATATAACTTACAGTATTGTTATAAACAAATTTCGTTTTATTTCTTAGCTGATCTTTAAGTTTACGCTTTGAACAAATCACTTGGTTAAAAAATAAAAAACGTTTACGTCTGAGTGATTTCGTCAACTATTTCCCGTACTTAGGAAAGCTACGGTTTGTAAATTAAAATCCGCAGTTTAATCATCATAACCAAAGAAATAGGAACCTATTTGAAGTTTTGAATCTCTACACATTCTACAAGTAACAAAAACTCATTTAATTCGGTCTTATTTTTAAGTTAACAATAACATTGTTTGGTAAACCAGCTGATCGCTTTCTTCAATTTCAAACTCAAACACAAAGAAAACCTTACTTTCAAAAAATATACCTATAAAATCGAAGAGTCAAATAAAAATGAGACTAATTACTTAATTTAAGTTTTATAATGTTTACTTTTTTTGTTTTTTTTACATTGGATTCTGTTCCTGTCTGAATTTATTTAAGAAATTACAATGGAACAACTGTTTCTGAGTTACCCAAACCAATTAACTTTGAAAATGAATATTTTTTCACTTTAAAACTTTTCAGTGTTTTTTTATGTAAAAAAAAAAAAAATAGAATCCAATTTAACCTCCTTTCTGAAGTCATTTTTTTAATTTTTTTTTATTATCTCTAGAAAACTAGGTATCACTTTCTTTACTTTAAAAAAAAATCTTTCGCAACATCAATTAAAGCTAAAAAACATTTAACTTGAATAAAAGAAAAGGTCAAATTCCAAATTTCTGCTCTCGCAATGATAAAGCAGGATTTTTTTTTAAAGTAGCCCTTGAGTTTTCTTTTAATTTAATAACAAAAAAAAAGATACAAGCAACTCTTTTTAAGGACTAAAAAAGGTTGACCAACGACTGTGAATTCGAAACCAGTATTTGCTTCTTTTTTTTCCCCCTGAAAGACAAACCTTTCTTAGCCTTTATATTCATTCTCTAAGATTCTATCTATATTCTAAAAAAAACAAAAAAAAAACAAAAAAACACACACAGTCTTGGGAATAAACTATTTTTACAAGTTTTTTTTTTTTTGGTTGTTTTATTTGGTTAAGTTAATACTCTTACTGATCTTATTATTGAAAAACAAAATGTTATCTTTAAACAATCATATTTGTTTCCATACTTTGTTGAATATTAACTTGTAGGAATTAAAGTCTGTTCTTTAAATAAATTTACATATGTGCTGTATCTTTGTACAACTTATTTTAAGTCCGTAATAATAATCACATGATTTTTTTTGTGTGTGTTTTCTCTTAGTCTCGTGTTCTGAACACTTTTTTTGTCTGTTTTTAAAGTTCACTAATCAGAACTGACGAAATTTTCATTATTACTTAATTTAAAAATAACTGCTCTATGATAACTAAGATTTTTAATTTTAACTAACAAATAAAACATCTAATAATGCGAGTTACTTAGTGAAAAAACACTGAAAACAGCAACAGAACTTTGACATTGACGGACTTTTGCCTGCTCAACACTGAAGTTTGCTATCAGGGATTAATAAAAAATATACAATCAAGAATTTTGTAAAATTATTTCTCTTTTCTTAGTTTTGAAAATATAAAATTTTCATTGCATTGTTTCGGATGGGTAAAAAAAAGGTCACTCAGTTTGTGTTGAAACTGCTGAGTTATGTCCTTCATCACTGAAAAGGTGCAATTAATATAAAAAACATGAAAAGTTGACAACAATAAATGATAAATCTTCTGTTTTATAAAGCCGTGTTATATCTTGTTTAAAGAAAGTTCAACAAAATAACCCAGTTCACTGTAAAAGATTATCTGAAGAATAAGGATTCATTTTCATTTTCATTATCATATGTCTGCATAATGTGAACATGTCTTGAAATATTTTAAATTTTTATGTCTACTTAGTTCTCCATGAAATCGCTAAAAAATCAGCATACCGTAAATGAAAAGTCTTATCGTCAAAAAAATCTTTATGAAGAGGAAGGATCCAGATTTTTTTTTTATATATATATTTAATGAATTTTTTTACTCCTTTTTAAAATATTCAAAATTTCTTTATTGAAAAAAAGCAAATTTTTTAGCGTTTAGCTTTTTTTGCGGTGACGCACATTAACTCTAAAATTCTTGCAAAAAATCAAATAATTATCGCATTTTAAATGAAAATGAGTGAAATTATTAAAAAAATTTTGATTAGAAAACTTTGGTCAAAATTTTTATTTACATGTTTCACCCACTTAATTTTATGAAAACTGGAGAAATTCAATGTGATGATTTTTATTTTTTAGTGACTATAAATTAAGCAGAATTTTTTAATTAAAAAAATGTTTTTTTACAATTTTAAAAATTTAAATTGAGTAATTTATAAAGTTTTAAAATAAATCTTTTAAAATTCAGATTCGATGAGGTAACTCTTAGTCTTTTAGTATTAAAACTATATATTTAAAGCTTATTACAATCTGATGATCCCCCCTCCCCGAATTATATTTTAAAAGAATTTCGATTTGTATGTTTCTTTATGAGCAGAATTTCTAAGTATGATTGTTCAGTCAGTTAACTACCATACGTGAAACACGCTTGGACGATCATGTCTCGAAAGAGATATGACTTGGCAGAAGATTATCCCACAGTAGATTGCCATTACTTTTTTGCGGTAGATTGGTTGCCCACCAAGGCTATAGAACTCAATCTGTCCTGTTAACCCATAACTGGAGGAAAGAGACGGAGTAATACCTTTCCCAAGGGTACTTGTGTGTAAATGAATGCAACTAGAATTTGAACTCGGCTTCCCAATTTCTCTTTCCGAGTCAATATCCACTGCATAAAACGCACATTAAAACCTGACATTAAAAGGTCACGTTTTGAGAGTTGTTTTTGTGGTGCAGTGGATATTGGCTCAGAACGAGAAATTGGGAAGCCGAGTTCAAATTCCTGTTGAATTTGTTGCATTCACTTACGCACAAATACCCTTGAGAAAGGTATTAATCCGCCCATTCCTTCCAGTTATGGGCTAAATAATAGGACAGATTGGGTTCTATAGCCTTGGTTGGCAACCAGTCTACCGCAGAAAGCAATGGCAACCTACTGCAAAATAATCTTCTGCCCAGTCAGTCATGTCTCTTTCAAGACCTGATTGCCTAAGCGTGTATCACATATGACACTTAACTGACTGGCCTTCCTTATATATAAAAAAAAAAAAACCCTCACATAAAATTTGTCTGCTCCATCATACTTAACTACAGGATGTGGTGGATAAATTGTGAACTAAATTATACAGAAATGAAAATAACACTGAGATCTCATTTTAACAGTATATTTACCAAAATTACACAAAAATATCTTAAAATACAAAGTAAATTTATTCAATAAAACTGGCATTGGCTTCAACCATGGTCTGCAGATGACTTCAGAATCTCTGGCATCTCTTCAGGATGGCCTCCTTGTTGTTGAATGCTGTCATAATCCTTTTCAGTTTATTTTTGCTGTTACAAGTTTTGTTAGTTTCTCACTCAACTGCGTCCCACACATAATAATCAAGGGGGTTGCAGTCTAGGGACTTAGGTGGTCAAATGTAAAAGGGTGATATGGTCACAGAAATTGTTTGACAGCCAAAATTGGATTCTCCTGCTTTTGTGGTATGGTGTAGAGCACTTTTGCGAAACATGTATCTTCCAGCAGACACACTCTTGACCCAGGGCAGCACTACCTCTTCAAGTCACTTGATGTAGGCCTTATTGTTGAGTCTGATGCCCTCACCAACAAATTCTGAAGTTCTTTTCTTATTAGAATAATTAGATTGAGCTTTCTGAGCTGCTGTGCCTTTTGTAATCACCAATCAGTAAAGTGATGGGTATCAAACTGGAGTGAAATTTAAAATAAACTTGCAACTTAATTAACCAAATAAGCTTCTGATGGTCTGTTAATAAGAGACAAGAAATCCAGGGAACCAGAATATTTACCTATGGGGGGGAGATTGTTCTCCAATCAACACTGCTGCATAACTCACTTTACAATTCTTTCCGCATTTTTGCAATCAAATCGTCTGAAATAAACAGACATTTTGCTTTTCAAACAGAAAGAGAAGCAAAACTATTTAAAATTAGTGCCACAACACTGGGTCCCTACAATGACAATAATAAAAAAAAGTGCCTGTGATTTATTTACAGCTTCAAACAGTTCATTATTACTAAAGTTATAGGTATGCAAAAGTACTCAAGGTTGAGATTACAGAGCATGAACATTCAGCTCAAAATTGTACTCATAAAACCTATACTAATATTTGCACAGGAAATATGAGAATAGCCTTGACATTTACAAGTAATATTTAGCAAACAAGACTATTTTTTTTTGCTATATGTTATAAATCTAAATCCTATAAAACCAAGTCCTGCTACTACAAACATTACCATTTATCTGAGAAACTTGTAAGGATTAATTTAGTAATCAAGTAAGTTATATTGGTTCCATTAGTGAAAGGTCCAAGTTTACAGGATGCTAACTTATATATATTGTGTGTATTTTAGCAGCATTTTCTCATTAATGCAGGTTTCATTCTATAATATAGACAAGTTTTGTCTATTAATTTTGTGTAGGATCCATTCATACCGTCTGATATACTTGATGGTGATATCGTTGAAAGACAATAAAAAATCACAGTAATTGTTGATTTTTTTTTTTGTTTTATGGGGTCTAAGCTTTCGGCTCACATAAGCCATTATCAAAGAATAAATATTAACACACGGTAAACATAGAACATTTAAGTTAACAATAAAGAGAATTAAATTGAAAATATAAGTCCATCCCTACCGTGGCGGATGGCCGAAGACAGTGACAAAATAGTGGCGTTGTGGTCCTTGGTCTGATTACAGGCATTTGAGTACGTTATTGGAAATATCAAAATTGATTGTATTTAAACCTATATATAAACGTATATACTCACACACATCTCCACCCATATATACTTTTTTTTTTTTTTTTTTTTAATCATTTCACACCAAGCAAGGCATTCCACTGCCACTATTGCACATGGGGTTATATAGGGGAAGGTAAAGAGAAAGAGTGGTTAGATATAGGAAATGTCAGAAGGAGGGTGATAGATAGGTAAGGATACCGAGGCTGAGGGTTGGGTAGATGGGAAGAGTGTTTGAAAGAATGGATGCGAGTTAGTGTGTTAGGTGTCTATGGACCTTACATTTAAACTCCTGGAGATTGTAGCCGTCGGGGAAGCAATCATGTGGAAGGGAATTCCATAGTCAGGAAGTCCAAGAAAAGAAACTGTTGGAGTAGAAATTGCGGTTACATTTAGGCAAAAACGAACAAAAAAAAAATGGCTTACTTTTAACAATATTTAAGACAGTTGATCCCATCCTAAAACGCAAATTGTTACTGCCAGTGAGTTGAAAGTACTTTTTAATGCGTTTTGCATTAAAAAGTACTTTCAACTCCTTCTTACAACTTTTAAGCAGATGTTTTTATTAAAAAAAAGTAGCCTGCAATGAGATTTAAATTCTCGAACATGAGTTTGGATCTTCTTGAGAGCTATTTGTTCATTTACATTAAAACTGATTTCCTCATCTTTATTATCACAAGACGTTGTTCGTTGTGTCCTCCAGCTTTCAGTGAACTGTCAATGAAAGTAACCTTCAGAATTTTGATCTGAACTCTGAAACGCTTTATTTAAGCTATATTCTATGGCAATAATAGATTGTTCTTGTTCTGCTTTCAATGTCAACATATATTTAGTGTTCTTTAGTACTACCATTGCTCTCTCTGTTTCTAGATTCTCTAATGGCAACCTGAATTGACAGACACCTGAAGAGGGGGCTGAAACATTAAAACATTTGACCAATAACAACAAAGATGAGGAAATTAGTCCGAATGCAAATGATAACTTCTTATTTCCAAAATTCATAAAGAAGCTAGTTGTTTATTTTTCATTTGTATTGCTTGCTTCAAAAATTTATAAAATAACTTGTGCCATGAGATAAAAACGAAATGAAAAACAAATTAAAAAAAAAAAAAATGGATGGCAGTACAATTCTCTCCACTTCCACAACTCCTCATTTGTCATCTGTTGCATCATTGTTTTACACCCACACTGAACCACAATTCACACATCTGGTTATTTTTTTCTTTTTAACCTGACTTTTTTTTTATAATGTTCTGTTTTTGTTTACAAAACCCTAGCATCAAAAATATATTCTGTTGTAGATTTGTACATCATTGCAGAATTTTGCTTGTCCAGTGTCTGTCCATTGAATTAACAGAATACCATTTTTATTAACCTTGCTAATTTGAAAATCTAATCCGCTATAGATTTCACCTGTCATCTACCATAAAATATTCATACATCTTAAACTTTATAGTCCCAATTATAGATTAAATATTAGGGCAAACTTGGATCTTCAGCCTGGCTTAGCAACCAGTTTAGTGGAATGATCTCTCTGAATTCAAAACCATATACCCCTGGCAAAGCACATGCTATACAGCTAATGAAACGAGCATGGTGTTTACAATCGTTCTATGTTCAGGATTGCATTTGCTTAATTAGTCATTCGGCATTATAATATAGCGAACAGAGAGCACTGACAGTAAAAGATTCTTATAAATTTGACTTGTCACAATTGTTAACTGTGCCAACAAAAGAAAAAAATTTTCGTTTTAGATTTTTACTCTTTCCTCATTCTTTTTTTCTATCTTATCTTTTTCCTTTCCTGTGAAATTTAATTAATGACTTTTATAGCAACTATTTACAAATGACCTTTGTGTTCTGTTTCTCCTCCAAATGTTCGACACGATTGCTACACAACAGCTGTGCTTTATAGGCTTTGAATTCCGACTTTTTCATTAGCATTGAAAATTTTTTTTTTGTTGTTTCTGTACGTACTCTTATGTTCATGGTAAGAGCTAAGTGGTTAGAATAACAGACAGGAATAGTCCTGGGTGTGAAAATAAACTACATTGATCAACGTGGTCTCTGATCGGGAGATTAGAAGTTTTGAAGAGTATGGAACAACCTCATAATTGCCGTTGTTCCCAAGTTGACACTCACCTGGAGTGGTAGCATTTGTTAGGGTCCCTGCTAACAAAAACAAAATGCTATGAAAGTATAACAATACATTTTTGCAATAAAAATATCAGTGCTACATTTTTAGACTAAAAAAAAACAACAAAAAAACAAATTTGGTCATCTGGAAAGTTTATGCTTATTTTTAGTTCCAACACGTCGAGTTTGACAGATGTATTTTGCTCACATTTCCGATTCACATTCTCTGTTAAGAAAGAAAGTTAAAAATTATTTACATCATGTCAGTTTTGCATCTCTGTGAAAAAAAGATGTTAAAGTCTATTTTACACACTTGGGCCTTTTTTTTTTTTTTTTTTAATTACCGTAAAGGTAAAAAAAATGTCTCAAGTAACAAGAAATATATGCACTGTTTGTGGTGGAGGTGCTTTAGTTGATAGAACTAAAAAAAAAAGTGGTTTTCTAAGTTTAGAGTTGCTTGCTGATTGTGGCCTTATTGATAACGTATTCTCAGGCAGACCCCCACCAACTCCATACATGATAACCAAATCAAGATATCGATTATACAACATGGAAATTGGCAGAAACATTAAATTTATTAAAATCCATCATCAATTAGTGAAACTTGGATACTCAAATTCATACGATGTTTGGATGCCACATGATCTGAGTTCAGAGTCCTTTGAATCACATTTCTATCTGATTTGCTGTATAAACAAATTGAGAATAAACCTTTTTTTTTTTTTTAAGTAAATTGTGACTACTGATAAGAAAAAGATCATTTACAACAATCTTCAGTAAAAAAGATCCTGGGGTAAGCAAAATGAGCCAACTTTAGCCGCCTCTAAAGCAGGTCTTAATTCTAACAGTCATGTCGTGCATTTGGTGAGATTAGAAAGGAATCCTGTACTGTGAGCTTCTACCAAGTAATCAGTCAGTTGATTCTGAAAAAGTACTGCTGGCAACTGGATGAATTTTACAGGCAGTAATTCAAGAAAAATACCTGAAATTTCTGAACAAGGATAATGCCAGACCTCGTTTGTTTGGCAAGCCAACAAAAATTGTTGCAGCTTGACTGGGGGATGTATTACCCCACCCACCATATTCTCCAGACATTGCTCCTTCGGATTTTAATTTATTCAGGTCCTTGCGAAATAATTTAAATGATAAAAATTGTAGTTCTTTGAATGGCATAAAAAACCCCACCAAAATTCTTGGAAGATGGAATCTTTAAGTTGAAGGAAAAATGAAGAAACAGTGTGCAACAAAATGGTTCATATTTAGTTAAAAAAATATTTAATGGTATTATTTTGTTTTGTTTTAATTTCCCTTAAATATCAGAACGAACTTTCTGGACAACCAAATATTTATCGTAAAATAACAAACAATATATTTTATCTGTAGTTGAAGGCATAAGATTGCACTCAAAATATAGCAATTAGCATTAAATAACTTAGGGAAGTTAATGTGTGGCTAAACAGAATTCACCAAGAGACAGGAATCTACAAAATGCAGGGTTTTATGAGTAAATTCTCATTTTTAATTTTGTGCATGCATGTTGTTTGTTTTTGTTTGTCGACTGCACAGTATAGTAGGGTCAGTTAGGCACTGTCTGTGTGATAAAGAGCAACATGGCAGAATTCGTTCCACCAGAAATTTGGAAACAGCTTGTATTGCTTGGCATTCATGCTGGATGCTCCAAAATGAACATTTCAGATTTTTTTGGATGACAATATTGGAACGGTGCAGGGGAGTCTAGCGGTGATTATGGAAGCTCAGAAAGCCCCCTCTAATTGTTCTGATAAAAGACCTCTGGAAATTGTTAAGGCCTATATCAAGTGTCTTGAGTAGGTAGTGCTGTTCTGAGTCAAAAGGGTGGCTGCTGGAAGATCCTATGTCTGGCAACAGGACTCTGCACCATGCAGGAGAACCCAGTTATGGCTGTCTGACAATTTCTGCTAGCTCATCTCCCCTTACATCTGGCCACCTAACTCCCAGACTTGAATCCCCTTGATTATTATGTGTGGGGCGCAGTTGAGTGAGAGATCGATAAAACTTCTTACGTTAAAGATGAACTGAAAGCAAGGATTATGTCTGCATTCACCAACTTAAACAAGGAGACCATTCAGGAGATTCCAAAGTCATCTGAAGGCTGTGGTTGAAACCAGATGTGATTCCCCACCCACTTTAATGAAATGAATTTACTCTTTAGCATTTCAAGATATTTTTGTGTAAATTCATCTGTTAAAATTGTCAATATTATTTTCATTTTTGTGTAATTGAGATAACAATTTATCCATTGTACCATGTGTGAGTGTTTTATATATATATATATATATATATATATATATATATATGTTACACACCTACTAGGATTATACAAGTATGGATGAAAGTGTTCTAAAACCCTTAAATAATTCCTCTTAATATCAAAAATGTTTTGGTTGTTTGGAAATTCCAGTCACACATTCAAAAACAATCCCTGTTCAAGCATTTGAAAAACAGGAAAATCAGTTATTGTAAATCGTCTGAAGATACTGGAAGGTTGAAACCTAGGTCGTAGAAATAACTAATTTCCAAACGAAAAATATTCCAAAGTTCTACAATATTGAACGCTTTCTAATATAACCGTGTAACGGTCTAATTTAATCCTGACCAAAAACTGATTCATCAGAAATTTAAAATAAGAAAACCATGAAATTTTCACAGGTTAAAAGTAGAAGTTAAGTTTAAATATTTAATGATGAAATAGGGGAATTTCTGCAGATATTTTATTGTCATAGAATTTACCATGTGATTATTCATTAACTGAAGAATTAAGATTTATCAGAATATTAAAATAAGAAAACCATGAAATTTTCACAGGTTAAAACTAGTAATCTTAATGTTCAATTCTAGAGGTCAGGTTACTTCCTATAAAATCTCCTGAAAGAAAAAAAAATCTTTTGATTACCATCATTTTGTTTTTCGTTTTTCCTTTTATAATAATAAACAATATAAAGATAAAATTCACAGTATTCTGATATTAATATTTATCCCTAATTGATCTCTGAAAATGGGAGCAACAAAAGTTGCTACTTACTACATTTGACTTGGTCATGCTATTTCTGTACAATCTCATAACAAAAGGTGATAGAAATTTACATGTGAAGTATGATCCCTGCTGTGGAAAGGTTGCTAATGATATGTTTTTCTTTAGGTAAGAATAGGAAAAGAGGTCTACCTATTTGACTGACCTGCTCTAGAAGCTGTCATTCACTAATCATAAATAATTATGAAGAGAATTGTTGTCCCAGTTTGTTAATAGGACAACAGATAGGACATTTTTTCTTTTACACGACTATCAAGTTTTTTTGCATTCTTCTGTATGCCATGCCCTTTCGTGATACAAGTGATCATGGCTTTCCACGACTTCCTGTCTTTTGTAACTCTGAGCAATGTTTTTTGTCCCCTTATCTCTTCCAGTTTCTGATCTGCCATCCATTTACATGCTGGCTTATTTGCAGTGGCCCAGAAATTTCAACTTTCTTTTTCTAATTCTAAGTACAAGTGTCGTTTTCATTCTTATTTTCCTTGAAACTTTCTATGGTATTTTAGCGTTCTTTTATAAAGCCACATTTTTAAGTTTCATCTTCATCCATCAAATAACACCCTGTCATATTAAAGAAGGTACATTAAAATAGGTTGTGTTGTACTTATCTACCAAATGGAAAGGGCCTACTTGTCTTGAAAATCAGAATTCAAAATTTTGGATTTTAACTGAACTAGAACTGCAATATCTGTCATGATACCAATGCCCATCATTTTGTTTCCTTTTCTGTAAAAATAAGTTATAAAAATAAAAACAACTTTCTTCAATGTTTTAAGTTGGAATCCTGCTTCTTCTTGGGTTTCGAGTTTTTAAATGACATCATCCCTTTATATTGTTATATACCTTAAATATTCCACTCAACTATTTGACAGTGTTTTTTTTTTTGTTTTTTTTTTTAATAATCAGTTCACCCCAAGCAAAGCAGTACTGCTACTGGTGCACAGGGGTTTACAATGAGAGGAGATGGATGACAGAAAAGAAAACAATAGAGATGATGTTGTAGAAAGGCTAAGATAAAGGTGAGAGTCAGGGACATAGAAGATAGCATGTGACGTTTCATTTAGACTTTTAAAGATTGTAGCTATCAAGGAAGCAAGCATGGGGAAGGGAGTTCCATTTGCGGGAAGTGCAAGGAAAGAAAATTCCAGACTAGAATTGGCGGTTACATTTGCCTATTTTAACGGTTAAAGAGTGGGACTTAATTGCCAATCTAGTTGCACGAGTAAACTCGTAAGGGAAGGGCACCAGGGAATAAAGTTTGAGCAGAAGCTGTGAAAATACTTGTAGAAAAGACAGAGGGAAGCCACATTTAATTTGTGAGAGAGTGGCTGAATGCAAACAGCCAAATCAGGACCAATTACATTGCAGATCCTCCTTTGGATTTTGTCAAGAGCTCCAAGATGAACATCAGGAGAACCTGACCAGATGTGGCAACAGTACTCAATGCATAAACAAATGGTAGATTTATAAGTGTGCAAGATCAATTCTGACAATAACTTTCAACAATCAAGGCTTCTTAGCAGTAGATTTAGCTATTGATTCAATGTATTCATTCCGCTTGTGATTGGCAGGGAGAGTGAGGCTGAGGAGGCACAGTGTATTGTTTTTAAGGAGACTAGTGTGATCCATATTAATAGAAAACAGGAGAGTTTCTCTATGGTGGTTAAAGGAGAGCAGCTTTATTTGGAAGAATTAAAATTTTCAAGCCATTTCTAACCCCAGCCCATCACTGATTTGAGGTCCTTTCCAAGAGCAGAAGATAGATCTACTTTGTCAGCTCTGGAAGATTTCATATTGAGATGGGAGTAGATGATGGCGTCATCTGCATAGATGCCAACTTGGGAACTGATTAACTCTGGACGAGCTTAGGACCTAGGACAGAGCCTTGAGAGGCACTCACATTCACATGAAAGGATCTGGAAGCATGTCCATTCAGAACGACAATCATTTCACGATTTGATAAGATCAATTGGATTAAATTGAACAATCGTCCAGTTATACCATAGCCCTGTAGCTTGTGCAGAAGGCTGGCTTGCCAAACCCTGTCGAACATTTATAAGATATCCAGTGCAACATCCTGGGCTTTGCCATTCTTATCAAGGGCCTGATATACTCAGTGATAGCCATTAGCACATCAACAGTAGACCTTGGTGAAGCAGAAACCATATTGCTTGTCAGATAATAATTTCTTGGATGTGAGATGCTGAATCATTTCGGCATTGATAATTACCTTGAACACCTTACCAAAAAGCGGTTACAGGGTGATAGGACAATAGCTAGAAGGGTCAGAGGTGATACCTAACAGTGTCTGATTCAATTTTCAAATTTTACCAGACTGGACTAGATATCATTTCTAATGATCCTTTTTTTTTTTGTTCTCTTTTGTGTGGAGAGGATGTCTACTTGTAGACCACTTCAGTCTTCATTAGGTGCTCTATTACTATGGTCTTGTACAAGACCAAGCTGAACTTAGTTATAAACTTATTAGTAAAATGAAACCTTTTACTATGGTTGACAATGTTTTTTCATTTGACAAGGCTACAAGTATGAGGCCTCCAGTGTGGATCATCAGGCTCACTATATCAGCCAGATTGGCTCATACTGTTTACTGTTGTGGTTATACTTTTTAGGTTACATTTCCAATTCTGCTGTTACAGTTTTGTAAAAGAGAGAATCCTGACTTGCAGCTAAGATATTTCTTTTAGAACTGTGGATTCAATTCCTTGTATAGACACAAGTCGTTACTGCAGAGTGACTGTCAACTTCCTTCAGGAAAGGATCATCAAATTGTGTTTGTTTACAAATGCTTTAACCCCAATATTGAGTACTCTTTCGCTATAGAGCAAATTGTAAACAATTACATATATGCCCAAGCTTAAACATTATGAACAGCAAGAATGACACCCACTGTCTGATAACCACTTCACATGTTAGAGGTTTATAAGCAGGTTAACCAACCTCAAGTAGTTCATTTTGGTGTATTGAATGCCAAAATTTAAATGGAATAAGAGTTAAATGACTTTGATAAAAGCCAAATTCTTATGGGCAGAAGACAAGATCAGATGTTTTTCAAAATGCTATTTGGAGACTCATTTTTGATAAGTGCCCTGTTAGTGCTCCTTTGGAAGTTTCACTTATGTTTCACATCATAATGAAACACTATTTCCTGTATAATCACTAAAGTTAAGCAACTTTGAGCCTGATCAGTAGCTAGATGGCTGACCAGCTGGATATACCAAATGCTGTAAGTTTGGATGTGCAGGTGGTGTAATGGATAATGGCTTCATCAGAGAGCAGAGTTCTAAACTCAGTTGAGTTTGTTATATTCATTTACATGCAAATATCCTTGGGAAAGGCATGAATCCGCCTCTTCTATCCCCAGGCATGAGTTAATTAGCAAGACTTGTAATACTAAATCATTATCTAAAAAAGTTTGGATATGCAGGAGATATAATGGATAATGAGTCAGAATTGTTAATCAGAGAGACAAGTTCCAATTCCAATTGAGTTTGTTATATTCACTTATATGCAAATACCCTTGGGAAAGGCATGAATCCACATCTTCTCCCTCTGCATGTGGGTTAATTAGTAAGACTTGTATTACTAAAACCATTATCTCTCAAAATATAAATAAAACTGCATATTTAGGTTTCAGACTTTAAATAACCCCTAGAGGATAATATGCCCTAAATAAATACAACCAACCAAACTTCAGAGATCTTATAGAGTCCATTTTTTATAAAAAGCTGTCTTATCACCTAATATAACTAGCACCTTATTAGGCAGCTGATCATAATGATTTTGCTTGTGAATGTAATTCTTTTGTGCAATTTTATGTTTGTATTTTGAACTCATTTAAATGGTTACAAATTATTAAAATGTCTGTTAGTATTGAACAGTCTTTGAGAGTCTGCTCCTTATGGTTTTGTTACATTTGCTAAATCTTTTTTTCTCTCTCTCTCTCTCTCTCTCTCTCTTCCTTGTTTTAGGTCAATGGCAGACCTTCCCCAAGTGATTGCAGGGAAAAAAATTGATGCCCACAGTTTTCACTCAAGATATCTTGCTCCTTTGGCAAAGGGTTCTAGAGCTTTTATTGTATTTTTACAAGACAAGGTAAGTATGGTGGTTTTCTAAGCATAGCTTAAATGTAACACAAGGCTGAAAGCATAGAGCCCCTAGCAAGGATAGAAACCCCTATTCAGTGACAATTGATCTAGTGAGACAAACATGCCAACCATTACACCATGTCGAAATATGATGTGTTAGTCAATACACTTTAAGTCAAAGGTATACACCAAATTCATAATGGTATAAAATATCGCTATGATGATTTCAGCCAACCTTTCAGTGCTTCTCCATAAGTCTCTGTCTGGATCAATATAGTATCTGTGTCAGTCAGTCAGTCAAGTTCTATACGTGATACACGCTTGGGCGATCATGTCTTTTTCATGACATGACTGACTGGGCAGAACATTATCCCACAGTAGGTTGCCATTGCTTTCTGCAGTAGACTGGTTGCCAGCTAAGGCTATAAAACCCAATCTGTCCTGTTTAACCCATAACTGGAGGGAAGAGACAGATTAATACCTTTCCCAAGGGTATTTGCATGTAAGTGAATGCAAGGAATTCAACTGGAATTCGAACTCGGCTCCCCGATTTCTCGATCCAAGCCGATATCCGCTGCGCCACAACTGTGTACTCTACTTAAATTAGTATTTGTTAAATTTGCTGTATTTTTAACCAGCAGGATGCTAATGTAGTAACGATATCACTTGTTATTCAATTGATCTGACATGGCATACACTTAAGAAAAATAAGTTCGAAATAACCAGATTTCTCAATTATTATGGCTGGTCAGTTAGTTGCCATATGTGATACACACTTGGGTGATCATGTCTCGAAAGAGACATGACTGACTGGGTAGAAAGTTTTGCCACAGTAGGTTGCTATTACTGTCTGCAATATTTGGGCTGATAGATATAAATAAATATTCTGTTTAATTATAAAAAATAAAAACAGGGCATCTCCTCAAATACAAGTATCCATTAAATGTTTAAACAAATATATTAAAAATATGTCTGAGTTAATCCAATTTCTAAAAGATTTCATAAATTCTTTGTTTACAGTAGGATACAAAAACTGAGTAGATATGAATATTACAGAAAAAAAGGAAAGTGTGTGTTTAAAGGCATTATTTTGAGCTTTGTCTAACAGTAAGTCCCTTGTGGTTGAGCGGTCTAAGACATGTCTGATCGATTAATGGTTTGAGTTATATATCTTCATATGTCATGTCCCTTCAGGATGTTGGCAATTATGGACTTTCACTTGGCCTTGTCTCTTGTTGCTCTCAATATTTTTTTCTCCCAGACCCTGCTCCATCATTCATTAGCTCAAGCCTGTTAAATATGTCTCTCACTACTTTCCCCTGTCTCTCTTTCCTTCTATCTGTCCTGTGAGTATTAAATTCTCTAGGCCCTTTTTTATTACATGTCCCAGGAACCTTTGTCAGAACGCTTCCCAAGTATTTAAATTTCTTTGCCTGTTTTATTTTAATTTCTCCAACCTGTAGTTTGCATTTTGGGGTCTTTTTACTGATGACCATACAGTCAGTTTTCTTGAAGTTTATGCTCAGTCCTTTCTTCTCCCTTTCTCTTGCTACCTTCTGTAGGAGGTCCTGCATTTTCCTTTCTGTGTTTGCTATCAGCACCATGTCATCCATGTATCTTACATTGTAGAGATTGTGGCCACCAATGACGAATCCTAGTAAAGATTTTATTTCTCTAAGAATTGTTTTGCTGTATTTGTGGAACAGATCCAATGAGAAAACATACTCTTGTTTTACAGCCCTTTCTATTTTTGTATACTTGCTGAATTCATTTCTTATCTGTACACAAGCAGTTTGTTACCATTATAGGTTCTTGATTATCTTAATGTCAAGGTTGCTGAGCATCTTTAAACAAGTCTTTGTGGCTTACTTTGTCAAATGCCTTTACGTAGTCTATAAAGCACAGATGATGGTCCTTCTGCATTTGTATTGCTCTTTCATCAGATAGCATTCTGAGCATGAATATCGCATTTCTTGTTCCAGTATCTTTAACAAAGCCGCACTCTCCTTGTTCTATATCTGGGCTGAGTCTGTGGCGCGCTCTATTAATGATGAGTTTTATTATGTGGCTAATTAAACTGATTGTTTGGAGTTCACATTCCTTTTTGCCTGGCTTAAGTAACGTTATGAAAATCGATCTGCTTATGTCCTCCAGTAAATCACCATTGTTATAGATTTCGTTTATTACTTCTATGATCCTGTCTATGCCAAAGCCGTCTAAGAAGATCAGCATCTCTATTACAATACCGTCAGGTCCTGCTGCTTTGTTTCTGTTCAATTTAACCAGTGCCGATTCCACTTTGGTTTTTCAATATTTCTGGTCTGTTTGTATTTCTTTGTATTGCTGGTTGCTCTCTGTTGTCGTTGAAGAGATCTCCTATATATCTATCCTATCTCTGCAATATTTTTTATTTTCCTCGTACAAGTTCTAGAACCATCCTTTGCTTCCATACATCCTGTTGCTGAGCAGGTCTTTTTGTCATGCTCAGTCTATTTTGGCGCATTTGTCATTGAACCTTCTTCCTTTAGCCTGTCTGCATTTGCTCCTTATTTCCTTGTGTAGTTTCCTGTATTCTGTTTCATATGATTAAAAAAAGGGACAAGAGGAGAACTGTTTTAGCTGGCATGTTTCATACGCTTATGGACTTTATTGAGGGGGGAGGAAAAACAAAATTATTTGAAATAAAGTATTGATAAATAAAAGTTTTTGGTTACTGAAAAAAAAATGCTCATAAATATTCATGATGTCTACGAAAAAATATTAAACATTTAGAAAATGTCATTTTTTATGTGATGTATATTGTTATAAGAATTGTTTCTTTTTATTATGTTTATTGTATATGTTGACTTTGGAAAGTATTGATTCTATTAGGAATGGTGAGATTGGGGGAGAAAAAAACCAGGGTGCAGATTAATATTTTGGCAAAATTTGATAGTGACACTCTCAAGGATTATCCTTTTGAGTATATTATTTTCTTTTGATGAGTATGACATTTTTTAGGTTGAAATTGTAGCTGAATTTCTGTGTATGACCAGTGCATTTGTTAAATTGTTATTCATGAGGTCTCTGTTATGTTCATGGATACAGTTTCATGTTTCTTCAATGTATTGTGAGGAACAGTTTTGGCAACTTATTTTACTTATACTTGCTTCTATTGTTTGGTTTTTAGATCTGATTATATCTATAATGGTTGTGGAAGTAGTTGTGACTATTTGTAAGTTGCTTAAATGAGATAACTTGTTCTGAATAGTGGATGTTATGGGGTTGGTATATGTAAGCTTTAATAAAAGTGAAAAAGTGATTGAAATAGGTTTCCAATTTTTCTTTTTCTTTATTCTATCATCTTGTCAGATTCCAATTCATATATTCATCACACACACACACACACACTTATTCAAATGTGTTGGAATATGAATGGCTAAAAATTATGAACTTTCTGGGCAACCATATATATGTCTATACACACATTTATTTCATCTATAAATTCAGATCATATTTAAGGGGCTAGCCATTTCAACATGTCTTTTTGAGACTTGCATTGCCAACTGTAGAATGAAGACAATTCTTGTACTGGAACCAAAGGTTAGTAAAGAAAGGGGCGAGGAATGTTAATAAGGAAAGAGTCAAGAAGAGGAGAAAATATTAGTAATCTTCCTTTGGTAGTGGAAGGCAGGTAATTTGTCCATTGTGTCAGGTAGTAGGTAGGAAAAATCTTCAGATTCTCCAAATTTAAATTCTAATCTTTGTAAAAGGCAAAAAACATGAATAAATGAATGGAGAGGATAATTAATGGAGTTTAAATCTGCTTCAGTGACGACATTTGCTAATTAATTCATTAAGTTGATTAAGAATTATATTCTGAAATTGATACTTGAAAATCCTAATCTTTTCTACTAAACACATTTATCACCTAAACTATTTGGAATACATGCTGAGCCTATTAACTTCCACTTTATCTGTGGTTTAGGCTTTCTTCTTTCAGTTCCGAGTATTTTTGGGAAAAGGATGTCTGAAATTTTAAATTAGGGTTAGTAAAAGAGCACCTATGTGTAAAAAATTTTTGTTTCCAAATCTCCGTCAAAATTCCAATGTACACCTCCTTTTCCTTGTTCTTTTTAGAGGATTTGGTAGATCACATTTGTAGATTTACATTTACCTTCTCCTGGAGAGTTTTCTTTGGATTTGCAATTGCACGAGGGTATAATCCCAGGTTTAGTATTAGTTTTACTGAAATTCATTAAAACTTGGTTGTTATGAGAGTTGATAATGTTGTACATATTACCAGTAAGGGAATAGATAATCTTCATCGTTTTCCTATTAAATATTTTACTTATTAATTTAAGAAAAAAAAAACTTTCCACTGTTAACAATTGATAGTCTACAGAAAGAGGGGGGGACTGAACTCCATAATCTTATTTTTCCTATGCTTACTTTTAGCCTTCTGCAATTCAGATTTGCTAGCAAGTATTAAATAGGTAAATTTATCTTTATACTTTTCCATTGTAAGGTTTGAATTTAGCTAGAATATTCCAGGTAATAATTGGGTTCTTGTTTTTTTTTTAACTTCTAATAATGTATAAATAAAGCAGTACTTTTGCTGTATTAACTGTTGTTTAAAGATGTGTGGTTGTGAAATTTTATCTTTCACCTGTTAGAAGTACTTCCAAAGTAAAATTTAACATCATTATCATCTGAATGGATTCAAGCTCTATAAACACTACTTTTTGGACACGCACTGGCTATTCAATGGGTAGGTTTTATTTTTTCAGCAATTGCAATTATTTTTAGAAGGGTCCTTTTTATTATTAGTTGGGTATTTTATTTCATGATGAGTGCCTGTGTTCGCAATTTCGACACGGTTTTGACTTGTACGTAGTCTGGTTAAAATTTTACTGGTACCTATGTTGCTACAACTTTTTCTCTCGTGGTTCTACCACAACCCGCCCACTCATGTTTTTTGAAAAATGGCTTGGAAGAGTTTAGAAAACATTTCAATATTCTGCTTTGTATAGTAAAATGTATCACAAATTGATATTTGTTATTGAATGACAGGAAAGTTTAGATAAAATGTAAAAACTTATTCATTATTTTTAAAGCAAATACAGAAAAATAATATCTAAAAGAAATTTGGATTAACTTCTAAATTTTTTGTTTTTTGTTTTTTCTCTTTCAGTTTGGTTTAGATTATCTGTCTCGATATGCTGACATTTACAGCAAAGACAGTGCAGGAGGAGCTTTTAAAAATGTCAAGGTATGTAATTCAGACTTTAATATATTTGTTTGGCAACAGTCTCGGTATCACCTTTTATGCTGGTAGACAACAACAAAGCTGCAGATATTACGTCAAATGTAAACAATGAGATAGATATATATATATATATATAAAACACTGTGCATTTATTGGATTACTTTTATTTTATTTATCTGTCTGTCTTTTCTAGGATGTGCATTGTGGTACAGGGAATATCGGCTCAATGAGAAAATGGAGAGCTGAGTTCTAATTTCATTTGAATTCATTGCATTCACTTGTGCACAAATACCCTTGGGAACAGTATGAATCCATCACTTCTTCCTCCAGCTATGGGTTAAATAGGACAGATTGAGTTCAATCTGACAACTGGTTTACCACAGAAAGTAATGTCAACCTACAGTGGGATAATCTTCTGCCCAGTCAGTCATGTCTCTTTTGAGACATGATCACCCAAGTGTGTATCATGTATGCTACTTAACTGACTGACTGTCTTTTCTACAAACATTTTCCTAGCTACTATTCTAACAAGTCTTTTTTTTTTCCTGGTTCCCTGACCACATGTATTTATACATGATATTAGATTGGCATCAATTCCCCCACCCCCACCCTCTTACTGTCAAAATAATTAAATCTACCTCTTCTACTCTAATAGTTTCTTTTCTCACACTTTCTGTTTGTTGAACTCCTTTCTGTTTGCTTGATTTCCTGATAGCTACAATCTTCTAAAGTTTAAATGGAACATTAATTGCCATCTTCTTGATTCCCACCCTTTCTTCGACATTTCCTTAACCTTGTTTTTTTTTCTCTCACTGTAACCCCCTGTGCACCAGTGGCGGTCGTGCCTTGCTTGGGGTGAAATGATTATAAAAAAATAGTTAAAATAAAATCCCATCATTGTTGTTTCTGTTAATGCCAATTTCATGTTACCAAATTTTAACAAGTTTAAAAAAGCTAAATGAAGTGCCCTACACTGTTTCCCCAGCAACATCTGATCCCATTTTTTTCATTAACATGTTTGTGCACAATGCAAATTCAGTTGTTTTTAATAAATTGTTATTCATTGATGAAAAAAAACTATATTTTTAATTTTCATTTGTAGCCATTCCTAAAGAAATGTTATTCAAGATATATAAAAAAAAGATTTTGTTTAAAATAAATAAGAAAAATTTGCAATTATTTCCACTAGAAAGACCTAGGAAAACTTGAAATTTTCATATTCTAATATTCCGATGAATCTTTATTCTTAAGTTAATGATGCAATAAACACATAAGTTCTATGACAATAAAATAGAAATTCCTTTCAAATTGTTAAATATTTGAGATTAACAATTTTAACAAAATGTTGCAATAACAATAAATATGAATGTTGGTTGTCATTTTAAGAAGTAAGAAGGAATTAATGAAAGGATTTGAATGAAACAGCCATTAAACACTTCTATCTTCTCTTTTTCTTACTGAAACCAAATAATTTTTGACACGTCTTTCCACACAATCAAAATGGAATTTATGAAATATTAGCAGAGTGTAATGGTCAGGCAAACTAAGGAATTAATGAATGCAGGGAGGAACAAGTAAAATTATAATACAGACATTTGTTTGACTTATATCAGTAGAATAAACTTAGCATTTTCATTTATTGACACAAAACATTATTTGTAAATGTAACTCTTCTTCATGAAACCAGAAGAGGATTTAAAATTTAGTCAAATAGTCAATTATTTTCACTAGTATTTTTTTTTTTTTCACTATCTTTTTCTTCTGTTTTATCACAATTCTAAGGTAGAGAATTGTCCGAAAAGTTCATGTTGATTTAAGAGAAATTAAAAGACAAAACAAAATTATGGTATGAAATATTTATTCAACAAAACATGAACCATTTTGTTGCATAACATTTCTCCATTTTTCCATCAAATTAAAAATTCTGTCTTCCCAGAATTTCATTAAGGTTTTTTTTAATGTCATTCAAAGAATTACAATTTTTACCATTGAAATTATTTTTTAAGGACCTGATTAAATGAAAATTCAAAGGAGCAATATCTTGTGAATATAGCGGGTAAGGTAACCCATCCTAGCTAGGCTGCAACAATTTTTGCCAGGTCACCAAAGAAACTTGCATCATCCTAATAGAAAACAACACCTTTCCTGTTCACCAATGCTTGGAATCTTTTCTTGAATTGCTACCTTTTAATTTGTCCAGTTGCGAGCAGTACTTTTTAGAATCGATTGACTGGTTACTTTGCAGAAGCTCATCGTACAGGATTCCTTTCCAATCCCATCAGATGCATGACATGACTTTCTTTGATGGGGGCTAAAGTTGGCTCATATCACTCACCCCGGGATCTTTTTCACTGAACATTGTTGTAAACAATCCATTTCTCATCAACTGTCAAAAATTACTTCAAAAGTGCATTTTCAATGCAAATCATAGATGTAAATGCGACCCAAAAGATTCTTTTCACTCAGATCATGTGGCAGCTAAACATTGTAGCGATTTGAGTATCCAAGTTTCAATAATTGATGGATTTTAATAAATTTAATGTTTCTGCCAATTTCCACGTTTTATAATCGACATCTTGATTTGGTTATCATGTACGGGGGTGGTGGGGGTCTGCCTGGGCATTTTTCATCAATAAGGCTACAATCAGCAACTCTAAACTTAGAAAACCACTTTTTTTTTTTTTCTGTCAACTAAAGCACCTCCACCACACACACTGCATATATTTCTTGTTACTTGAGAGGCATTTTTTTACCTTTATGGTAATAACTCATTTCTCAGTCTATAAGACTCTATTTCTGACAGAGTATTGTCATGGTGCTCTTTTTTCTCACAGTTGATGCCCAACTGACCCTACTAATCAATGTACATGCATAAAATTAAAAATATGAAATTGCGACAGTTTACCCCTCACACCATATGATGATATAATTTTAATGTATGCTATACTTATGGGTTAAAGTGCTTGATATCTTGGATAAAGTGTACATGAATTTTTTAATTTTTTTTTTTTTTTTTTTTTTAACTATTTGGTATGTAGACGATTTCTTTCCTTCATTGTCTGTGAATTGTCACAAATTCTTAGGAAAGATGGGATCATTTCCTGCTACCTTCTCAACAGCTTTGAATTCAGTTTTCCTTTTCCTAGACTGGTTGTCACACAAACCTAGAGAACCCAGTCTACTCTGCTGTTTAGCCCATAGCTGGTTAGGGAAGAAAAGATTGATTCATGTTTTTATGGAAGACATCTAAAATCAAATGCAACAGACTAAGCCATAATTTGAACTCTGCTTGTCAATTCAATTTTTCGCACTAATAATCATTAGACCATCTGCATATATTACAAATATTCAGTCAGTTAAGTGCCATATATAATGCATGCTTGGGCAATCATGTCTCAAAAGAGATATAACTGACTTTCTTGCAATAGGTAGATTGTCATTATTTTCTGTGGTAAACTGGCTGTCAACTAATCTGTCCTATTTAGCCCGTAGCTGGAGGGAGAAGAGACAGATGCATACCTTTTCCAATGGTATTTGTGCATATGAGAATGGAACAAATTTAACTGGAATTCAAACTCGGCTCTCCAATTTCTTGTTTCAAGCTGATATTCACTGCACCACAATGCACATTACAAGTTTTATATGTGTATAAAAAAAAAAAATAATACAAAAAAGCACGTTTCCCAGGGCAAAGAGCTGCAAGTTTGTTATACTAAGAACTTATTTTCTGACTTGTACTGTTTACTGATCTTAATAGACTGATGTTTTGAATAGTTGCAATGAATGGTAAGATGGAAGAAAGATACGTCAAAATCAATTGTTTGATCTCGTTTGTTTTTGTAGCATTTTATGGAGGATCAATTCTCCACCAATTTGCCTTCTGTACTGGAACCCATGGCTGCTATTGATAACTTGAAGAAAACCTTCCACAATGATTTAGTTGAAATTCATGAACCTTCAAAGCTAGCAACTATGGAAATCAAAACAGACAAACCCCAACTGGTTCTTGTTCATCTTCCAAACTTGGCTGGGAAAAAGGACGAAGAAGCTGCTATTAGAAATAATGGTGAGTTTCATTTAGCTCTCTTCTTCTTCTTCTTGCAAAGAGCTTCAATGTTTGCAAGATGAGTCATTCAGAATACTAAACTTTTCTGAAATGTTGCTGTAGATTGGGGAACTTGTACATACCTAAATAAGGAATAGACTGATGTCATAAAGACCTGACCTGACCTGACCTGACCCTGACTTCAGCAAAAATGTGAATAACTGAACAACTACGTGTCCCAGGTACAAAACAATATTAGATAGGCTTCACATTGAACAGTTAAAAAATATATCAAAATCCAAAGGAATGTGGAAAAAAAATAATAGCTATTTAACATTATGGTTAAAAAAAAAATTGTCCCAAGCCCCCTCCCCCACAACCTTTTTTAGCTCTAGCGTGAGCATTGATTTTTAGTTTTGCTTGTCTTTTTATTTTTTGTTTGAAAGGCAAAATATCTTTTTATTTATTTCAGACGATTTAATTGCGAAAATGCTGAAAGAATTAAAGGATCGTAAAGTGGATTATATGGCAGTGTTGACCGGAGAACAATCTCCCCCAGAGGTAAATCTTCTGGTTTCCCTTGTTTTTTATTAACAGACCATCAGAAATTTGGTTATTAAGTTGCAAGTTTATTTTAAATTTCATACCAGTTTGATACCTGTCACTTTGCTGATTGGGAAAGATGATCAAACTTCACATCTAAATTTAGAATGCATATTAATTTTTTGAAATGCATCTTTTGTGTAATTCTTTTTCCAATCACCAACAATTCTTGGTTTTTGACTATAAATTTTGTCCTTCAGTGCTCCCCAAAAGAAGAAATCCATTGAAGTCAAGTCTGGTACAGGCCAATCAATTAGACCTCTTTGGCCAATCCATTTCTCAGGAAATATTTCATCAAGACACTCAAAGACTGCTCTTGAATAACGTGGGGGGGGGGGGATACACTGCAGTTAGTGAAATTTTATTGGCTTTTATTTTCTCTCGACTCCTCTTACTACCAAAATGTTCAAATTTGAATTAATCTGTTTACAACAATACATTCATGAATATTTTGTACCAGAAACATATTTCGTTTTCATTATTAACCCCTCAGTAGACTTTATTTTTTTTGAGATTACCAAAAGATAAATGTGAATTATTTATTTTTTAATTTTTAAGTAATTTGCACAAAATAGCAAAATCAAAGCAGCTATGCAAGGTGAGAGCACAAATTGGACTCTTATGCAAAGAAGGCTACTCTCAAAGACAAATTGCCAAGAAATTGAAGATTTTTTAGATATGTGTGCGATATTCTTTACAAAAGTGGTCAGAAACTGGTGCAAATGTAAAAAGAAATGGAGATGGCACACCAAAAGTGACAAACTGTTGCTGAAGATGAGCACTTGATTATTGAGAGCAAAAGAAATAGAAAACTTCAGCAGTGTCACTCCAAACTGAAAAATTGACATATCAGTGAGGATTAGGAGGGCCAGACCCATTGCGGAAGGTGAATAAGAAGTGGAAATATTTCAAGAAGAGTGGCAAAATGTATTGTGGGCAGATGAGTTTAAATTTGAACTCTTTTTGGAAATAAGAGGAGGTTAATAATTGGAGTAGATAGACTAAACTATCGCCCGGTTCACACTCCACCCAAATCTATCGAACAGGTGAAGAGGCTCATCCCCTGTTTCCTGTTTAGGATGTGGTTTCCGGCTTTCTCTTTTCCATTCTTTTTACCCTTATGTAGCCCCCTGCGCATCAGTGGCATTATCGCCTTGCTTGGGGTGATATGATTTAAAAAAAAAAAAAAAAAAGCTTGTGTACAGATGAAGAAAGCCAGAAGAAAGACTGGATGATAAATGTGTGGTTCCAACAGTTAATTAGGATGGTTGGCCTGTTATGGTGTGGGGGTGTTTTGTGGAGAGAGAAAGGGCAGGAGATCTGATTGAGGTCAAGGGAGTCATGAAAAAAAGAACTATATTCAATTTTGCAGAAAGGTACTATACCATCTGGTTTACACATAATTGGGAAAACATTCACCTTTTTAGCAAGACAATGATCCAAACAAAGCACTCTTCCAAATTATATTAATATTATCTTGAGAGGAGAGAAAACAAAAAAAAAAAAAAATTTGAAAAATATAACTTGGCCACCTTACTCTCCTGACTTCTCTATTATTCAATTAGTATTGGATGAATTGGATAGGAGAATTTGAAGAGTGAGTTAGCTTTTTAGTGTTTGAAGAATGCTTGGTAAGGTCTGCTACATTTATTTATATAAATTCTTGGAAAGATTATCAAAAATTTGTAAAACTGTAATCAAGGCAGGTGGTGGTTTTATTGATGAAAACAATGTGATGCTGTTATATGAGAATTGTTTGTAGTGGTAAATCTTTTTTAAATACAAAAATATCTCATTTTAAAGTGTGTGGGGGGTATTCTTGGGTGGCTTGAGAATCTGGTAATGAAATCTGGTGCCCATGTTGAATATTAAATACGACCTCGTTAAACACTTTCCTCTCGTATCCATTTCTTGTAACAATTATAGTTACTAAATAAATTCTATTTATAACCAACAGCCAGCTAGCAGAGGATATAAAAATCCCTGGGTGAGTGCCCAGGCACATAAGCCCACTGAGTGTGTTGGACCCCTTAGCCTTTTGTTAATGTATCTAACTAGGAAAGAAAGAAAAGTGATGTAACATCTGTAACGTGACAGCACCTAATCGTGTCTGGTTCTTCTTTTGGGGTACATACTGCTCTTTCACTCAGAGCAAAGAATAACCCAGTGCAATGTCTGTCCTTTTTAAAAATTTCCTGTGCAGGCATTGCTTGACAATATAGGAGCCACCATTTACACACGTACACATGCGCACATATATATGGCAGCCAGTAACCATTTGTCACTGCATTCAGGCTTCTTACAAGTCTTCATTTACTGCCTTAAAGGCGGTTAGTTAAGTTTCTGAATTTGTGTTTCTATTCTACATCTGAATAAAATAAAGGCTTTCCATCACGAAACCAAAATTGTGTTGTATTTTTCTAAGACAGAACATCAATGGCCATTTGCACAACCGTCTGTCTGTCTATACCTCATTAAGAAAAAACGGACAATGTTGTTTGAGAGCAGCACACCAACAAAGTGACGCTGGGGTACAAATGCACAAACCCCAATATAACCATCGTGACCCTTAATTTGATAAGGGAGTACTAGGAATATGCACATCCTAGCCCTATCACGTGTGCCTATATTGTTTTCATAAAAATCAGTGTATAACTTTGCAGTTGGGTGGGGTAACCCTAACCCTGCTCAGATGACTTCAATAGAAAGGCATTCTCAAGTCACCTTGGCTACCACATACTTTAAACTCAATCCCCTGGCCATAATGCTTATGAACAGAGAAGCCTGGTGCATCAGTTTCTACAGATACATACTCAACTAATCATCAATTGGCCTAATAATTTAGGCCAATTGATGAGCAAATCTGTAGTGCTGAACAGAATATTTACTCTAGCCTATTATGATTCACTAAGACAAAACACGTATAGGTTAAAACCTCTAATCAATCAAGACCAAAAGCAACAAGAGCCATGATTGGTTTCGCATCAGGGAATTTTGTCATCACAATCATCCCCTGGTTTTGCCTACTCACAGGTCACCAATCCACTTTTTATTCCAACCTCAACTAGCAATAAACTTTTTACAACTCGTTCTAATGGACAATCTCTCTTAGTCCAAATCTCTTTCGTGATCTTCAAATGAGGAAGGGTCAAGTTATGAAGTGAGACCACTATCTCTCCAGGAAGGGTTGAAAACAATCTAATGAAGAAGCTATCCAATGAAGGCTGAATCCCAAAAGCAAATTGTTAAAAAAAAAAACAGGTCTTTGTTTCTTTTACAGTTTTGTCCATTAGGGAAAGGCACACTTCTATTAAGATACCAATATGTCCAGTAAAAAAAATAATATTTACACCCTGAATGGCAGTGGTTACTTAAAGTGTCCATCTCATCCAATGTGAAAATAACAATATAAACACGAGGTTTTATTTATGGCCAACAAAGAATTTGAGTTGCTATTTATAATTTACTATTTTGATTTTTCTGCTAAAATTTATTCTCAGGAAAATGATTCCAATTACCTTGGACGCCATCTCTTGCAAGTTGAAGCAAAGGATAATAAAACAAACAACACTGAAGTATACATTGATTTTCCAAATTGTCCATTTTATGCTGGAAAATTTCAAGTCAAGATAAACACTACAACCTACAACATGGTGACAGTCCTCAACAAAAACAGTAACTGCGTTAACAATACAGCTGTGTAAGTATATTTGCCTTTTTCTATCTACACAATTCTCTCTATCGTTCATTCTCTTTGTCATTAAGAACAAAATTGGGGCGAATGGAACAAGTTGGAATTTCTTTGTCTTGCAAACAAATGCTGAAAGTGCTCACTCTAATTTTTTATATATCAACAGGAGAATTTAAACATTACTACTCCCATAAACACTCCTTTTCTAACCTTGATCTAAAATTCAAAAACACTTTCCTGAAGATTTTGGAAAATGAGAGGGAAGACTTTACCCAATAGTAAGTTGAACATTAATAGGTTTGGCCCACACCCCCAATAAATACATTGCATCTATTGTAAATGTTATGTTTAGTTAAAAAAAAATTAAAATATTAAAATATCCTAAGAAAAATTTGCTCTTGAATTTAAAAGAATTAAGAAAATGCTGTCATAAATTTAAATTTAGACACAAACTTCCTAATAATTAATCTAAAATTAAAACTCCTCCTAAATAGTTGCTTCTTTTCTTCTTATTAACTGTATAATTAAATTATATTATACAATAACCTCTCTTTCTTAAATCTATATTATTTATAGTTCTGTAGTTTTATTCTTAAAATATGTTTAACCAGTTTGTTTTGGTATTAATGCCATCATAGATTAAAATTTAATTCCCTAATAATCAATCTAAAATTAAAATTTCTTTTAAATAGTTGTTTTATTTCTTCTTATTAACCATATAATTTGATTACATAACTTCCTGTTCTTAAATTTCCTTCTTGTTTTAACTTACGTTTAACCAGTTTATTTTTATATTAACATTTGTGACACTTTAACAGTGACCTTCTTAAGCTGTTATTTTTTATTTTTTTGAACTTATTTCTTTTTGATTTATTTTATTGTATCTCTTTTAGCTTTTGCCACCAAAGTGGCAAACCTACAGGTTTCGATAGCAAAGATCTGTTTTGTTTCTCCTTTTTTCTTTTTTCCTACTCTTTTTCACAAATAGATTTATTTTCCCCATAATGTTTTGTTCTTGCTGATGAGATGGATGTTAAATTTACTTGCTGAAATGGCCATCCAATTTAAGAAAATTTGAAGAAAAAAAATTTTTTTTTATGTAAAATTTCAGAATATGCCAACTGCACCTCTGCAGAGGGTAAAAGCCCCTTGATGGGGGCCACCTGTTAGTCATGGGTGGTAACCCGTAATGCCTGGAGACGGGATCTTGGTGGCCGAGCAATCCACGACCCCGGAGTTAGCGGTCATGGTTCTGCAACACTTTACTTTGGCCCTTATCGGGACTAGACGGGCGGTTAGATAGACCCAATCCGATCAATCGGCTGGTCTCATCATGCACTAAATCAGACTTACTAAACACAAAAATATGCTCCTGCTCTCTACATCAGATAATAAACCGATTTAGTAGTGGTGGCTGTAGAGTCAATTGACCATGGTGACTATAGGACAAACATTACTGTATCCCCTCGACCCTTCCTATTTTGTTACTTGGATAGGAAAATAGAGACCACAGCTGCTTGAGTCTTACATCATGTTCAAGTATATTAATCCTGTAGCCCTGAAGTGCCCGGGCGAATGGGTTCTCCACCTGGCATTTTCCAACATGTGGGACTTCGTGGTGGGTGGGGAGCAGGATTGACAAAGTTAAAAGAAAAATATATTATGAGCTACAAAACACCAATTAAAAAGATTTCTGGAAAGTCCGAATAGTGAGTATTCCGATGAGCAACCAGACACTTTCCCACGTTTTATTGTTTTAGAATCTAACTCAAGCAGACCACTGACCATGCTATCTTCTTTCCTCATACAAAAAATACATATCAAATATAACGACACCAAAAAATGTCACAAAATTGAAAAATGAAACTATATTAATAGAAGTTCACAATCAAAAACAAGCCAAATCTTTAATTCAAACACATAAATTTTATGATATTAATATCAAAACTTATCACCACCCAACTCTAAACAGCTCCAAAGGAGTCATTAGAAATAAAGAGCTTTCACTATGTACAACAGACGAAATTCTAAATGAATTAAAGAATCTCAATTTAAAAAAAAAAAAAAAAAATGAACTAATGTACACTAACGCCTACATACTAACTTTCAACTCTCCTCAATTACCAAAAACAATAGACATACTTCCTAAGAACCAGGATGGAACAATATATTCCAAACCTGTTACAGTACTACAAATGCCAGAGATTCGGTCATCACAAGGACCAATGCCGAAGGGAACAAACATGGGGAAACTGTAGCCAAATAAATCCAAACCATCAAGAGGAAAGTAGTCCAAACAAAGCCTTTTGCTCAAACTGCAAAGAAAACCACGTTCCAAAAATTGCCAAACTTACAAACAAGAAAAAGATATCATAACAACTAAATATCAAAAAAATATTGCATTTCAGGAAGCCAGAAAGGAGGTGACAAGTTACCAAAGACACACATATGCAATGGTAGCTCAAAAAGCAAATAAAATATATACTGACAACCTTCCTAAACTCTGAATTTCATGAGGGAACTAAAAAACCTACTCGACGAACTTGAAACCCTCATTATGGAACTCGGAACAAACTATTCAAATTAACAAGGAACAACCCATCAACACTCATGCCAAAATAAATGAAAATCGAAAACTTACAGAAAAAAAATCTAGAAACAGTCGCCTATAAAACCACACAATCTCACGATCCAAAATCAGAAAGATTCTAACCTCTACCTAGATTAAAAGCAAATAACTACGAAAACAAAAACCGACAATAACCGATAAATTAGAAACAGAACAAGAAGGCAAAAACCAAAAGATAACAAATCAAAATGTACGAAACGATATACCACATAGCCATATAAAGCTCAAAACAAATTTACAAGCAACAGCCGCAAACATAACATTACGCAAACAAATATGTTTTATCTATATTCCTCCAAACAAAAAAAATGGATGAAAACGAAATTCAAAACATAATCAACCTACTCCCAACATCTTTCATGTTGCTTGGAGATTTCAACAGCCACAACCCAATATGGGGTAGCAGAAACATCAACCAAAAGGGCAAAGACTTGGGAAAACTCATACTCAAACATAATCTCCGCATATTCAACACCCATACCCCTACATATGTGTCCATATTCGGGCAAATACTCAGCTATTGACTTAACTTTAAGTGACCCATCTATCTTCATGGACTTTTCCTGGTCTACATTTGACGACACCTGCGGAAGTGATCACTTCCCCATCATCCTTGAAAATCTAGTTCTTGAAAAACAAAGCTCAATTACAATAAATAACCAGTAACCCAACTACGTCAGTAAAATAAACCCTGCCAGACGGAGCCTAAAAAAAGGCAAACCGGGAAGGATTTAAAGAAAAATGTAAACAACTGCTCATTGAGACGGAATAGAAAACTCAACTGATCATTTTACTAATACATTAAAAACAATAGCAACAGAATACATCCCAAAAAACAGAGCATCTACAAGAGAAACAAGCCACGGTTTAACAAAAACTGCCGAGAAGCAATTAAACATAGAAAAGCGGCACTGCAAAAGCTTAATAAAAATCCCACGACTCAAAATCTAAACGAATTAAAACGACTCGAAGCAATAGCACGAAGAACAATAAAAGAAGCCAAGAGAGAATGCTGGAAAGAATATGTTAACAGCCTTAACACTCACTCAAAAAACAAAAAAAGCTATGGGATATGATTAGAAAAATATGAGGAAAAAATGAAACTTCACCAATAAAACACCTCAAGTCAAACAAATAGCAAGGCAACCAGCAAACAAGAAATAGCAAATCTACGAGCTGAAACTTTGGCAAGAAATTAAAAAACAAGTGAATACCAAAGTTTCAAAAAACACAAATAAATAGAAGAAAGCCATAAATTAAACTTTACATCCAAAAACACTGAAGACTACGACAACCTATTCTCTTTCTCAGAGCTACAAAAAGCTATTGAAAAATCTCAAAACACAGCAATAGGTCCGAACGAAATACGTAACACGTTTATAAAGCAATTGCCACAAGAGTCCCTAAATTACCTTCTCGACGTATTCGACAAAATCTGGATAAACGGAAAATTCCCCAAAATATGGAAACGTTCAATTATCGTCCCTATTTTTAAACGGAGCAAGGAAGACGATAATCCCCTAAACTACAGACTAATGTCGTTAACCTGTCGTCTTTGTAAAATTATGGAAAGGATGATCAATACAAGACTAAACCGGCTCTTAGAAAAAGAAAAACTCGTCTCGAAATTCCAAGGCGGATACCAAAAAGGAAAAAGCACAATAGATCGTGTAATTAGGCTAGAAACCGCCATTAGAGAAACAAAAACACGTTTTCGTAATAAAAATTTATCGTAAATAATCGGGCCAGTAGATATAAATATATGATATCGTTTAATTAAAAACAGAATATCTACTTAAATATAAATATCGATCAAAAATAATGTTTGAACAAATCATTTCAAAATGTTAACTGTTTGATTATAGTTAGTTTTTTTTTGTAGATTTATGATCATCAAACTGCATTTCGTGCCTTGTCATTTTGTTGGTGTACATTTGATAAAATTGCCCGAAACATGTTTGGGATCTTGAATATTGGTCATTAATTTATAAAAGTTTTCATACGTAAAATTAAATTAATTGAAAAACTGTTCATTGCAGGATTTCTAAAGAAAGGTTTGTGGTGTGTACACTTGGAGCAAAAAAAAATATTTTCTTTCTTGTTCAAAATATTTTTTCTTATTTCAGAATGAGTTTCACTTTACAATCCGACAACAAACTCTTGACTGCCAATTTCAAGTAAGTGCATTTTGTAAGCTTAGAATCTTTTCATTTGACAAATTTAAAAACAAAAATATTAAGTTTTGGAAATTTTTGTTTTATTCTGAAATTGTTTCTGTACTAAAATAATTTGCATACAGAATTTGAAACAAATTTTGTATGTAAAATATTTTTGGAATGTGTAATTATACAAGACTGTTTTCCTTTCGTAATTTTTGGTACTTTTCTCCCTGAGAATCTTCCTGTATTCAATTGGACTTGATTAATGTTGAGCAAAGGTTGATTTAGATTTTAGAAGACGGCAATTGTTAAATTTAAAATCCTATATTCTGTTAATAGTACGATAATATGGTCGTCACAGTTGGCTGCATGATGTCCTGCCTGGTAGAGAAGATTGTTGTGTATTTCTCACTAACTACTCTAGTTTACGTTCAAGCCTCGCTAAAATTATGAATAGATTTTTCTAGTAAGCAAGCCTTCCTCAGTTGGAACACGCTCTTCCTATCCCCATTTCTCTTTAATTGGCCTTATGCCAGACTAAGCACTATAAAATCCAATGGTGAATTAAATCTTTAATAAATACAGGGTAAAATATAAGCACATCAAAGTCAACAGAACAATATCAATTGGTCAGCCATAAATTAAGAATTTATCTTCTCTTTCAGCCTGAACTTCAATATGAGCAAAAGACGTGACTGGTATTTAACTAGCTTCAATATAGATTATGTATCGAAGGACCAAAATTCAAGCGCTTCTTTGCTTGTTTCTGATGTTGGTGCACCAAGTCATTTCTCTTATCATTGTACACACCAACCGACGCTAAAATCTAACCTTACAGAACCTTTCAATGTCAGTGTCCAATTGTCAAATTTCCAGGTAAGTATTCATTATTTGAAGATAGTTTTCTTTGGTGTTAAAAGAATTAAAGTTAACACCTTGCAAGGTATTTCAAGGTGTGAACGAAATCAATTGGTTGGAGGAGTGGATTTTTTTTTTTTTTTAACTGCACGATATTTTAGTTGGTTTTTTCTGTTTAAGTGAATGAGCCTGGTGTGGATTTTGTTCTGTTGTTATGGGACTTTTTGTTGAGAACGAGACAGATCAGAGATTAGATAGAATATGAGCAACAATACTGTATCAGACGGTCATCACTGGCTGAGGAGAACGGGTGTGGATGTAGCAGACACGAGGAGCACAGTCAAATAAATAAATATTAACAACTCAAAATTTCAATTTCTAAAGAGAAGAAAACTCTTGTCATCATTGATGAAATAACTCTACCTTGTGGCTAAAAAAATAAAATAAAAAAACATGGGGTGGGGACATAATTTCACAGAGGAGTGAACTTGTCATCAAATGATATTTTTGATTTTAACTAAAATATATATATATATTCATGAAAACTTTTCTTGTTAGGTAGAATGATTATTTTTAAGACTGTTTTTGACAATATTAATGAAACATAAACCCTTTTTTTAGTTCTTTTCTTCTTAACGGAACCAATCCGTCTGTTTGGATTTTAAACAAAATAATTTTATCGTTTTATGATTTCGATTTTAAAAAAGGTTTTTTTTCACAGGTGCAGGCATTTAATACATTCAATGGAACTTTCTCAACAGCTTGGGATTGCACAGGATTCTTCACCATTGGCATCTGGATGGGTCTCTTCAGTACTTTAATTCTTGCCTTAATTATAGCGTTTGGCCTCTTTATGATCATGGACATCAAAACCATGGACAGATTTGATGATCCCAAAGGCAAAGCATTTACTGTGACGGCTGTTGAAGGCTAAAGAATAGCCTCATATTATGTTACTATTATTTTCATGCGTTTTTTTTTCCCCCCCTAATTGTTGCCGAGTGTTGAGTTGTTAGAAGTTTCGCTGATCAATTCTGGAGATTCAAACTGCTTTTCAAACTTCTCTCTTTTCCTCTTCCACTCAATCATTCACCTTCAACATGACTTACCCCCTCCCCAACCAGTTTACAGAAAGACTGAAAATCCTTTGCAGTTTTCAAAGGACCAAAAATAATCAAACTGGGAATGGATTAACAAGACAAGTCAAGTGAAATTATTTGGGTTGATTTTAGAAACGTATCTTTTTTTTATAAATCTCTCTAAATAAGCTAAAACTTTTTTTAAAAATCTAAAAGCTGTATTATATAGATAGATATCTTTCTCAAATAGCCTTCAATTGTACATGCCATTCCCTGGGGGTAAGCATTAGAAATTTAAGAAAATTTAAAGTTTGAATCATTGATTATATTTATATTAGAAGTTAGAAATGGATTTTTTTTTTTTCCTCAAATTAATCTTCAATTCATTATATTTTCATGATGTAAAATATGACAAAAAAAAAAAATTGAATTCATTTCAAATGACCTGGCTTTTTTGTAGATAAGACCAATAGTGACATGTATGAAATGTATATTGTCTTTGAAAATATTCGGTATTAAGATTTTTGTTGAAAGCAAATTTACTTGAAATTATCAGAGATGCCTTGTAATTATTTTTAACTGTAAAATTGATTTAAAACTTAATAGGCTTTAATTTTAGTGACTGTATTGTAAATTAGTTTCTTCGTTTGTCTAAAATCATTTAATCAAAATTCTTCTAAGAATCGAAACTGTTAATTACGATTAGTGACTGATCGTTTCTTAAATTCACTTAACATTTATTTTGGAGAGAATTTAAGGCAGTAAATATTTTGTGGTTAAGGAAGAAACTGCAAACAATTCCAAGAATAAAGCCTTTTCTCCCTCTTTAAGGCAAGGCCTAAACCAGTTGTTCTAGATAATTCTACAAATGCATAAGTAGCTTGTCTCAATGCAATTTCATATTTAAAATGTAGTTTGGTGGATGACCAATTTCTTCTTTCATAATTTATGAGAACAGTAAGTTTTGGTCCTATTCATTCAACAGGAATGCAAAAAAAAGGGGGGGGGTCTGTGTGCGTTTAGTAATTTCATGGGTCATTTTTTAGGTTTGAGTTGTGAATAGGCAACCTGAATTGTACATTTCTCAAATTTCAACAAAATTGGAATCTCCCAAGCCAGTATGAATGTATATAGAGAAACCTTAGATCAAAAAATGTTTGTTTTGTTAATGTTGAACAGCAGTAACCGAACAGTAAATTTTATACTTTTTTTTTTTCTTCCCACTGAAGGACCAACATTCCAAGTAATCTTGTTTGTGAATAAATCAATGTTAAATCCAAAAAATGATTTGATTTTTTTTTTTCTTTTTCTTATTGGCAATTTGTATACAGAATATATTCCCAACCAATAAAATAAAAAATTTAAGCTATGGCTTGTGCTTTTAATATTTCATAAAAGGTAAGTTTTTTTAATAGAAAAAAAAGTTAATCATCTGTAAGAAATGTATAAAAAAATTAATGTCTGTAATTCAAGACACTGAGATTTACAAAGATTTGGGATTTTAAAAGAAATAAAAATGATGGCTGCGTGTTCACCAGAAATTGAGCCTCTTGCGTGTTCTTTCTAGGACTTCAGATGCCAAAGAACTGTTGGATTGCAAAGATTGGGAAAGAAAATCTTCATTTAAATCTTCTTGCCCTGAAAGGAAGAAAATTTAGTAAATTAAAAATTTTGAGGTCAGCATAACAAACAAAACAAAAATGTGTAAATTGTTCAAACCAGAAATCTTGAATATTACATTTTATATTTTTAGACTAAAGAGAAATTGTGTGTGGTAGGAAGATTGAGTTGCAGCAATATTCTAAGTGCATGCTTTACAAATAAGTTTCTCTGCACATATTGCACTCCTGTTTATTTCTGTATCACTCAATAGAGGACTTTTGCTGATGTCAGGTACAATCAGTTGCAAAGAATGTGTTTAGTAAGCATCGTAATTTTGCTTATAATGGTGAATTTTCAATCTACAAAGTTGGATTAAATACATTGACCAAAAATTAGGCATTAAGCTAAAGTTGCTGGAAAAAAAACCCAAACTGGCCTACTATCAAGAACAAATGTTCCAAACTTGTGAAAATAAGACTGTTCTTTCCTCTTAAGTTTTATCATCAACATAGTTTCTGATAATTTAAAAACGTTTTTTTTTAATCCATTCAAAATTTTAGTTAAAAACTTTGTTTTTTTAATGAGTCAGCAGATGGAATATAAATTAGCATAACAAATCTTAGTGTTGACTTTTGCATAAAAAAATCATTAGATTTTTAATGAAACTTTCAGGACTTAAGCACAAATGGATAAAATTATTTTAGAAATATTTATTTAAAAAAAAAAAATAGCTGTTACTTAAAGTAAGATTTTTCATTTTTAATAATACATTTTAAACTCAGTTACTGTGAATCTGGTTCAATCTCTACAAAAAATATACTTAGAAATAAACTTTTCTTTTGCAACAGGCATTCCCCTTCCCACATGACTCATTAAGATTCAAGTTGGATTCTCGAGGATTAATATTGTTAAAATCCTACTGTGAAATTGGTATTCATCTGCATGATCCAACAAGTGATGACGGACGTCGGGTATGGTTTAGTTTTGTGTGCATTATTGATGGCTCTTATAATACTGCTTCCTAAAATTATACGGACATTAATGCAAATATTTGAATTTAATGGTATATGGGGAAAATCATTGTTCATTTTAGCCAATATCGCTTCATTTATGTTTGTTCAAAATATATGTAGATTGAAGGATAGATTTAAAATATTAATTTTGTACTTGATAAATTTGTTGCAAAATAGGGTTATTCAAAGGCTACAGATATGAATTACTGACAAATTTTACTTTTCTAATGGCAACATCTCATGATTAAGTCTGGAACAGTGAAATAAGTCATTAGGTAAAGTTTTTTTAATATTACGCATGTAATCTGATTAAAAACATTTTTAAAACAAAAAGTTTAAACTGTTTTTTATATATATATATTTTATTGGAGTAGATAGCCTAAACTATCACCCGGTTCACACTCCACCCACATCTATTGAACAGGTGAAGAGGCTCATCCCTTGTTCCCTGTTTAGGATGTGGTTTCCAGTTTTCTCTTTTCCAATTTCTTCACTTACGTAGCCCCCTGCTCGGGGTGATATGATTAAAAAAAAAATATATATATATATATATATATATGTATGTATGAAGATTAACAAAACTGGCTATAAACAACTGACAGTTTGAAATGATTTGTTTGAACATTATTTTTGATCGATACTCGTATTTAAGTAGATATTCTGTTTATAATCAAACAGTATTAATATACTTATTTCTACCGGCTTGATTATTTACGATAAATTTTTGTTATGAAAATGTGTCATTCAGCAGAATTCGAACCTGCGACCCCTATCCACATAGGATATCTCCCCTCACTTCCTGTTTCCCTCTCCCCCACTTTCATTCCTGTGACATGCTTATTTTTAATCTTTTTACATATAATCTTTAAATGTCCTTGTCAAAGATCGAATTTGAATCCATCTTGCCATCTTTGTTTTCCTTCCTTCTGCCTTACTCGCTGTAACAACATAATCTTCCGTCTCTTTTCTTTCTTTCATGTGAACTTCTGGTGTGTAAATTTCGTTTTGTATTTTCCATAAAAAATTTGATGAAGCAAATTTACTTCACGGAAATTATCATACCACAAGTGATTTTTCAAAGTTGTATTTGAAAAAAATATTCATATTTGGCTCTGTAAATAGATAATACTATTTACATCGAGCTCTCTGGTTGGATCAGTTTTAATATTAATAGGATCTTCATTGGAATTTTACATACATGCTACTTTGTTTGGAGATTATATATATATAATATCATCCACAGACAGATCTATTTCGTTGTATAACAGCTCATCAGTACAGTTAGACATCCGATTGCTTTTTACCCAGCAAAATATATATATATATATATATATATATATATATATAGTTAAACAGTACATTATAATTTCCACTTCCTGCCTGAAGATAGATATTTCTCAAACCATTAAGGCCAGTGAAAATTATAACATACTGTTTAACACATCATTCAATAAATCCTGGACCCAATTACTAAAACAATAACTTAGGTAAAATTCGACTTTATTCATCAATATAGTCTCCTAAAGTGATTCACTGATTCTGATGATTCTCTAACAATCTGATGCCTTTTTTTGGTAGAACAATCTATCTTTCGCCTTAAAATACACCTCAGTTTCCGATACCACTTCACTGGAGCCAAATTTCTTTCCCTGAAGCATTCTTTTGAGGTCTGCAAACAGCCAGGAGTCGCTGGTGGCCAGATCTGGAGAATAGGGTAGATGTGAAAGCAATTTGAAGTGCAATTTATGTAGTTTTACCATCATTGCAATCGACTTGTGACACGGCGTGTTGTCTTGGTGAAAGATCACTTTTTCTTCATTTTTGGCCGTTCTTTGATTTCTTCCTTCAGACACACCAATAATGCTATATAATACTTGCTATTCGACGGTTCTTCCTTTCTCAAGATAATCGATAAACAAAATAGCTTGTGCATCCCAAAATACAGAGGCCGAAATCTTGCCTGCTGATGTTTGCATCTTTGGTCGCTTTGGATGGCTTTCACCTGCTGCCGTCCACTCAGCTGACTGCCGATTTGACTCGAGAATAAAGTGAAGGATCCACATTTCATCCATTGTCACATTGTTCCACTAAATTTCTTTCTTGTTGCATTGAAAAAGTTGCAAACATCACTCTGAATTGTCAACGCAATGTTGTTTTTGATCGACTGAGCAAACACAGCACCCACTTTGAACACAGCTTCCTCATTGACAAATGTTCATGCAAAATAGTGCCTTCTGATATGTTTAACTCCTCTGCTATCTCACACAATTTCAATTTACGATCGACCAAAACAAATTTGTGGATTTTTTTTGGTGTTTTTTGAAATAACTGCTGATTTTGGGCGACCTGAGTGTTCACCGTCATTTGTGTCTACGACAGCATTAAAAGTCAGCATATCACCTAACTTGTTTCCGACAGAGCAGAGTCCGAATAACACTTATCAAGCTATTGCTTTGCTTGAACAGTATTTTTTCCACTCAAATATGAATAACCATTAAAAAAAAATGTTAAATGAAAATTCAAATATGTCAACTAATGCCAGTTTGGTAAATTTTCGTATAATTCCATGGTTGTCATTTTTTCAAAGTTCTTCCTCTCTCCAGTGGACAGGAGAGATCAGGCCTAGAATACTGTGGCTTTTTCAGTGTCAAATCTATACACCAAACAAATTTCTGAGTTATTGGGCACTGAATTATTTCAGTTCTAATTTCTTTTTTTTTTTAAGAGCATATGGCATTAGTTTTCCTGATTACTAAACAAAAATTGAATTTATTAACACAAATCAAAATAACCAGGAAGAAATTATTAGCAAAAAATTTATATATATATAAAATGTAGAGATCCAGTTTTCCACTTGCGATAGGAGTTTTCAGTTCAGTCCCTTGTCCAAAGTCAAATCCATCTTTTTAGATGTACTCTATAGAGATCTGGGTTTAAATTTCTATTCTTAAAATAAGATTGATACAAACACTGACTTATTACAGCTACTTTTAATTAGTAAAAGTCAAAGATTGGTATGTAATTAAATTAAATTAGTTAATAAGCAATTCTAGAATGGTATAAACAATTTGTTAATCATTGCCGTATGAAACACATTTTATCAGGGTCATCAATATTTTTCCTTTGCCATTGAATTGTCAAAAAATTAGACACTTCTTTACAAAAAATATTTTATCATATAATAGTTTAAGCAATTTTCATAAAAATTGTATGAAAAAGGATTGGGATAGGAGGAGGGGGTTTCAATATAAAAATACTTTTTTCTATTATAAAGAACTAAAATTCATTTGAGCTTAAATTTGTAGAAAGGCAATTGCAAAAACAATGTCAAAACACACATTTAAAAATTATAGTAAAATTCAATAAATTAACTGAATTTAAACTTTTTGCATATTACTTTATATATACATACACACTATAGTCATCCACAGACAGATCTGCTTCGCTGTATCACAGCTCATCAGTACGGCTTAGAATCCGTTCGCTTCGAAACCCAACCGAACCGTCGTCAGTTGGCGATTCTACCCCTAGGCCACGAGCGTCCGGTAGAAGAAGGCAGGATTTTTAGCGCGTATAAACACGCCCAATATATATATATATATATATATGAGAGAGAGAAATAAAATTTATTTTTGTTTAAATTTGTGCAAAATAATTGCAAATGCACATTTCAAAATTCTATTAATTGGATCTAATGAAACTGATTACAACTTTGAAATAAAGGTGGGGGTTAATTATGGAAGTGCATATTTAGTTAATAAAATTTTTAATGAAGTGTGTCTATGCATTTTTATGTCCCCATACCTTTTGGCTTGCATTTGGCTGCATACATCCTCTCAGGTGACACTGTATATGTTGAGGTCATCGTTTCAGGTATTGGCTGATTGATATTTATTCCAGCTGGATGAGATTTTTTGGGCCGTTTATTACCTGATCTCATTGTCAGATTATTTGTGTCTCTACTCACTGTAACAAAAACACACCAAATTTAAGAACAGATTAATGAAAAGGCAAATCTAGTTTTAATATTACCGAGCAGGGAATAAATTGTGTTGCACATTAAATAAGTGAAAAAAATGTATGTTATTTATTGTCGGAATATTGTTTTTCTTTTTTATTATTCTACCCAAGAAAAAAAGGTAAACATTGGTTGGGTTTATAGTTCAGTCTTAAAGCATCCACCAAGATGATGGCCTCTTTTAGTACGGAAGGGGGTTTTACTTCTCTGCAATGTATTCTAGGTCCTGTTGATATGACAAAAGTGTAGAGGATTAAGTCAGATATTTCACAATGAGAAAATACTGAAACGTATCTCTTTGTCAACTCAGAAAACAAACACAAAGAAAAATTATTCCATTCTGACTAACAATTGAAAATCAATAAAAGTTTTTCCAATTTTTCATCTAAAGATAAATGAAATCTTTAAAGCAAAAAATATAAGAATATTTTATCATTCTAGAGAAAATATAAGAATCTAAAATAACATTGATTTAAACTATCAAATTTTGCCATATTCTAAACAATGTCTTAAGTAAACAAAACAATTTCGTTTTTTTTTTGTTTTTGTTGGATAGAAATATTTTAACCAAAATGTGTAATCATCATGTGTGTAGTGAATGTAGAAAATAAGTTCTTCCATAACACATGTCGATGTAGAAAGTTTTTTTTTTTGTTTGGTAAATATGAAGATGATCATCCAGTGGAAATGAAAAATTACAGAACATAAAAAAAATTTAAAATCATTTATGTGCGTCTTGGTGCAGCGGATATCGACTCGGAATGACAAATTGGGAAGCCGAGTTCAAATTTCAGTCGAATTCCTCACATTAACTTGCACAAAATACTCTTGGGAAAGGTATTAATCCATCTATTCCCTCCAGTTATGGGTTAAATAACAGGACAGATTGGGTTCTATAGTGTTGGTCAGCAACCAGTCTACTGCAGAAAGTAATGGCAACCTACTGCGGGATAATCTGTCCAGTCGGTCATGTCTCTTTTGAGACATGATCACACAAGCGTGTATCACAAATGGCACTTAACTGACTGACCTCCAATGAAGGATTGTGTGAGAAATCCTCATCAGGAGTGCCAAGGTTTTACTTATTGTATACCAAAAAGCAGATTAAACAAAAAGAGAGAAATTTAGGCAACAAGGGTTTAAGTACTCGCTACTGATAGTGTTTCCTGTTGGAAAACGAAACACTTAGTTGATATAATACTTTAAGGAATGAGACTGTCAAGTTGAATAGAACACATTGCAAGTAACTTTCTCATGGAATTTCCATAAGACCAGTTAGTGGTGAATATAACCAGATTTATTTATTTAAAGCTATCTTATACATAATCCAACTCCCTTATTTTTATATACAGAATACATGAATATATTTTTTAATATATAATTTGATACCTATTTTATATAGGAGGCATAAGTTTTCACTCTGTACAATGTCTCATCATTGGATGTGTTTAAGAAAAGAGAGAAATAAAAGGGCTTCCCCCACACAAAGCACCCACTGGCTGTATATGTGGGACTGTAGTAACTTTGTGGATAACAAGAAAAGTGCAGAAATATGAATCGGCTGCTCATTTTGGCTTCAGATTCTGTTACAAAATTTATGAAAAAATTTGAAGCCATTTAAAAAAAAAGACAGGCATAAAATAAATGACTTCCTTTCATTACTTCGTGTATCCAAGTCTTAAGGTGAATTTAAAAAAGTCCCGTGACTTCAAGTGAAACTGAAAGTCTTATCTTGTGCATATTCGATGCCATCATCAGTGATGAGCATTGTTTTTTACTCTTGTGTCTTTGTCTTTCTCTGGTGTGAATCTGATGGACACATTTCAAACCTTACCATCACCAATAAGGCATTTCTGCTACAGTCTCTTCCTTGTGTTTTTTCTATAAATATTTTTATGGTAATTGTTCTGAACAGCTTTCCTCTTTGGTACCTTGACTTCATGAATCTAAGAAAAGGAGTAGATTGGTAGCTACATCGCATCATTTTACTGTCGAAATTGTTAGATGCGACCATAAGTTCTGTACTAATATTTTCTTCTCTCACACGTCTCACTCGTGAAACTCTTTTCTGGCTTCTGGCTTTTCTGTCAGCTATAATCTTCAAATTTAAATTCAACGTCAATTGTCATTTTCTGCCTTTTAGTGTCTCGTTCTTTTATTCTCCTTTCTCAGATTCTTTCACTCGCACGCTTGCTCGGGATAAAATGATTAAAAAAAAAACCACAATTTTCTAAATCATTCCCCACATAACCAAGAGGTAAACAATTTTCACTCTCAATGTCACTGCAAATGTTTATTCCTTGTCTGTAGAATGAATGTTACAAAAATTACGAACTATGAAGAGGAAATGTCTGCTTACGTATTTGTTGTGATGGCTGCGCAAAAGATTCTTTGGGAAGGGCATTTGTAAAAGTCAAAACATTTTTCTGGTCCCTCAGAATGTGAGTATCTTTGCTGGGTTTACCAAATGTGGGTGCACAATTTTTTTTTTTGGAGAGGACACAAGTCTGAAAAAAAGAATGTAAAAAGAACGTTTCTTTTTGATGAAGAGAGTTTATTTATACTGTATGATGGCCTTTAATGCAATGGAAATGATAGTGTTACTAATGACCTAACGACTCAAATATTCCTTATAGAACAAAAACAAAATCCTGTATCTTTTGAATTCTCTTCTTTATTCAGCCAACTTGATCTTGCCTAACAAATAGTGGACATTTTTGTGTGACTACTGCACAGGTAGTAGGAGGAGGCCCAATGCTTGATCTATCTGTTGCCAGTTATTTTTTTTTTATTCATATCACCCCGAGCAAGGCGGTAACACCACTGATGTGCAGGGGGCTACATAGGAGTGAAAAAGATTGGAAAAGAGAAAACCGGAAACCACATCCTGAACAGGAAACAAGGGATGAGCCTCTTCACCTGTTCAATAGACTATCACCCGGTTCACACTCCATCCTCGTCTATTGAACAGGTGAAGAGGCTCATCCCTTGTTTCCTGTTCAGGATGTGGTTTCCGGTTTTCTCTTTTCCAATCTTTTCACTCCTATGTAGCCCCCTGCACATCAGTGGTGTTACCGCCTTGCTCGGGGTGATATGAATAAAAAAAAAAATAACTGGCAACAGATAGATCAAGCATTGGGCCTCCTCCTACTACCTGTGCAGTAGTCACACAAAAATGTCCACTATTTGTTAGGCAAGATCAAGTTGGCTGAATAAAGAAGAGAATTCAAAAGATACAGGATTTTGTTTTTGTTCTATAAGGAATATTTGAGTCGTTATTTACTAAGCTAACATTGGCACAAGGCCCACAAGTATAGGGCACCCAGTAAAGATTGAAGTCACTACTCGGTCAACCAGACTAGCTTGCTAACCATTACACCTCATGCCAAAGTGCTATACTACAGGGAACAGTTGAATTAGCTGACAATGATAAATTTTATAGTCTCTTTATTTAAAAAGAAACAATAAAAATTTTAATTATTAATTCAAACAATTACAGTATATACGATATTCATACTATTGTCCTCATCTTTGTTGCCATTTGTATGACATTGCAGCCGTCGTATGCTCCGGTCTTCTTCAGGTGCTAGGAATTTCAAACCGAACCCTTTATTACAATCACTGGGGTATATGAACTACATTCTTTGCATAAAGCCTCGATTGGAAGTCATGAGTCATCTCCCTCTATCCCTGCAAGTTACTTGTTCACCACTGCTGTAGCCTGGTATTAAACTCACAACACTAAAAGTCAAGTCAGGAACTAACCAACATCTATATCTACTGGATAGTTCCTGACTTGACTCTTAGAGTTGTCAGTTCAATACCAGGTTACAGCAGTGGTGAACAAGTAACTTGCAGGGTTAGAGGGAGATAACCCATGACTTCCAATTGAGGCATTACGCAAGGAATGAGGATGATATACCCCAGTAATTGTAATAAAGTGTTCGATTTGAAATTCCTAGCACCTGAAGAAGGCCAGAGTAATACAACTGCCGAAACTTCGTACAAATGGCAACAAAGACGAGAACAATAGTCCAAATAATGTAAATACTACCTCATCTCAGAAATATAGACAAATAGTAATTCAAACAAGTTTTTGAATGTACCATTATACTATTTTAAGCCTTTCTTTATAACCATAAGGAACTTAAATGGAAGAATATTTCTATTGCTACAATTATAGATGAAACAATAAAAAAAAAAATCACAAAAAATGTAACCACACAGAAAAAAAAAGAAAAAATGTTTTCTTGAAAAACCATGTTTTTAAAAAAATGTTTTTTTAAACAAGAAAATCAAGTGCAATATTAAAAGGAAGTATTTATCATTTACTGTCTTAGCAAATCTGAACGATGAAAAAAAAGTACGTCAGCAATAAGGATATAATTAATTCGAGTTCAAAGAGAAGTTTTTAAAAAGATGCATTGGTGAAGTGAAATAATTAAGAAAAAATGTCCAGAAGTTAGCATGAACTGACTTTTATACAATGTTTGGGTTTCATTTCAACATCAGGGGCAGAATAATGATGCAATTCAGTTGTGTCAACGGGCTCAGCATTGTTGGCTGCAAAGAAAGATGAACAATACATGTCAAATGCAATTAATAAAATGTCCTCTATTAAAGCAACATAGCTTAGACATCACTGAAATCAAAAGAAAAAAATCCCAAAGTTTCCTTAAAAACATTATAGACAAAGATAAGGTATGTAGTAGATAATAATCTTTATGGAGATGGCATAGTAGTTGGTCGAGTCTAGCCTAACTCCATTCTACTGTAATACTAAATGGAAACGCAAGGATGAAAGTTTTTAAACACCATTCTCAGTTTGCTTTTTTCAAAATGCTAAAAATTAAACAGAATTTATTAGAGAAACAATAACTTAGAGAAGCAATTGTGAAATTCAATTTAAGCTTGAATTCTGAAGCATTTTTAGATTTAAGTAATTAAAAAGTTAAAAAATAGAAAATGTAAGAATTTTATAGTTCATATGAATTGTTTTGAGAAATTATGAAAAAAAAATTAAATGATCATATTTACATTATCTAAAATATTAATAAATTCCCAAATGGTACTATAAATAGCATAAAAAAAAACAAATCAACTAAAAACTCTTTTGTAATACCAAGTGATTAAATCTAAAATTGTGACTACCACTTCTTTTCGGAAAATGCTCATGTCCTGAAGTAAAATAATTAAAAAAAAAAAAAAAAAAAGTGAATCATATTTTTCCAATTCCCAAAAAGAAAAAAAAATTACTGGTTTTATAACAATGAATATAGCAGCTTTTTAATTTTTTTATGTTTATAACTGCTACTACCAAGACAGAGAAGTCTATTCAATTATCACTGACAACCCTATGGATGAATGGCAAAAAATATCACAGGGAAAGTTGGCTTCATGTGTTTTACTCTCAAGTGTTTAACTCATCCATGAAATTCCATTTCCGGAGAGAATCATATTGTAGGGACACAAACGCCAATTCTCTCCCTTTTGCTGAGATAGTCACACAAGGGTCAGTAAATGACGTCAGAGGATTAGAGTGTCAAAGGGCAGTTGCAATGTAGAGCCCAGAGTGGAAGGATGCCCTTAGCCCACAGCGGTAAGTCTTACAGAAAAAAAACCCACATGGCCTGACCAGGTTCATACAGAAACCACTGTAACTACAGTGTTCCTTTTGGGAAATATTACCAGTAAGGTTCTTCTTTTTAACACACTGTTGTAAATATGTTATGATTTCTCTGTGTCAGACACGTGTACATATGTGTATATATCTAACTTTGTGTATGATGTAGCGTCAAAACTATCTCTGAGAATTAAGCCTGCTTGTGATTCTTTCTCCAATTTTAACCATTGTAACAGGAGGTTGCTATGGAAGAAAAATTGATTCTCTCATTAGAATCCCCCCCACCACCACCACATCATAGGCATTATTAGATCTGTGACATAATAACAGAAGACGGAAAGTGCTATACAGAGATCCGAAGGTGAATTGGTATGACAAAGGAAGCATTCCAGAAGTTGAATAAAGTATTAAGAAACAGGACAATTTCACTAGAAACTAGGAAGAGAGTATCGCACCCGGCCGGAAGCTACGACTGGCCGCTCAAATGTCTAAAACGCGTCACTCCGGAAAAGAAAGCGAGGCCATCAATTTCCGGTGACTCAGCATTTCCAGGGACCAAAACGCTGAAAAATAACAACAAAGCAAAGTATAAACACACACAAGCGCTCGCACACAAAAACAATACTCTGAAACTAATCTATATACACATGGGGTGCAAACAAAACCCATGTGTACATTCGAAAGTGGAGAGAGAAATTGTTACTAACCAAACAAGAGATTACTAGCTCGGCAATGTTGCAGACCATAGCCGACAGAACATGGCCGATGTTTCTCAACCAAAAAGAGGAAGGACCCGGGGTTGAGCGACGTGCTCCCCCTACCACCAGCGCCTGGCCGACTTTGCCACTCGCCATAGCAGCAGCCGCAACCAAATTCCAGCAGCCCAGCAGCAGCCGCCAGAAGCCAGCAGGAGCAGTCACGCAGTAGCAGCAGCCGTCCCTAGCCCAACCTGCCAACTCCAGCAGCAGCAGCAGCCACATTCTAACAGTCCTTTTTAGGACTCTCTGTTTACATAGATCTAGTCCTTTTAAGGGCTTCCCGTTTCTGTTATGCACGAGTCCTTTTAAGGGCTCTTCAACTACATATGCGATAGCCCTTTTCAGGGCTAACCTGCCCCCAAGCAGCAGAAGCAGCTGACGCACCAGGCAAGAACAGCAGACGCACCAAGCAGGCAGAAGCAGCTGACGTACCAGGCAGAAGCAGCAGACGCACCAAGCAGCTGACGCACCCGGCAGACGCATCAGGCAGAAGCAGCCGCCAGCAAGTGCAGCCAACTCCAGCAGCAGCAGCACTCTACAATAGTCCTTTTTAGGACTCTCTGTTACATTGATATAGCCCTTTTAAGGGCTTTCCGTACTGATATGCACAAGTCCTTTTAAGGGCTCTTCATCTACGTATGCAATAGCCCTTTTCAGGGCTAACCTACCTGAGCAGCAGAAGCAGTAGACACAGCGGGCGCACCAGGCAGATCCCGGCTACACTCACGACCGTACGTCTAAAGACAGCCGGAGCGGAATTTGCAACGACCAACTTCGCACCAGTACTACCCAGCCAGCCACCGGCTTACCGTCTTGGAACCTAGCGATCCCATCAATCAGCACCGGCGACCGCAACGAAGTTTCTGTAAGACATTATTTTGCCGGCTTAGGCAAATAAAAACTTGGTTGAAACATATAAACCCTCGATTTCGTTGTCCTTGATTCGATCGTATTGCTTTAACTCACAGCGGGGTTAACGGCACCTTTTCTGTCGATAGTCCCGCAACAAGTGGTGACCGCCGACGTTTGATATTTACGATCGATCAAGATGGCAACAGACGAGTGGAACCAGCACGCTCCCATAAACGTAGCGATGCCGCCCTCAAGCCTACCCCCATACAACCACCAAAACACAAGAAATTGGTTTCTTCAACTCGAAGCAATCTTCTCGGTACGGAGGATATCGTCGCAACAGACAAAATTTGCCTACGTAGTGCAAGTCCTGCCACCTTCAGTGGTCGACGAAGTGGTAGACATCTTGGAAAATGTACCCGAGCAGGAGCCATATACCTGTTTAAAGAACGCAGTTCTAAAACGTACCGGCCGTACGGACGAGGAGCTACTCCGCGAACTTTTCACCAACGTTACCAAGGGTGACAGAACACCCTCACAACTCCTACGCTTTATGAGGAGCCGACTGGGAAAACATTCGATGGACGAATCTATTCTGCGTGAACTGTGGATGGACAAGCTGCCCACCACTATAACACAGATATTAGCGCCGATCGCGGAAAACACGCCACTGGACCAGGTAGCAGACTCCGCCGACCGTATCGCAGCAAAACTGGACCAAGGAGTGTGTGCCATGCGGTACCCAGACGACACACCGACAAAAGATGAGGATCTACGAAAAACGGTAACTGACATGCAACAGCAGCTACAGGACATCCGTCTACTCCTCAACCGCAAACCAAGAGACCCGAAGCCGATAGCCAACAATTGGCGACGGAGAACACGGAGTACCAGCAGGGATCGACGAACCGACTCAGAATTATGCTGGTACCACCAAAGATTTGGTAATAGGGCAAAACATTGCTCGGCACCCTGCAAACACAGTTCCAGGCCAAATTCGGGAAACGAGAATACCGGCAGGTAGGAGCGGCAGAACCCGCCGGTGAAAACACACAGAGCCGCCTTTTTTACGTTTGGGACCAAAAAAAACCGCATTAAATTTTTAGTGGACACAGGCGCAGTCATCAGCGTGATACCCCACAGAGGAAAACATGACCAAAAGGCGGCCCTATATAAGCTCCAGGCAGCAAACGGTTCAGCGATTGAGACGTATGGCACCAAGACGCTGACTCTCAATATTGGCATGCGGCGCGATTTTACCTGGACTTTCACCCAAGCAGACGTAAAAACGCCAATACTTGGAGCAGACTTCCTGGCTCACTATGACCTAGCTGTACACATGAATACGAGAACCTTAGCAGATAACACCACAAACATTTCTGTCAAAGGCACCCCCTCTCGACAAAACACCACAGGAATCAGCGTAACAGCCTACCACGGACGAGAATACAGCGAAATCCTGAACAGATATCCAGACATCATTCAGCCACTCGCGGGCACCGGTCCGGAGAAGCACCAAACACAGCATCATATCAAGACCAGCGGACAGCCAACATTTTCCCATCCACGACGCCTCCCTCCTCATAAACTGGAATACGCAAAAAAGGAATTCAACGAGATGTTAAAGGACGGATTCATCCGACCCTCCGACAGCCCATACGCCTCTCCCCTACATCTCGTACCCAAACCAGGAAGCACGGACTTTAGGGTATGCGTCGATTACAGAAGATTAAACGCCACGACCATACCTGATCGCTACCCAGTCCCCCATATACACGATTTCGCCTCAGGATTACAAGGCACACGCGTCTTCTCTAAAATAGACCTAACGAAAGCCTACCACCAAATCCCCATAGCTCCGGAGGACATCCCAAAGACTGCAGTAACCACTCCCTTCGGCCTCTTTGAATACGTCAAGATGCCTTTCGGCCTGAGGAATGCAGCACAAACGTTCCAACGTTTTATTGACGAGGTACTGCGCGGCCTCACGTATGCATATGCTTACATTGACGACATCCTCATAGCCAGTACGGATGCGAAGGTGCACAAACAACATCTAAACGAAGTTTTCCACAGGATAGAACACTACGGACTTCGGCTAAACATTGACAAATGCATTTTCGGAGCATCTGAGGTAAACTTCTTAGGTCATCACATCGACGCATACGGAATCACGCCGTTACCGGAGAAGATCGACGCAATCAAAAATTTTCCCACGCCTACATCCACGAAACAAATCAGGCGATTTGTCGGGATGATAAATTTTTACCGTAGGTTCATCCCCGACTGTTCGACAATTCTTTCCCCTCTGACGAACCTCATAGAACGAAAGAATAAGCAAGTCAGACTAGAAGGAGAATCCTTGCAGGCCTTCGAAACGGCGAAGACAGCACTGAGAAATTTCACTAGACTCTCGTTTATTGAAAATGACCCGGAAACTAGGATCTTTCTCACAACCGACGCTTCCGACGTTGGAATAGGAGCAGTAGTAGAGCAGCAAGTAAACATGGTAAGAAAGCCGATAGCTTTCTTCTCGGCTAAACTTTCCGCAACCCAGAGAAGATATAGTACCTTCTCACGGGAACTCCTGGCCATCTACCTGTCTATCCGTCATTTCCGACATCTCCTGGAGGGCAGACACTTTACGATCTTCACAGATCACAAACCGCTGACCAACGCAATGAATGTCAACGCAGACAAATACACATCCAGGGAAACACGTCACCTGGACTACATTTCTCAGTTTACGACGGACATTCAACACGTAAAAGGGAAATACAATACTGTCGCAGACACATTGTCCAGAACTGATGTCAACTCCATGGATAACACTATCTTGAGCCAGGAGCTGATAGCCGACGAACAAAAGGGTGATACAACAATACCCGACCTCATTAAGGAAACTTCATTGAAACTGCAGGAATTCCCTTGTCCATTTAGCAGTAAAACCCTTTTCTGCGACACCACACTTAATACTCCGAGACCATACATTCCACCACCTCTCAGGAAAACAGTATTTCTCCATTTCCACAATATATCCCACCCGAGCAAGCGAGCAACCGTCAGGCTTATCGCTGATCGATTCGTGTGGCCTAATATGAAGCAAGACATCCAGAATTGGGTCACAACCTGCATACCTTGCCAAAAGTGCAAAACGCACAGGCACACAAAATCCCCAGTTGGAACATTCGCTACACCCGACGCACGTTTCAGTCACATCCACGTGGACCTCGTCGGACCCTTACCAATGTGCCAGGGGTACCAATATCTGCTAACAATCATAGACCGTTTCTCGAGGTGGCCGGTAGCGGTACCGATTAAGGACATTTCCGCTACCACAGTCTCCAAAGCTATCCTCGCCAACTGGATCACAAACTTTGGCGTACCCCGAGTTCTCACTACAGATCGGGGACCACAGTTTCAGTCGTCGCTCTTTCGAGAATTCTCCCAACTTCTGGGCGTCAAGCACATCAAAACGACCGCCTACCATCCTTGCGCAAACGGCCTAGTGGAAAGGTTTCACCGATCCTTAAAGGCGTCATTGTCAACCAAACTAGACATACAAAACTGGGTCGACAACCTCCCCATGACCATGCTCTCTTTGAGGAATACCCTCAAAACCGACTTAGGGTGTTCAACAGCAGAGCTCGTGTTCGGCATGCCTCTCTCCTTACCAGGACAATATTTCCACACTCCGCAGACCTTGTGCACAACCTCACCGAGCTCCTTTGCGCAGGAGCTATGCCACAGAATGGCCAAGCTTACATACACTCCCCCACGACAACAAACCACAAGTTCGTACATACCACCGGAACTGGATAGCTGCGATTTCGTCTTCGTCAGAAACGACTCCGTAAAAAAACCTCTCACGCCCAGTTACCAAGGTCCCTTCAAAGTGTTGAAACGTTCGGAGAAAGTTGTCACAATCATGCGCGGCAAGGAAAAACACACAGTCTCCATCGACCGACTCAAACCAGCTCGGCTAGAGGAAACGCCTGCCGACACAAACTTGCCAATAACGACGGAAGAGGAAACCACACCAGAGATACGAACAAAATCAGGTAGGAGAGTCCACTTTCCAGCAAAATTAAAATCGTATGTTTTCTTTTTCTCGTGAATTGATCATGATCAATCCTCTAGGAAGGGGGCCTATCGCACCCGGCCGGAAGCTACGACCGGCCGCTCAAATGTCTAAAACGCGTCACTCCGGAAAAGAAAGCGAGGCCATCAATTTCCGGTGACTCAGCATTTCCAGGGACCAAAACGCTGAAAAATAACAACAAAGCAAAGTATAAACACACACAAGCGCTCGCACACAAAAACAATACTCTGAAACTAATCTATATACACATGGGGTGCAAACAAAACCCATGTGTACATTCGAAAGTGGAGAGAGAAATTGTTACTAACCAAACAAGAGATTACTAGCTCGGCAATGTTGCAGACCATAGCCGACAGAACATGGCCGATGTTTCTCAACCAAAAAGAGGAAGGACCCGGGGTTGAGCGACGTGCTCCCCCTACCACCAGCGCCTGGCCGACTTTGCCACTCGCCATAGCAGCAGCCGCAACCAAATTCCAGCAGCCCAGCAGCAGCCGCCAGAAGCCAGCAGGAGCAGTCACGCAGTAGCAGCAGCCGTCCCTAGCCCAACCTGCCAACTCCAGCAGCAGCAGCAGCCACATTCTAACAGTCCTTTTTAGGACTCTCTGTTTACATAGATCTAGTCCTTTTAAGGGCTTCCCGTTTCTGTTATGCACGAGTCCTTTTAAGGGCTCTTCAACTACATATGCGATAGCCCTTTTCAGGGCTAACCTGCCCCCAAGCAGCAGAAGCAGCTGACGCACCAGGCAAGAACAGCAGACGCACCAAGCAGGCAGAAGCAGCTGACGTACCAGGCAGAAGCAGCAGACGCACCAAGCAGCTGACGCACCCGGCAGACGCATCAGGCAGAAGCAGCCGCCAGCAAGTGCAGCCAACTCCAGCAGCAGCAGCACTCTACAATAGTCCTTTTTAGGACTCTCTGTTACATTGATATAGCCCTTTTAAGGGCTTTCCGTACTGATATGCACAAGTCCTTTTAAGGGCTCTTCATCTACGTATGCAATAGCCCTTTTCAGGGCTAACCTACCTGAGCAGCAGAAGCAGTAGACACAGCGGGCACACCAGGCAGATCCCGGCTACACTCACGACCGTACGTCTAAAGACAGCCGGAGCGGAATTTGCAACGACCAACTTCGCACCAGTACTACCCAGCCAGCCACCGGCTTACCGTCTTGGAACCTAGCGATCCCATCAATCAGCACCGGCGACCGCAACGAAGTTTCTGTAAGACATTATTTTGCCGGCTTAGGCAAATAAAAACTTGGTTGAAACATATAAACCCTCGATTTCGTTGTCCTTGATTCGATCGTATTGCTTTAACTCACAGCGGGGTTAACGGCACCTTTTCTGTCGATAGTCCCGCAACAAGAGTACTGGATTGCTACATGCTGTCTGCCCTTCAATATGGCAGTGAATGCTGGACAATACCATCAAAGATGAAGGAAAAACTTGAAGCAGCTGAAATGTGGTTCTACAGAAGGATGCTGCGAATATCATGGATCGAGCATGTGATCAATGATGAGGTCTTGGAAATGATGGAAACAAAAAGGAAATTAATACTGAGCATCAGGAAGAGACAGCTGAAGTTCCTGGGACATGCAATGAGGAAGGAGGGCTTGGAGAATCTGATACTAACAGGCCAGATAGAGGGAAAAAGAGACAGGGGAAAGCAACGGATAACATATTTGAAGGACCTAATCAGGTGGATGACGGAACAAGGACTGGATGGTGTAACAGGAGAAGGCGTGCTCAGAGCCACCAGGGATAAGGAAAAGTGGAAGGCCATGATCGCCTACGTCCTGAAGGGACAAGGCACATAGAAGAAGAAGAAGATATAATAACACTGTATTTCATGAGCCAAACAAAAGAACTGAATGGGAAAAGAATACACATGTTCCACACAGAAATTATAACATGTTTACAACCACAAACATTGTGTAGAAAAGAGGAACCTTATTTGTAATCCTTCGGCTGACATCATTCACAAGCTGTCACATGACCCATGTGACTATTTCAATGAAAGGGAGATAATTGACGTTTGTATCCCTGCAATAGCAACAAGTTTTTCCTCTACTTCATTTTGGCAAAGTAAAAATCTTGATTCAAATCAAAAATGGAAATTTCCCAAGTGAAATGATTACTTACAAGTACCAGTATTTTCCGAATCTATTTTCTTTGTGTTTGATGGTGAGATGAGGAGGCTTCCTTTTGTTGGTGTTGTTCTGTCCAAATGATGACGCTGTATATTGTGTCTCTGGAGTACTGGGGTGGGAACACGACCTACAGGTGACTCTAGAGACTCTCTGATATCTTCACCTGTCTGTGGTGATGTCGCGTCATTAATTTCCTCAAGAGATTCTGTTGGAACAACTTCAATTTCTGACGAGGTAGGGACACATTTGTCATCAGCTTCTGGTTCAGAATGGACACTGGCAACATCAGCTTCATCGGCAACATCTTCCAGTGTCATTTGAGGTTCAGGCTCTGTATCATTAGGTAACTGCATATTATGGGCAGTCAGAGGGCGTCGCAGACTGAAAAGGATGTTTAATAAAAAGTCAGGTTTAATAAAAGGTCACATTTATCCAGTTTTGTCATATATCTTTTCACTCTTGGGATTTTTATAATTGGGTGGTAACCCGGATTCAGCATTTTACTGCATGAGCTTGTCTAATGATGATTTGAAGCAGGAATTAAGATTAAACTGTGAGAAAACTCTGAGAAACTAATAAACATTGAGAGAGAAAAAAAAGGAAAAAAAGAACAAATTAAAAATGCCAATCAGAAGTCATAAAATGGGTCTGGAGAACGTTCGAAGGTTCAAGGACAATTTGAACATGAAATTAACCAAGTAGAATTCATTAAGATTTAGTTGACTCTGGAGCAGCATGACAACATTTATGGTCATTTAAAATTTCCCAAATTCCAAAGAATTCTGACTATGTTTATTTAAAACTAGCAGTATGGCCCGGTGTTGCTTGGATGTAATGAAAGCTTTAAAACTAATCCATGGTCCTGAAACTCAGACTCTTTGGACGTTGGCACGAAAGAATAAAATGCAATAGTTGTTTCTAGTTAAAGCAAAACCGTAGACTGAAAGAAAAATGAATGGATGCAAGTCAAATTTTGATTTCCTGGTATTGATATCAAATAAGTTTTTTTTGTCATAAACTGAATTTTGAAGGCTAAATAAGTCCTCTGAGTAAATGGTATCATGGCTGAGACTAAGAACTACAATTATACCTACTTAGAGCCAAACCTGAAGCAAAAACTAAAATAAAAGGGCTGAAAAAATACAGACATATAGGCAGATAAACAGACACACACACAAACATCTTGCCATATATATATATATATATATATATATATATAATCGATTTTCTGCACTATTGTAAGAACTGCAACCTTGAAACTTCTGAATATCGTTTCTTATGTCTTTGTCTATGAGTGTATCAAATTTGATTAAAATCGGACCACTCCTTCTATAACCCGATTTTTTCAATTATCAATTTTCGATATTTATCGGGGGTACCTTGACACAAAACCTAGCTAGGAACACTCGCAGATGCTTATAGTACAACTGTGTAAATTTTCAAGAAAATCGGTTCAGCCGTTTCGGTGTCTATAGGTAACAGACACACACACACACAAAGTTCCATTTATAAATAAGTTTAGATTTAGATTAGATTAGATAATATCAGCCTAACAAACATTTATAGTTCAATGTAGGGGCTTTGGGAATTAATATATTCTATGAAAGGCCAACTGATTTACAAACAAAAAGCCAGGGTATCTTATCAAAAAGCGTGCAATAAATCAATGCCAGAAGTTTGTGAAATTCTTATATAAACTAACCAATATCCTGATAGAAGAACAAACACACAGAGAAAGACCAGGTGATAAAATAGATTTTCCAGTTTTAAAGCCAGACAACCTATCATGACACTTACTTTTTGGTTGCTGCTCTAAGGTCTCTCCCTTTATTTCAACACCTAATATAACCTTTATCTCGAGGATGGGATACCTTTTAGAACAAAATAAACTTCTAAACAAAAGATTTCCAAATGTAGACATGAAAATAAATTCCTTCTCTGCTACCTACAACTACATCATGACCTAAAATGTCGTAAACATTGCAATAAAGATGAGGACAAATAATGTAAATACTACCTCATCTTAGAAGTAGAATCAAACCCTCAGTATTGTTTGGAATCTTCCCACCAAATGCTAAGAAAAATTGCAAAGCAAGGGAAATATCTGAATGCCATTTCTCATCTGCAAGACTGACACTCACCCCCACCATGTAGTTGATTAGTTACTTACTAATATTTATTGTAAGTGATGCCAGCAGGTCTCATGTTTCTCAAGTAATTTTCTGTTGGAGTTGGCGTATCAGAGCTGGCATGTTCCCAGAGCTGAGTTTCATCTGATACCAGCTGAGCCATGTGATCAGCACAGAAATGTGTGTTTTGGGCACGACGTCGATATTCAGCAGCCTTGCGGCGCAGGTCTAACACCTCAGAGTACCAGTCACCTTTACCTGAGTTGTCGCTTTCAAGAGGCAACATATTCTAAAAAAGAAAGAAACAATATTGATTTTTCAGTAAAGTCAAACTATAAGTTCAAACATTTATGAGATAATAAATATGAAACATTTTGTTTAAGACCCTAAATGTACCCTGTCAATGTTGGTAATAGGAGCAACAACATTTTCACACACACACATATTTCTTTATTGAAAAATATTATTTTATGTCAAGATAGCTGATAATATAACAGAATACAAAGAGATTTGGTTTCATGCCTTTACATATCAGTGACCCACTTACTTCAGGCAGCACAAACAAGAAGATATTAAAAAATATTTCATAAAGTTTCTAAGCAAATATCTTGCATAGTACCCATGAAAAATGAAGGCATTATGCATGGGATGAAAATGTCATTGTGTCCTGTCCTTATGTTTAGTATCAGAGTGTAGTATCTGTATGAAAAGTGCTACATTCGCAAAGATATCTACAAGAGAAGTGTGCTGAAAGTTTTTTTTTTTAACCCTTCTTGGTTGGGCCGAAAACTTTTCAGCATGCATGAATACACATTGTGTGTGTGTGTGTGTGTGTTTTAGAAAGAGGGAATCTTTATTCTAAAGTCAATCAGTATAAACAGAAATCTAAAAAATAAGCAATACTTAACACACCAGTGACATTACTATGTAAAGGGAATGCCAAAAAATGTTGGTTGAATAATACGGAGTTGCTTTTTTGTTTCTCCTAAATCTGTCTTGTTATAGAATGAAAGACAACATTGACGCTGGTCTGATAAGAAGCTTCAATTTACTTAGCGACTATCAAAATGAATACTGAATATCAAAGAATAGAATGTCAAGTAATCTTACCTCCTCGTCAAAAGAACCAGCCATATCCCATGCATTAATCATGTAATCATACTTGGATGGAGGTTTGAAATTTGCTCGATACTCAGAGTTGTGGCACCTAAAAAGAGAGAAATACATGCACTTCTTTGAAAAGGAAAGAAAAAACTTGAAATTTGGTGTGGGTGGCAAGTTGTGACGATCATTAGTAGAGAGCAGAATCTGATATGACTAGTGCTCTTCAAATATGGCCATGTACCAATCTTGACTTTATATATTTTGATCTATGATTGTCTCAAAATGTAATTTATCCATCGCATAATATATATATATATATGTGTGTGTGTGTGTGTGTGTGTGTCCATACTAAGAAATACCTCTTAGGTTCATACAAACATTGATAAAAACGCCATAATTCATTTTAATTTAAAATTTGCACGTTCAAAAATTCCCTGCCACGTGAGAATTCAAATAAAATACCGTTACATGAGCATTCTTAAAAAGAAAAACGGTAAATGATAAAATCATTTATTAAAAATCGCCTGAAGACACCACTCATGGTAGAAACCTAGGTCACGTAATAACTCGTTTAAAAATGGAAAATATTCAAAAGTTCTACAAGATAATTGTATTGAAACATTTAATACAAATGTGCACTGGTCTAATCCTATTATGACCAAAAATTAAGTATTAAACAATCAATATATATATATATATATATATATTTTCCATTTGTTAACAAGTTATTACTATATATTTGTGTATTTAGGTAGCAAATTCTCTTTTAGGGATGTCAGATTAAATAAATTGCAAAAATTATGTCTGCTTAATTTAAATAAAATCCATTCGTACTCATGGATAATTTGTCATATATTATAATTGAAAGATGTAAGAAATGCGCAAGTAACTTTTACAGTTGATTTATTTTCTATTTCCCAATGATACCAAGTACTTTCAATCTCCTTCCAAGATCATCTTCAGAGTTGAAAGTTGTAGTAACAAAAAATAACCGCAAACCCGCGTTGGTAAAAATTACTGTAATTTTTTTTCTTTTTGATACAAATGTATCTGTTGACAGTTACGATTAGTGTTCATTAGAATGTGAAAATTATCCACTATCAAATTTTTTTTATGTTATAATGTCATGGTCATGCACGTATTGAAGCATGAAAAAAACTGTTCTTTTTTATAAACAGTTTAGAACATTACTATAGTATTCATACCTGATTCTTGACGACTTACGCTTTTTTAATGAATATTGCCTCAAGGATCTGTAATTTGCATTCGTTGTTTTTTTGGTGTAGGATAGTTGTGTTGTCAATCATTATTTTTTATATTGTAAATGTAGAAAGGAATGTTGTCGTAGATATCTCATAATGGACGAATGGTCAGACATGTGTAATGTAAGAAGTCTTGTTAATGTAGTTGTTGTAAATCCAACATATATGTTTGTTTTTTGTCAGAAATACATTCTCATTTGAACTGATAAGTAATGTTGGTTTTACGTAACACACCAGTTGGTGGAGAGGAGTTATGACGAATAAATTAGTAGTATTGTATTTTTTATAATATATTATCAATTTTAATTTTTTATTAGGCTCCATGGGAGATATATTAGTAAAAATGAGTTTTTTTTTATGATTTATGTAGTTATCGTGCATCTGGTTGCAATATAAGAGTTTGATATATATATATATAGGATCTTTTGTGAAAGTACCATATTTTATTTGATGTGTATTGAGGTTTTTGATATATTATCTTATTTGTTCATCTACAATGCGGTTTGGAAATTCATTATCATTGAGGGTCTGCTTAATATTTTTTTTTTTTAAGTTCAGAGTAAAAAATCTTTTTTAATTTGTGTTTGGTTAATTAAATGGTGTATAAATGCAATTTTATAGTAACTAGGACATTCATTCTTATAGTTGAAAGTGCAAGATTTTTTGCTGGTTGATTTTTTTATATGGGGAGGAAGTAAATGTGTTATTGTTTGTGTTTATTAAAATGTCAAGGAAAAGGATTTTGTTATCTTTGTTAACTTTGTATATGAACTTGAGGACAGAGTTTTTTAAAACTTTTGTTGGAGTTCTATTATTTCTTCTATGTTTTTAACTAATATAAGAATATCATCTACATATATATATATATATATATATATATATATATATATAAAAAAGAGTGTGTATATTTATTATAAATTATACTTTAGAACATGTACATAATTTCTCTATATATAATTGCTACGAAGGCACGTTCGTTTCGGCATTGGGGGCCCAATGCCTCTTTAGGCAATGTGGAAAGTACTGGAAATCCTTTTCCTTTATATTTATTTAGTTTTGTTAGGGGTGTTGGTTGGGGTTTATTGATATTGTGATATTTTGTTGACAGTTGGAATTTTTTTGTGGAGAGTGTTTTGTGGAGAAATTTTAGTGGGGGTTAGTGAGATAGGGGAATCAGTTTATGACCGTTGGAATTTATTTGGGGTGTTTCTAAAGTGATTAATGGGAGTCTTTGATTCTAGACAGTTGTAAATTCCAATTATCAGTTGGCTAGACTATATCTTAATGGATTTCTTAGAAGAGCTGATAATAGTTGGTGTGGATATTTTATTTATTTATTTTTATTTAAGCAGAGTTTTTACAATCAATGTAAGTTTGCATGTTTAATCTTAACTTTGGGTTTAGGGAATATGTTTTTTTTATTTCATTTTAAATTTTTGATTTTTTATTTAGATCATTGTTTGGAAATCGTTTTCATTATTAAATTTTTAATTTTAAATCTTTGATTTTTAATTTGATCATTGTTTGGAAATCCTTTTCACTATTAAATTTTTAAGTTTTAATTTCTATTCTCATATAAATTTCTATCCTCATATCTAGTCAATAGATGATTCATCTTATTATAGTTACGGTTATGGTTATTAACCTTGCTCTAATTATGGTTATGGTTATTAACCTTGCTCTAATTATGGTTATGGTTATTTACCTTACTCAACTTATGGTTATTGGCCTTACTAATTATGGTTATTAATCTTACTTTATTAGTTAATACTAATTATAGTTCTACACCTTATTTTAATTTTAAGAGTGTGTATATATATATATATATATATATATATATATATATATATAACAAGAAAGTGAAAGAACACGTAGATTAAAAACCCACTGTTCAAAAATTTACTTTTATAAAGACTGCTCGATACAGAGTAGAGTTTAATATTGTAATTTTGTTATTACAATGGTTTATAAAAGCATAATATCACTACACAAAAATTTTCATGTTTCAGAACAATACTGTTCTTCTTCAGGTAAATAATTTTTATTTTAACATCACCTGAAGAGGAACAGTTTTGTTCTGAAACATGAAAAATTTTTGTGTAGTGATATTATGCTTTTATAAACCATTGTAATAACAAAATTACAAAATATATATATATATATATATATATATATATATATATATATATTACTTAAATACTATTTTTAGTGGATGCCCATATTTAAGTAGACATTCTGTTTATTTATTCAACAGCATATTTATTATTGTCTACTGGCCTGAATATCTGAGGTATCTTATTAAAGAAAAATATGCCGCAAAATATTTTCTTGAATAATTCCGGGTAGTAAACAAAAATAAATAAATATACTGATTAATAAATAAATGGTGTCTACTTAAATATGGGTATCCATTAAAAACAATGTTTTAAATACAATAAAATTGAAAATGACGTTTATTTTGGGTTTTTATTTTATTTTCACATTCCAAATTCAACAAAGATACAAATAAATTACTACGAAAGTCAATCCTTACCGAGTACACCTCTATTGGGGCTTTATACTAAATAAAATCAATCTGAGTATATATCTAAAATTATGAAGAATACTGTATATGTTTTAACAGTAGAAACTCTTTAAAATTTATTTACTATTATCACTGATCAGAAGGTCATTGCTGAATAATAGAATCTTTATTCTGAGCTGACCTTTTTAGTAAAACTGATGAAATAGAAATTATTTTTTGTACTATTCTAGTGAAAAGCAGGAAAATTGCCACAAGAAAGTTTTAGTTATCCATCACAATAATTTAGAGCAAAAATAATTTGTATTCAGGCTGCAAAAAAAGTCATAGTGAGAAACAAATATTAAACATGTGAATGTTTTATATCATGAAAAATTTTGTGATATTAATACTAATTACATACAGAGGTTCTGCATCATTCTAACATTAAAGTAGGATCCTTTCAATTGAGAACATTATACGTTAGCCAGTTTGATAAACCTATTAAAAACTTTAATGGATGATGCCAATGGCAGAACACCAGACAATAACCATAATCTTCTGTTAGTGCAATTTTGGTTTTAGAAAGTGTTTGGGTTTTTCATCAGGCCATTGAGCCATATTTTACAATCGTCTTAAATTATTTATTTCTTATCACAGACTGCTATTTGATCAGGAAATGGATCATTTGAATTTTGCAGATGAAGCATTGGACACAGTTCAAAGTGTCAAACTCTTTGACTTTCCCCGAGTCCATATGGAACCCATCCACCGAGCTTCTTCGCCTTGCCATTTTTCTTGAGGCAGTTAGATATATTTTAAATGCTGATCGCCATTATCTGAGACTTTTCTCTGACACTTTGACATGGGTTTTGTTCAATTACTGTTTTCAGATGTTGATTGTCAACTGCAGATGGACGTCCTCTACAACTTTGATCTCCAAGACTAGTATCTCTACTGCAGAACTTCAGAAACCAACATCATAATTTCCAATCACATGGATCCTTCATCTGATGATCACTTGGCAACAGTTTGAGAAGCATTATGACCAAACTTGGACTCATGTAAAAAATGTAAATACATCTCTTCTTTTTTCATGTTTAAGAATGAGGCAGGGTGTATAATGTTTTAAGTTAAATTACGAGAGAGATTGATATAAATGAATAACAAAAGAGGACACTTTAATCCTTATGAACAAATAATATGCTTTTTTTGTGTGACTATTACAATAATATATTAGAACACAAAAGGTTTATTCTAAATTTGAACAATATTTTCTGAACAACCTATTACAAAAATTGATATCACTTATGATTAAATTCAATTGATCAAAATGGTTTATTTCAAAGTCCTAGAATTTCTTAAATAGAAAAAATTCTATTCAAATATTCCAGTTATTTCATATGGAAAATTTTTCTTTTTGTTTCGATGAACATTAATAATAACAAGAACAGTAACATTTTTTAAAACTTCAATAAATAGTAACAGTATAAAGTTAAAAACAAAAATAAAGATATTTTTGAAACAGCAATGTTAACAGAAAAATCTACAGAAAGATCCATAAAATGTTTGTAAGCGTTGCATCTCCTGAAGATTGTTTGAAAGACACAAATAATTTTTTTTTTGTAAAATTCCTATATCAAAATTTTAGTCAGTGTTTTATTTGAATTAGTATGAAATATTCTTTAACTAATGCTTATTGTGGTCATTTGAAACTGTTCTTTTAATGAGATATGAGATTACCAGGAGAAACCACCACTAAGAAGGCATAAAGACAATTAAACATTAATGGCAAGCATTAGCAAAAATGGTACTTACTGACTTTCTCGATGTTTTAAAGGTTTGGTCTTTTCTGGTGGATTATTGAAAGCTGAAAAACAAGCAAAACATCTTAAAAATAAACATTGATTAAATTATTAAATGACAATGTTAATGCTAAATTAAGAAGTATTTATAATGAACTGAAAATATAAATATATAGTGAAAGAGAAAATACAAAGACTTACATTCAAGACTTTTTGGGCTTTTTACCTGGAAAATTAATAAATAAGTATTAGAAAAAAAAAAGGCGCAAAAAAAAACAAAAACAAAAAAACAAACAAGGGTGTGAAAACCCCTCATTTCTTAAAAAATAAACACATGCACAAAAACAAATAATTAAACAATGTCATTGCTTTTACTATACAATTTACATTTAATTATTTCTTTCATTTTTTTAAGAATTTTAATTCAGTCAAATTTTCAAATACCATATTTATTTGAATAAAAAACAAGCTAGGTTTAAGGCTTCCAGTCTTAAGTCAAGACAGTAGCCTAGTAGATTACAGTATTAATTTGTGAATTTGGTGATATGGTAATTGAAAGTTCAATTCCTGGGCCAGGTAGTGGAAACTGGATGAGGAATAACGTAGTACTAAATAAGAATAAAACAAAATAGATATGGACAGTCAAATGAGAATGCTCTACTCTGTAAATTAAATAAAGTATTCAGTACTAAGTTTGACTTGGAACTTTTGATAAACATAGTTTTGATTTGTACTCAAGTCTATTGGGCAACCATTGGTACTGTTTACACTTGAGCACCCAGAAGGTGGCTGCTTGGAAAGAATCTTACCCCCCTGCAAAGTTGGATTTTTTCATAGGCTCCACCAATAGGGCAAATAAATTTTAGCAGATTAAGAGCTGTGTTTTCCACATAAAAGACGTGCATTAAATAAAAACATATTGATGTAATGAATATATTTCTCACAATTGCCTGCTTTTCAAATCCAGGCCCAGTGTTGAAAAAGCTAAGTTTATAAATGTTGTCTTTGTTGGGCATATGTTTAATGATCAATTTTATCTTATTACACATTTAGCAGAGAGAGGTTTTGTGATTTCACTTCTACATGTTGAATACAGTTCCTCATATACTTGAGCAATGTATGCTATTTAATTAAAAACCCAAAAAGACCAATGTGTTGTATACCTGGAATCAAGGATGATGAAATTTATACTGCAACCAAAAATTGCTTGCCTTTTCCATGCTAATAAAATGACAAGCGTAACACCTATATATATATATATATATATATATATATATATATATATATATATATATACACACAGCTGTAGACAGTATATCATTTATTCACTCATCAGGTGATGGGTCGTAGAGTGGAGGTATGTTCGAAGGTGACAGCACACACTCATCGAGGGGCCAGAGGCCATGCTCGTTTGCAGTTTCCCTGTGTCTTTATTGGTCTTGGTTCAAATCCTGATTTTTGACCAACTGCTTACTACAATAATTTTTGTCTCTTATATCAGTGATTATGTCATATCCTGACACATAGTCTGCATAATTCCAAAGCCCACATTATCTGATCTTGGCTACGTTGGTTTCAAAACAGTCAAATATTTTCCTGACATGGAGAATTTTGCCTGCATTCTTAATTTGACAACAATCAAATATTTTTATCAAAACAATGTCTATTTTCCTTTCGCTAACAGTTTGCATATTTTGTGCTGTTTCATAAAAATACACTTCTTCAGGAAATTATTCATCAGCTCAGACAATCTACAACATTACATTAGCTCTTCCCAGAAAGTATCCAGCCATTTTCGGATATCTGGTTGTGCGACTAAGTAACTTAGCAACTTTCTGCACGTACGGAAATAGACACTCTTTTCGGGGTTAGTCAGCAGTAAAAGGTCACTGACTGAGCTTGTGCGACTGATTCATTGATTATAACACTATACCTGCCCATTTTGTGGCATGTAGAGATTTTTGACAAAACATGGCCTTATGTCAGCCACAATCCAGACTTAGCTTCTTGTGACTTCTAGCTTTTCCCAAAGCTACAATCAGCATTAAAAGACCATTAATGAGATTAAACAATGGGATGAAATGGATGATATTGGTCTGGAAAGAGGACTTGCAGACTGTTTTGAAAAGTGGAATAAATTTTTATCTTTTTTTTATTTGCAGCCCTATTTATTAAACCCAATATTCAAGGGCAAATCTACCTTTAAGATGATAAAGATGAATTTTGCAAGATGAATTTCTATTATAGTGTGACAGTTAACAAACTCATCTTGCAAATTAATTTCATAATTTAGTGAGTTTGATCTTCACAGGGTATTTCTACGTGTGGGCTGAATTCAATGTTGTAACCATCTACGGATTTTGCAAGAAAATTTCCTGCAGTTTTAAGTAAATGACCTCTTACAGCAACATTACCACTAAGCTTTGTGTTTTATACTTACATTATTTTCCTGTTTACTATTGTCTGCCCTTTTATCAGAACAGATTTCTGAAGCTACCATACCAATGTCTGTTCTGTCTTCTTTCAACTCCTTGCTTTCGTCTGTACTGTCCACTTGAGGTGAAGAACAACTGTACGGCTCTGCATCTGAGATTTGCTCATGTTCAGACAGTTTGCTTACATTCTGCTTGACTTCCTTCTGGACATTATGTACAGAAGGTTCAACTGTCTTTTTGGCAGCTGTGGACGGTGATGCTGGTTTTGCGGGTAAAGGTATCCAGGGCTGGAAATTCCTTTGATATTCAGTGATTTTCGGAATGGGATCTTGGTATGAGGCATCAGTATGAAACATTGTAACAGACTGAAAGAGTTTCTGAAAGAAAAATGTTGAAAAATATTTAATCATTATAAAAATTTATATTAAGACTCAATAAATCCTTCTATTATCAAAAGCATACAGCTTGCTAATCGTGGCAGTCTGGACTGAGCTGACTTTCCCCCAAATAAAGACTCAAAAAAGGTGAACAGTTAGACAAAAATTTTCTGTTGATCATTTCAATAACTAATGCATAGTTACAACCAATTAGTTACTACTAAGTCAAGACTTTTTTCTACATTTAAATAGTCAGAACAATCTTTTTTATTTATCTTAACATGCACCCAGTGGCCACTTAATTAAGTACACGTGAATGAATGCTCTTTTATGCAAATTTCTAATCAGCAAAGGATGTGGAAATAATTTAAAAGATATAAGCATTTAAAGATGTCCAAAGCAATCTGCTGAATTTCATTTCATGCATTTGTATTGGTTGGTTGTTTGTTTTGTTTTACGGTGTATCAACCCACCTTGGGTCATTTAACGCCGAATCGAATTATTAAAAATCAAACAAAAAGTTAAGAACAATTTCAAGAAGTTTATATATTTAACAAATTAATATATATAACAGACTTATACATTTAACAAATTTATATATTAACACATTTTAAATTAATAAAATATTTTATAAAAATGTATATATTTAATTTGGCTGTTTAGATTTTATGGCATACCAACGACCATGGGTTATCTGAAGCCAAATCCAGCCTACATACATTGTATATATATATATATATACAAGATTTGCAAATGCACATTCGATAAAACAAAGTTTTGGAATATATAGCAAGTTGGTAGAAATACACATATCAATGTGCATGTGAAATGGTATTCAACCAGTCATATACGTTCCGATTTCCCTTTAAGAATTTGAGTATCCTGCTTGGTGTTGAAGGAAAAATGATTTAAGTGGCTTTGAATGTGGTATGGTAGCTGGTACCAGATAGGTGAGATTTACAGAGAATGGTCAGAAAAAGAAAAAAAATTCCAGTGAGCAGCAATTCTGAGGACAGAAATACTTCCTTGTTGGGGAAAGAAATTTAGAGAAGATTGGCAAGATAAGTGGGCTGACAGAAAAGCAACATTAGCTCAAATAACTGCTCTTTACAACAGAGGTAGACAGAAAATTATCTCTGAATAGAGAATACATGCTGCACCTTAAAGCAGGACGCCACTACTGTCAGATAAGGACAAGAAACTGATGCAATAGTTTGCTAAAGATCAGAATCGAAAAATCATTGCCTGGTCTAATGAATCTTGATTTCTGTAGCGACATTCTGATGTTGGGGTCATAAGTCAGCATAAACAACATGAAAATAGAGATCCATCCTGCTTTGCATTAATGTTTTAGATGGCGGCTGCTGTTGCAATGCTATGGAGAATACTCTTGGGACCAATAAAAGATTGTTTAAATGCCATAACCTACCTAGGTACTGCAGATGATCATGTACCTTAATTTAAGATTACGTTGCCACCATCCACTGGTGGCTACTTTCAGCAGAATATCATAATGCATAATGGCAGATAGTTTCATGGAACACACTAATGAGTTGTGTGTGTTAAAGTGGCCTCCACAGTCTACAGATCAATTCCATGGAGCACCTTTGGGATGTTGTAGAAAAAGAAATTCCAATTCAGGATGTGCAGTCAATCAATTTAGAAGCATTAAGAAGCATTAAATGCATGAAGCTGAACCTGAAAAGAGTACTTCCAGAATATTGTCAAATTCATGCCAAGAATTTAGGGTTTTTTTTTTTAAAGACAAAAGGGAATCCAACCCGGTCCTAGAAGTGACCAGTGAATGCATACTTACATGCACTTCAAATTAGTTGACTGCATTTACAATGTTGGAATATTCAACAGAAAAACATCACACATAAAAGATACTTCTCTGTATTTTGTTTAGATTGAATAAAATTATTTGATTACAATTTCTCTAAGAATGTGATAACAGATTAGAAACATTTACTTGCCAATTTCAAATGGTTTGTTCTTTGTACAATTCTGCATTGCATCATAAATAATCTGAAAAACGTTTACCTTATTTTCAGCAGCAGTAGCAGAATTTGGCAAAGGTTTTTTCCAAGTAAAATTCTTCTGATATTCAGACTGATCTACAGTTGGACGTGGAGGTAGTTGGATTCCAGCTTTATGGAGTAAAGCAAGTAACTTCTGAAAAATCAAAATATTGAAAAGACGCTCCAGTAAACTTAACATTATTCATTTAGCAAATGGCATTGAAATTAATGAAGAAAGCAAAACCTTTGAAAAGATGTTAAAAAAAAAAAAAAAAAAAACTTCAGATTTTTACCTCATCATTGCTTTGTTGAATGTTGGATGTTTTTGATGAACGAGGGGCTGGAGGTGGAGATTGAAATTTAACACTTTTTCCTGCAGATACATCTTCACTGTGAGAGGGTCCTTGTTTTGCTTCCTGATCATAACAAAAATTGTATGAAAGATTATTATAGATTCAAACACAAAATTTGCTTATGGAGAACCCCAGATTTCTCAAGTCTGCTAGTCATAAAAAGTCACACTTTGAATTTTTAGACATGTCTTATTTTTTTTTTAACATTTTTAAGAACTCTATTTCAAATGGAAAATACAACTGAAACTTCTAAATGAAATCATAACCTTAAGCAATATATAAATTGAGGGCTAAAACAGAAAACAAAAGGACTTTTAAAGAGTTGCTGACCATCCAAGTTTATATAGTCAACAATTTGAATTAAAACTATAGTAAAAAATAAATAAATCTATAGAATTATATAAAATCCGTGATTACCACAAATATAAATCTCAGTGCCAAAAGTAACATCACCTTAATAGATAAGAGTATAATTTCAAGAATATATCTGAGAGAAAAGTAGATAAAGTTTTAGTAATACAAGGTGTGCTGAAAAGTTCTCAGCTTTATCAAGAAGGGATTCAAAACAAATTCTCATGTTTGGTCAAATTGTGAAAAGTTGGTCAGGATGTTTAGATGGTATAATGGTTAGCATCTAGAAACAAAAGATTAGTGGGCCAAGTTCAAATTTTGGTCTGGTTTGCTACATTCCCTTCACACAAATACCATTGAGAAAGGTATGAATCTATCTCTTTTCACCCCAGCTATGGGTTAAATTGTAAGGCAGATTTAATTTTCTAGCAAAGGTTGGCAACAAGTCTAGGAAGAGGACAGCTCTGAATTCAAAACTATATGTGGACCTGGTGGGGTATATATTTGAACTGTAACTAAGATCTGCTTGGCATAGTTGCAGTATAAACCATAAGATGGCTCTGTGGCAGTTAAAAAAACACAAATCTATCTGAGTAGACAGGAATGCTTAAAAACAAGCAGCCATATAGAAAATGAGAAATTGTACTAATTTGCAGTGTGCTTTTGGGAATGGTCAAACCAATAATTTTTCAACTATAAGTCCATAGCCAAATACATAGTTATTAGCTGAATTTTCATCTGAAATTTTCATTGTATAATATTTGATCTATAGAATTCCTATGCCCCACTGAATTACTATATTTTGTAGCATCATAGACACATACTGATTAAGAGAGAAAAAATAAAATAAAATAACCTCCAGAAATAACTTTTTGTCCTGGGTATGATGATAAACTACATCTGGCAACAAGGTCTCTGATCAGAAGGTTTGGAGGAGTGTGGAACCACCTCTTATTTGCTGTTGTTTCCAGGTCCACCCTAACCCAAGGTGGTAGCACCTGTTAGAGGTCCCAACTACGGGTAAATAGTTAACCCCTAAACTGGGGTCATTTAAGAGAAAAAGAAAAGTTAAGCGGAGTAAGAGTTTTTAGCTTTGGATAGCAACTTGTCTAAGAGAAGGAAATCTCTGATATAAAAACCTACTCTGTGTAGAATAGGGTAGGCAGAACACTCTCGATAAAAACACAGAGTTTCCAGTTTCCTAAATGAGTTGGTGTTAGTAAGGGCATACAGCTGTAAAACTCACTCCAATATTTCCCGATGATTCAATTACAAAGTCATCAAGAAAACCCCGTCTAACCCATGGAAATGGACGTTAAGTGATGATGATGATGACGAGTCTGTAGGAAGGTAGATATTTGAGATTTGTTTTTAGAAAAAATGTCTGAAGGCCAGGAAATGTGGTAATTGTATTGACAAGAAAGGAGATTATGTTAAAAAATACTTATTAAGTAAACTACTTTTTCATTATTAGGCCATAGTCTTATTGATGTACATATGTCCATGCACGTGGGCTTAAATATATGTTTATTATTGCCTCACTAATCAATCCTGTTCAATCAGGACTGAATAAGTTTCATTGTAATCTTCAAATAGGTATTTGCTAATCAATTTATCAGGAGCGAAAATCTTTTTAAGAATTTTCATATCTGTTTTATACAAGTCAGATACATGTATATGCATCTGCATTCTGATCACCTGACAATCATGGTAGCATGAAACTCGAGTAGCACTCTGAGTGTTGTCTCTTTCTGAAAAGTGTCTTTGGCTTGTGTATTTGATCTGTCTTGCTCATTTAGATGTAGAGCACTGTCTTTTACTTTTAAGGTGTGTGTGTGTGTGTGTGTGTGTGTGTGTGTGTGTCTCTTTATCTCTCTCTCTCCTCCCCCTCGCTCTGTGTTTTTTTTTCTTCTTCTCAGTTTATGTTTCACTTTCCCATCTTTTATAAATGATTTTGTCTCTTACTTTTTGATTTATTAGTTTGGGGTCTATTTTTACTTTCTATGGCCTAGTTCCCAACCAGGGGTCCATGAAAGAATTTCAAGAGGTCGAAAAGATTCTAATTCGTACCAGCATATACTCATAATGTGCTAGATGTGAGGTGTACACCCTATAATTTTATCCATAGTTTCCAACTTGCTTTCTTCTACTTGTAAGATGCTTCTTCCCATTGGCAGTGCAAATCTTAATGTCATCAATAAGATGAATGAAATATCATATACAGTTGTGTCAAATGAAGTAATGCTTATGTTTTAAATTTTTCAATAAATAAAAACTTTCATTTCTTTTTTGGGATTTTTTAGTGCTTTTTTTTTCATATATGTGTTTCATTTATACAGGTTTTATGATTTTTTTTATTCATACACTCAATCGTAAGCTCAAAAATAAAGCCAGTTTTATAAAGATAGTTTTTGTGTACAATACCTACAACTATAACAACGTTAACATAACATTTTTACTAGGTGTTTTACTTAAATAAAGGAGTGCTGAATGAAATGCTTTTTGATTTTATATAAGTAAGTTTAAAGCTTAATCAGCATAATAACGCAGGGTATTTTACATGAATATATTTTTAACAGAAAAATCTTTTATTTTTGCTGGTTTAACTTATTTCGCTGTAGGAGTCCATGAGCAAATAAGTGACTGCAAAAGGGGGAATGGGACAAAAAAGGTTGGGAACCACTGTTCTATGGTTACTTGGCAGAGTGTGTGGTGGTTGATTGCGAGTAAAGGCTTATCAATTGATTAGAATAAGCATATGAATAATTTTGAACATGCCTTTTGCAATGAAATTTCAAATAATACCTCAACGGAATAAATACTTTTATCTCCACATTCCTTGTGTTTTGTTTCTTTCGTTCTTCTTCACTTTAGCATGTGATTCATGTCAGAAAATACAAGATGGTCTGAATCCAACTTAATATTAACAAGGAACCATATAAGGAAATTCATCTGTGATGACCTCAATATGTACTGGACACACGTGAGACGATAGCAAAATAGACTTTGCACTGATTGTCAAATCAGTGCAAAGTCTGGTGCATTGGCAGGTAAACTAGGAAAGTAACCAGGAGCAGATTCATATCTCACAGGAAGTCAGCTGCTGCCTCAAATATGTCGCCCTAGATGCATTTAGAATGTGCACACATGAGACCAACTGACAATGGCATGAAGAATATATAAGTGCCTTACAAGAGAGGGGGAAGAGAAAGAAAGCTTCTCATGTCCTCACAAGAAGAATCCACATTCAGAGAAAACTATTAAAGCCACACACCCACACTCATCAATATTAATGAAGTTCACAGGTAAATAAATTAACAATTTTATGTATGAGAGGTTAGGTCGTGTGTTCTGTTAGTCTGTGCAACTATAACATTACATTTCTTTCTATGTCAAATTGGGCCAGAAAAAAAATAATGAATACCTTGAATGAAACTATTTTTTTAAAAGTCACAAATATTGCAGGGAGATAAATAATTTTAGGTTAAACTTATATAAGCAAAAAGACAAAAAGGGAGACAACACAAACACAAATTTCACAGGTACACAAATTGCTTACTTTATAAACATTTTTGCTTTCTTTCTCATATGGAATTTTTCCGTTACTTGTTTCGCTCCAAGAAGGCAGATCATCAAGAGGAAGTCTCAGTTCCTCTTTGGATCCTTCTTGGATTGCAGAAGATTTTTTCTTTGATAAAAAACAGATGTGCATATAAAGAGTTTTTTTTTTTTCATATACAAGTCTTTCATGGGAAATGTTATTAGAAATAAATAAAAAAGAGCTATAAATGCATTGAAAGAAATGCAGAAAAACAGTGAAATTATTCTGCTCATAAAAATTTATGATGAAATTAAATTTTATGATAAAGATACTTAATCTACAAAATTTCTTCAGCATCTACCATTTAATGAAGGAAAAAATTAAAACTTGCCAATTCAGGAAATCAAAAAAAATTAGTCAAGTTGAACAAATTCATAATCTTTTACATTATTTACAGTTATATATCCTCATTTTTGTTGTCATCACAACAAAAAATGTTTCAGTTGTACATGGCAGCATTCTTCAGGTGTTTGTCGATTCAAGTAATCTTCAGTGAATTTCAGACTGACAAGAGCCTAAAAGACTAAAATGTTGGTTAGTTAATTGGATGAATGACATAATTGTGAGTTCAATCCCAAGATGAGATGAACTTAGACATGGACTGTGGAATAAGAACAATTAAATAAAGGAATTAGTTTGAAATTCCCTGAAGATTAGCCAGATCAACAGACACCTGAAGAAGGCCAGAGGGCACAATGGCTGAAAAGTTGTGATAATAACACATAGAAATGATGATATTAGTCAAAATTTAAGTAATGTAAATAAATAATAACTCCTCATCCTAGCAATTCAGATTCACAATTATTGGAAAAAGTTTCAGAACTAAGATAAAAAAAAATGTATGACCAAATTTTGATCAAAAATACAATTAAGATGTAAAATTATTTTAAGAAACATATTTGCAAGTAATCAAAATTAGCAAACAATAAAAAAATAACTTATATATATTTTTTATCAAAATAAACAAAAAAGGAATGTCCAAATGAATATTTGACTGTTTTTGCTAAAACTGATTACATGTTTGCTGAGTGTGCATTCTATTTCTTACATTTTTCTATTCTAATCAATAAAACTTTTTATCAAATAATAACCAAGAAGAAATGCCATCTTTTGCAACTTTATGCATTCTACACATAAGAGTATTATCTAACACTTTGAAAGAGGATTAAAATGACTTACTAGTAATGTATACAAATACATTTTTAAATAGTTTTAAAATGAAAATGAAAAGGAATTTTGAACTGAAATTACTTTCTTTTTGATTATGATTTCTGACTCATCAGTTTTTTCAACTGCCTTCTTCCATTTCTGGGGTGGTTCACGGAATTTTGAAGTATCTATAACTGGTGCTGGCTCAAGTTTTTTAGCTTGAACTGGAAAATCTTCTGTGTCTTCTGCCTAAAGGAAACAAAAATGGAGGGAAAAAGATTTTCAAATCACAAATAAATTTTTTTTACTAAAAATTAAACTTATAAAAATGCAAAAAGCAACATTTTCTTTTTAAACAACATTTATTTTGGTTATTTATAAATGTCTTTTAGACACAAACCAAATGCTAACAAGTATATTTTTTTGTCTTTTTGTTAACTGATTCTCTTCATTAGTTCTTAGTAATTGAACTGTGACAATATTAGAAATAATTTTACAAAAATCATTTATATTATTTACAAGTGAACTAATATCCTTACCTTTGTTGTTATTATTATTATGTTTTAATTGTTCTCTGTCAATCTGGGTAACCTACAGAGAATTTCCAACTGAAGGTTTTTTTTTTTTTAAATCGACAGGTGTAGATTCTGCTGTCCATATTGACAAATATTTTATTCATTCATTTTTTAGTACAGCTCAGTTTTTGCTTGTCCTGTGTTCACGGAGTTTAAGTGTTTAGCCTAGAGGATTAAAGTGTTGGTTCATGAATTTGATGGCAGAGTAATCATGAGTTCAATCTCTGGCCAGAGTAGTACAGGCTAAGACTCGATTAAGACAGGACTGGCAATAAATGAGCAGCAAAAAAAAAAAAAAAAAAAAAAAAAAAAAAAAAAAAAAAAAAGAGATATCTCTCAACATGGATAGCAGCATGAGAATAATGTACACCTGTCGAATAAATTTTGAATAAGTTCAAAATTCACTGAAGATTACCTGACTCAAGAGACACCTGAAGAAGCCAAAAAGATTTGAGGAATAAACTGTCAAAATTTAGGCTATGAATAGATTCTGCCAAGCTCATTGAACCCATACAGTTAGGAGTTCAGCCACTGCAATAGCCCCACTAAAATTTTAGAATTTGACGAATTACAGGGGAATTTCAAGACCATATGAAATGGGTATTAGAGTATATTCTAAGGCCAACATTAGCTACTTCAACCTATTGGCTTATGATTCTTGTTTTAATTACATTACAAACACTTTAAACAAAACCATTGATTTTGGTGAAAAATTCACTCATTAAAAAAAGTTGATTCAGGAGCCACTCTGGGATTAGGGGCCATGAGACTTAAGCTTCATTAGTTTCATAGTAGATTTGCTACTGTCTGTAAATAATAATAGCTGTTCCCAGAAATTCAAATAGGAATTCTTAAATAATCATGTAGAAGTTTCAAGTCATTCTCAACTTAATTGCACATTTGAGTAACAAAAAAAAAAAAAAAATAGAGTTATAAATTTATAAACACATGAAAAAACAAGAAAAAAACAAAAACACAGCTTCCTTTTTCTAAAAGTAATCCATCTCATTGTGTGAGAAACATGGGAAAGTAAATCCTCTCTCCTTAATGTTTCTATTAATTACCAACTCTTGGCTCAATATCATCTTGATTTTTAATACTATCACATTCAGAACCAAAACTGGGAAATTCATTGGCTAATCATCACTTTTCTTTCATTACTATAGCAGCCTTTGAGATTTCACTCATCACTTAATTGTGATTAAAGTTTATTGCTTTGAAATCTGATTCTTTTACAACCCAAAAGTATGCCACTGAAGATTCACAAGTTACTTTACCTTCCAGAGCAGCCAAATTGTCTCTGTCACCCAGATTAAAGTTCACTTGGAAAAATATTATCCTATATTTCCTCCCAATTACTAAGTGCATTTGAAAAGAAGAAAAAAAATATGCATACTTCTTACAACCATGCATCAAAAAATAAATTATACAAGTAATTTTTTTTATAAAAAATCCTTGAGAATTTAGGTACCTCCACTCAATTGCAAAAAAAAAAAAAAAAAAAAAAAGCATAGCATGATGTCAAAAGGGCTCAAACTTAATAAAATCAAAGTTTTATCATCACCATGTTTATGCTATTATTAAGAGGAAAAATCAAATTTTGTTATTATTTTTAAAAATTTTTTAATTCTTTCTAGCACGTTCAAAATTTTAAATTTTAAAATTTAATTTTTTTTTTCTGTCAGCGATTCACATTATTTTTACATAAGGCGACTATTAAGAAAATGGAGTCAGTCAAGTAAAACGATTTTGGGGTGAGTAAATTTTCCCTCGTTCTCGACCGCAGGTCAAGTGACTTCTATTTTAAATCTCAAAGGCTGACTACAAGAAATATGTAGTTTGTTAATGCAGGAAATGACTCAAGAGGGAAAGTCAGCGATGAGTAAAGCCAAAACCCTGCCTATGTATCCTGGTTCAAATACAGTCAGTATTCAAAGAAACCAGTGCTGAACTACTATCTAATATTAATCCTCTTATATGGCACTTAATGCTGGACAATCACTCCACAGATGAAGGGGAGACATGAAGCAACAGAGATGTGATGATACAGAATGATGCTGAGAATACCATAGATAGAACATGTGAGCAATGAGAAAGTTTTAAGGAAAATGAAGGGAACACTTGTAATCAGAAAGAAAGAGCTGAAATTTCTGGGGAAGATAATGAGGAAACAGAGCTTGGAGAATTTGATACTCATAGGACATATTAAAGGCAAGAAATGCAGAGGAAAAACAGCAAGTAATCGACCCTAACAACATTGTGTAAATGGATGGTAGAACAGGGGCAGGGAGGGATAGTAAAGGAACAAACATTGTTTAGAATTATGAAAGATAGAAATTTGTGGAGATTCATAATCGCTTATGTCTTGAAGGGATACATGGAGAGTGAAGAGAAAGACGAATCAGCTACAGAGGATGAAAGAGAAAAGGCAAGAAAAGGATGTGAACACAGGAGTGAAGACAGTTGCAAAGGTAGAGAGAAAAAAAAGAACAAGATACACGGGGTGATGTAGAAAGGGCTGGAGTTAAGTGGATAAGAGATGGGAATTGACTTTGCATTTAAATTCTGGAGGTTTTAGCCATGAGGAAAGCAAGTATATGAAAAGGAGTTCCACAGGTGGGAAGCGCAAGAAAAGTGTAGATAGTAAACAAAGTTGATACTTGGGATGACAATTAGACTTGTAACTATTTTAACTGTATATTTTATGATGTTTCCATCCAGAATGAATAATGAAAGTTGTATTTTTCCACGAGATTTTTATTAAAAAATCTACCAAGACATTACAAAAGAGCAGAGTCACATTTAACTTCCCAGAAAAAAAGTTTTGAACTCGTCAAATTAGAATAAATTATGAGCAGGCAAACTTACAGGCATGTTCTCTTTTCCTTTGTCATGGCTTGGGATGAACTCACGCCACATTTTAGGCTTGTAGACAATATTATCTGAGAACTTAGCATTGTTACCTAAAAGAACGTACTCGTCATCTACAGGAGATGATGTCAAGAACATTTCTTCATGGATTTTCTTTTTTTTACTTGCAGTGTCATCGTCATCATTCTGAAAATAAAAAAAATAAAAACAGTGAAGCAAAGAATCAAGACTTGGTCTATTATAGTTGAATCTTTCTTGAATTTGATATTCATTAGACATGTGCATCTCATCAACCATGCAAGGTCTGTGAAGTTTTATTCTATTGTGCTGCCTCAATAAATATTAAAAAATTAATCAATATTTGTGGTAAACATGGATAATTGTGCCTGCAACAGGACCGAGTGTCAAAAGGACAGTTTTTTCCTGTTACACCACATTTTTTTTGTCTTTTTTCTGCTATCCATCTAGGGGTCCTTGACAAAATTCAATGGAGAATCTGCTGTTGCTCTGATAAACTTAGCTCACTGGTTTCCCCTATATACGAATTTACTCGAGCCACAAGATTTGCAACTAGGTCCCACCCTTTTACTGTGAAACCAATAAATTGTAAATGCAAATTCTACTCCAACAGCTTTTTTCTCGCACTTCCCGCCGGTGGAATTCCCTTCCACTTACTTGCTTCCCCGACAGCTACAATCTCCAAGAATTTAGTTGTAAAATCAATAGTCATCTTCTATCTCACTAACTTGCATCCTCTCTCTCATACTCTGGTCCTGACATGACGATAAACTGTATCCAGCAGCAAGGCCTCTGATTGGAAGGTTGTGAGGAGCATAGAACCACCTCTTAATTGCTGTTGTTCCCAGGTCAACGCTGACCCAGAGTGGTAGCAGCTATGGGCAAATAGTTAACCACCAAACTGGGGTCAAAACACTATGAAAATATAAAAATACACTTTTATAGAAATATATACATAGACTTTTATAGAAAAATATGACCAATAATACATTTTTTAAGAAAAAAAATGATTACCATAACACATTTTTGAAGGAAAAAATTATTCTCGGCAAAACATTTTTTAATATAAAACTAGAAGACATTTTCAGTTTTCTAAAATAGAAAAGAATAAAAACAAAAAATTTTCATCAAAATCTGACAAAATCAACCAAATAACCAAACATTAAAAAAGAACCTTAAAACCCCACCTTTTTGGCATTAAATAACTCACAGAGGTTGATATGTCGTTAAACAAAACTCAAACTCTCATACTCTCATCTCATCTCATCTCTTCAGTATTCTCATCCTTCTCTTACCCACTTCACCCCCTGTATTCTGTCACTCCTTCTCATAGCTTTCCTCCTATGTAAGCCCCTGCACAACAGTGGCAGTATAATACCTTACTTGGGGTGATACAATTATAAAAATAAAAAATAAAAATACCTTCACCCTTCAGTAATGTTTCATTGTTTTAAAAAGCTTTGAATTTATATATTTTCTTTGTTCTTGAGAAAAAAAAACAATAAACACTATTTATTTTTAGATTGTTTATTTACTGTATTTATTTATATTATTTATTGGAATGGTTGGTAAAAACATCAGTTAATTGCCAATTGATTCAAACTTTATAAAATGGTAAATAATAACGATTTCCTTATAGTTGGTTCACATATAATAATTTAGTAAATATTTATATATTCACAAAATAAGATTTTTCACATTTATTTCTTTATAAATTGGTAAATTATAAATATTACGTTATTTTCAATTGTATCAGTTTTTAGGATGTTGTAATATAATATTCTTGTAAATGAACAATCTAATAAATAAATAGTATAACATTTTTTCCTTTTCAAGGAATGCAGTCACGACTATTCTCACTGAGTATCACTTAAAGCTGATTGTGTGTTTTAACACTGAAACCATTTCATTTAAAATACCAGTATTTAAAGTATTGTAACCTTCAGAATGCACTTAGAGCAATCAGTGTTTAATATTTACTAAGGAGCAGTATTCAACCAGAATATATCCAGCCATATATTGAGAACTGGTTGTGCAGCCTTGATCTAACATGGCAACCAATCAAGAGGGATTTTATTGTACTTTCATGTGGGGTTGCTCAGTCATTAGTAATTGAGTGATACATTGTATATAATGTGAGCCTTGCATTCATAATGATACAGTGAATAAATATTCTTATTTCATATAGGTTGTTTTTTGGCAAAATACTGCCCAGGTTGGTCATTCCTAATTGCCAGTAAATGGCATGGAGAAGATTAAGAAAAACATGGCAGTTAATGGCAATCCTGTAAGGAGACTTTGCAGATGATTTTGAGAAGTTAAAGAGCCATTTAGAATAAGTGTGTGATCTTATATATGTTTGATTATTTATTTTTTAATGTCACCATCCATTCAGGAGACAAGTGATCATGGATCTCCACAATGACATTTTCTTTTATTATCTGTGCATTGCAATGATGCCTAAGGAAAGATAGCGAAGAGGTTTCCAGTTGCCTTTTTCAAAGTTTTGAATTCAGAGTAGTCTTTCTATTTGACTAGAGAACTCAAACTATTCTGCTATTATTTAACCCATAGCTGTGAGGAGAAGTGATTGATTCCTGCCTTTCCCAAAGGTATTAGTGCAAAAGGAATACAGCAGACTAGGATTTGAACTCAGCCTGCTGATTACCCTTTCAAAACTGGTAACTGCTATACTACCAGCACATTCACATGTTTGATTGTACTTTAGTTAAGATATTTCAAAATATTTTGTAAGCCTGATTTTCTTTTTTTTTTTTTTTTTGAAAATTAAAGGTTTTATCAGAGGGTTGGATTACAGTGAAGAACATTTGCATAGCATCTTTGCAAACCACCAACAAAACAATGACAATGGGCAATAAGACAATAAGTTATAAGGAAAGTTAGAATCATGCCTTTTTTATAAATATCTACAATTTAACTTTGGTTTGTTGATTGTTCGGACTTCTTTTCATAACCACATATTTTTAGTAAATTTAATGTGAGGATAGTAGAATGATTATTGGTGTGGAATTTGAAAACAACGTGTAGAGTTCAAATTCTGACCAAGTCTATTTCCTTCACTTCAAAACTGGAAAAGGTAGTAAGTCTAGCCCCTCAACTATGGTTTAAAAAACAGGAGACTGGACTCTTTTGTCCTGAATAGAAATCAGTCTAGGAGAAGGAAAACTCTGAATTTAAGCCCTTATAAATAATATGGTAAATTGGGTTTGTTAGAATTGTTTTCCTATCTTGATAGGGAAACAATTCTAAAAGGAAAATTAAATTCAAAACTGCTTGAAGAGGGAGGGGGCTTTATCCAATACAACCATTGCTGCTACAGATATTGTATAGCTGTGTCCCAACACCTTTATGGAAATCATGATCATGAAGGCACTCTATAAATATTCTCTTCTGCCATTGTTCAAATTGGAACACCAGAATGATGTCACTGTAATCATTCTGAGACTCAAATCCATACCTAATCAGTTCAATTACTTTTCAAACAGCCTATTAACTTATATTAATATTAATATACTGTTAATAGATATATACATATATATATATATATATATATATCAATCTGCATGCCTGCACACACATATACAATAAAACAAAATTTTTACTATGTCGTTACAAAAATAATGGCCGCTTGAAGTGTTATATTTTGAAAAATCATTCTAACATAGTATTTACAGTATATATTAGGTGAATTTTGGTATACATGTTAATTCATTTTAAGGAAAATCCTGAAGATTAACAAAATGGTTTTAACAACTGACATATTTCATTTATTTGTTTGAACATTATTTTTAATCGATACTCATATTTGAGTAGATATTCTGTTTTTAATCAAACAGTATGTTTATATATTTATTTCTATCGGCCTGATTATTTACAATAAATTTTGTTACGAAAATGTGTGTCATTTGGCATGATTCAAACTTGTGACCCCTATCAACATAAGGAAAGCCGCCAATTGATCTGATGCATCTTAGACCACTCGACCATGAATGATTCCACAGTCTAATATATAAAAGGCTTAATTTGACTTCGATTAGACTGTAGAATCATTCGTGGTCGAGTGGTCTAAGATGCACCAGATCAATTAGTGGCTTCCCCTATGTTGATAAGAGGCGCAGGTTTGAATCCTGCCAAATGACAAATTTTCAGTACAAAATTTATCGTAAATAATCAGAAAGGTAGAAATAAATATATAAATATACTGTTTGATTAAAAACGGAACATCTACTCAAATAATGTTCAAACAAATAAATATTAATTAATGTGCACTTTTTAATAATTTTTAACTTATTTTCAGACAGAAATATTCTTGAAACATAGATGTCCTTATCTGTGAACATGACAAGACATGATCTTTGTTTACTTTTCTTGCACGAGTTCAAAATTAGGCACAGTGTCTCCCAAACTTCTGCCAATATCAACAGAGCAAGTGATCGAACAGTACAAAGGTGGTTGCAGAAATTTTGTACTGGTGATAAGAGCCTTGAAGGTGAAGAAGGTAGAAGATGGTCATACAGTCTTGACAATGAACAATTGCAAACAGCAGTTGAGCAAAACCAATGTCAAAGTATCAAAGAAATGTCTCAAATGCTTTGTGTCAACACTGCAACAGTCTCACACCATTTACAGAGTATTGATGAGGGGGGAAAAAGCTCAATAAATGGGTTCCTCATGATCTCAATGAAAATCAAAAACTTAGACATTTTGAAATGTGCTCAATACTCTTTCCGCGTAAAACCAATGATCCCTTTCTTAACCGAATATTCACTCGTGATGAAAAGTGGATCATTTATGATAACCATAAACGATCAGGTCAATGGCTTGATTGTGATGAGTTCCCCCAAACATTTTCCAAAACTAAAGTTGCATTAGCAAAAGATTATGATAACTGTCTGGTGGTCTGCAATTAGTGTTATGATTACAGCTCTCTGGAAGCCAATCAAAGTATTAATGAAGAGCTTTACTGCAATCAACTTGTTGAAATCATGCACACCTGCAAAACAATGAGACCTGCATTGGTGAATTGATGTGGTCCAATTCTGCTCCATGATGATGCATGACCACATGTTGCAAGAATGACGTTGCAAAAACTCACAGACTTGGGATATGAAAGTTTACCACACCCTCCATATTCTCCTGATCTTTCACCCACTGATTATCATTTTTAAGAACATTTTTAAATGGTAAAACTTTTAGGTCCAAACCCGAGGATGGAATCAGCTTTCAAAGATTTTCTTACATCGCAGCCAATAACTTTTTATCAATGAGGAATAAATAATCATATAAATCAATGGCAGAGGGGCATAGATGCTCAAGGCTTGTATTTTGACTAATTTCAACATTTCTACAATTAATTTTTCAAGAATAAAATGAGGTTTCTGAAATTGGACATTATTTTTGTAATAATCTAATAAAAGAAATTGTTTAAATTTTTTTTTTCATGCCAGAAATATGAAAAATTTACCGAAACGTTTTCTTTGTTTTTGTCATCTACAATCACGACTTCTGGGAAAGACTTTGGCATGTACACCACATTATTAGCAAACTTTGAGTTGTTTCCAAGCAAGATGTACTCATTAACTGCTTGGGGACTCTTCTGTGTTTGGCTATGTTCATTCGTGTTAGCCTTAAATAGAAAAAACAAAAAAACAAAACAGAAATTATTATTAAAAAGACAAAAACATCATTCATAAATATAATTCAAGAAATATATGACACATTGCTTGTTTCAAAATATGATATCAATCAACATCTTAAGGTCTATAAAAATAGTGCATTATATAACTAAAAAACCTTTAAAAAAGTGAAAAAAAAAACCAAATTTGTGAAGTACTTTGGGTTGACAATTTGTCAGTACCACTTCATTTTTTTACTTTCTGTGTCTCTTCAGGATGTAAATGATCATGCCCCTCCCCATCTTCTTTTCCCTTGTAGTTCTTAATATATTTTGTCTTGTTATTTCTCCCAAACCCTTCCCTGCACATCTATTTGCTCAAGCCCATCAAGTGTGTCACACATTGTTTTCCCTGTTCCTCTATCTTCACTGTGAGTATTAAATTCTCCAAGCCTTCCTTCCACATTACATGTCCCAGAAACTTCAATTGTCTCTTCTTGATGTGAAGTATAAATTTCCTTTTTGTTTTCATTTTCTTCAAAACTTTGTTGTTGTTCACCTATTTGGTCTATAGAACCCTCAGCATCCTTCTGTAGAACCATATTTCTGTTGCTTGAAGTCTCTCCTTCATTGAGAAGATTGTCCAGCAATTGCTGCCATATAGGAGGACAGATATCACATAACAGCTCAGCACTTTTTTCCTTGAAGAGCAGGAGTGGGGCCCCTGGGGCTGGAGCTGCCTGCTTAGTTCCAGGTGGAAGAATAAAATTTATAAGAGGTTCTAGAAATGTAGAAATTTTCCAAGTGTTAAAAGAGTAATTCATGTTGTGTGTTGACCATGCATATCAAGTTAACTGTAATGATTATAATCTCTTGTCAATATCACTTGAGTCTAGAGTGGTAAGCCTACATACACAATCTGTATACTACTGATCATGCAATCAGTTAACTTCAAATAATATAATCTAGCAATTCTTTTGTGTACCCTTGGATGGGCAGTTATTGTTCATCTTTGTGTATCTGGATTATAGTGACTGAGATTGTCAGCATCAATCTCACTCTATTTTCTTGTACATAATAAGGCAAAAAGGGGTGTCATATTATACAGAGACACACATTTTCAGAAATTTTTACTCAGCTTAAAAAAAAAAAGCCTCTTATTTGAAACAGTACAATCAATAATAAAACCCAAAGTAGGCAGGGGTTGATAACAATTGGTCACAAAAGGTATTTGATATGTTGGCAATATTTGTTCTTTGGGAATCATGGAATTGAATGTCTTGTCTCAAAGACAAAAAATTCACCAAAATTAAAAGAATTTAAGGAAATACACAAGATGTGTCAAGTTTTGAAAGTACCTTTCTACAAAAATAAATTTTCAACAGAAATTAGAAGAAACAAGCAATGGCTAATAATCAAGTTATTATGAAAGATTAAATATTTTAGTGAAATATATGTACAACATTGAGATTTTAATGAATATGCTACAACTTTTCAAAAAAAAAAAAAAACTTACGTGGGGACGGCTATAGTATGGAGTCATTTTATACTCAAGGATGTAATTTATTCTGTTTTTAGCTTCAGAAACATAGGGTCATATTATACTGCATGCAAATTGTAATTTTGTGCATGCATGTTGTTTGCTTTTAATTTTGTTGACTGAACAGGGTCAGTTGGGCACTGTCTGTGAGAAAAAAAGCACTAGAATACAATTCCCTCTGCCAGAAATTTGGAAACAGTATGTTGTAATGCTTGGCATTCACACTGGAAGCTTCAATATGAACATTTCAGGGTATCTGGGTGTCAATCTGTGGACAGTGCTGAGGATTTGGAACAAGTTGGATGAGTCTAATGGCGATTATAAAGATGTTTAGCATGATTATATTATGCCTCCATTGATCTTCCCATGGAACCTCAGACTCAACATGGAAGCCTATATCAAGTGCCTTGAGGAGGTTGTGCTACTCTGGGTCAAGAGAATGGCTGCTAGAAAACCCTATGGCTGGCAACAGGACTCTGCACCATGCCATATAAGCAGGAGAACCCAATCATGGCTGTCAGATAATTTTTGCAACCATAAGCAATCTGAGCAACCGAGAGACTTTGGCTCTACTCTGGAAGCATTGATTAAACGAATGTTTACACTAACTGGGATGATAAAAGTGAGACAAAAGAGTTCAATAATGTCATTGTAAGTCATTCTAAGGAAATTGTGAACCTTAAATGGTATACTTTTGAGTTGTAAAAGTTGGGTTGGGTTTTTCTATATTTGAATGGACACGTTTCATTGCAAGATTTTTAATCAACCGCAGGTGAGTAAAACAATAAACTTTAATTGCCTAATTAAGTTTTTAATCGTTTGAGTAGATCGAGCAAGTGAAATCTCAAATGCTGTTCACAAGTAAAATTCCAGCAAATCGTAAAAGGTAAACGGTTTCTTATATTGCACATACTGTTGTTCACTGATGAAGATTGTTTTCTTTACAGAAACAAATCTCGAGATAAAAGGAATTTCTCTTTCACACAGAATACTAAAGACAGAAAACGACTAAAGGTGACAGTATTTGAGGTGATCATCTAAGAGTATTATGTAATAAAGGCTCATCTAGTCAGATATTTGGTAATACTGATGCGTGGGAGAATAGCATTCTGATTTATCATTCACAAGATACAATAGGATGCTGAAAACCCAATGTGCTATTGCAAGAGAAGCAGGACCGTGCTTAGGGCTCCCGTAGACACCACAATTGCAGGGCGGGGCACAAGGTTCCTTGGCTCCACAGATTTATTGCAATGAAAAAAATTAACTAAATAATTATGAGGATTAACTGGAAAATAATTATCATACTTGTATGTTGAAATAGACATCTATCAAACTGTCTCTCTCTCTTTATATATAATTGAAAAAACTTGTAGAAAATTGAGAGCCAAAAACCCACTGAAATGGCTAAGAAAATAGCTAGGAAATCACCAAAAAGTAGCTAAAAGTTATGAAAACGTTCATAATGTATAGCTTCAAAATGCCAATTTCGCGTTTTCTTCCATTTTTTCGTGATCACCGAATATGTGTTCCAAGAGTATGTTATTTTGTTTAAAGTACCATCTATTGTGGGTTCAGTATGTTAGGTGCAAGTTGCATTCTGCAGGTTGCAAGGCACATTCTGTCGGGGGGCCCAATGTTGCTAAGCACGGCACTGAAGAGAAGTATTCAATTTGGCAAATCTAGCAACATGGCGAATCCAACAATGGTACCATGTTCAATTTAGTGCTGCAATGCAAGACATTCTATTCCCAACTGTTTCAAGATTAATGGATAGAAACCAGGTTGTTAACTATATGGATAGACTGGTCATTTATCTATTGAATGCCAAAATACATATGATACTAGCCATGAAGCATCAAAATACACAGTAGTCGAGATTGTCCAAATAGATGGTTTTAAAATTTGAAGTAAGGAAACCATGATTATAATAATAAAAAAATGATCTGAATCAGGTTTGGCCAACTCCTTTTTCTACTCATAGTTCTTCCTCACTCTCAATTACGCATGAAGAACTGTCAAGTAGAAGGGAGATCTCCACATGATTCCAGTATCAGCTGACAAAAATAATCTGAGCCACTACCCATTACTCAAGTGTACCTCCACTGTTAACTGATAAAAGCAAAATTTTATCATTAATGAAAACAAACTAGGTACCCTGCAGTATCAGTTCAAAAACATGTAATGTCAAGCAGACAGAGCAACAAGAACTATAAAAAGTATGTGCAAATGCTAGTCTCATGCTTAGATGGTCTTCAGGTACAAAGTAAACAACTCAGCCACAGGTAAATACAATATATACAAATATAGACAACTCTTTTAGTGAAGGATCATAAAATTATTTGATAAAATATAGTTTTAAGGTATGCTATATTAAGTTCCCAATATTTAAGACAGCATATAAGCAGTGAGGACACAAAGATCAACACTGAATAGTGACATGTTTTTTCATGCTTGAATGCAATCTTCAGTGCACAGCATCTTTGGAAAGTGACTGAAAACCATATCATTAACCCAAGACATGTGAGTGGAATTGGGTAGATGGAACCATTAGTAAACTAGCGATAGTTATGCTAGCATGATGTCCCAAGTTATCAGGCCTGCAAACTGTGTTCAAGTATGAAACAGGTTTGATTTGGTGTTGATCACTGCATCCATACTGTTTTTATATATATATACTGGTGTATGGTCAAGTTGTTGGAATATTCACTTTTCATAAGACCCAAGTTCAAATTTCTTCATGCTCAATTTTGTCAGGGTAGTAAGGTAGTAACTTCTTGGTTATATCAGCCAAGGGAAGCAATGCTAGTGCACAGCATCTTTGGAAAGTGACTGAAAACCATATCATTAACATGTGAGTGAAATTGGGTACATAGAACCATTAGTAAACTAGCAATAGTTATGCTAGCATGATGTCCCAAGTCATCATGGCAGAGTGTTTGCACATACTGGCCTTGTTAAAATAATTGATCACACCAGTTATGTGCTCTCTCTCGCTCTCTCTCTCCTAGAAACTGAGGTCTGCTCAGCATAGTTGCAGGATAAACCACATCCATAAAACAACTGTTTTCATTAACCCTCTACCTTGAGTGACTCTTGTATTGGGTTTACAACACGAGAAGATAGAAAGAAAAAGTGATTTGATCAAGTCGTTTCTCATTAACAATTTCCTACCAAGGCATCTCTTAGGAGTAGACAACCCTTGGCACAAGTGCTAAATGTGGCACATCAATGTTTTCGACATGTGAAACTTATGAATTAGTTTCCTTTTTTTTTTTTACTTATTTTTATTCTTTCTCCCCTTTTATCCCATATTTTTTTATTTTCTGCCTTTTACAGATTGTGCAGAATGTCACAACTCTCAGCTAAGGAACGATATCATTCAAATGAAGAGAAGCTCAGAGAATTTTAAAATACAGGACTTAAAAATTGGACATGACTAAGAAAAACTATAAAGCCTTATGCATTTTCTGTTCTGAAGCAATCATTTGTAGGACGTCAGTGGCAGAGACTTACCTTGCTGAAACAAGAAAAGACAGATTGTCTGCACATGCGCTTGTAGACATCATAGACCCACGAGGTCAGCTTCAGTAAGGCAGTGTTGAAATGACATGGTGCATGCGTTATCAACAAAAGTGAGGCTGACACAAGTGAGAGATTTCTGTTTCTTGCCTGAGACCAAGGACGGATAAAAGGAGCCGACTTTTGGTCTCGGGCCAGTTAGTGTTGGAGACACATAAAGGCTACACCAGTGTATTGTTTATGGTGCACAGGGAATGGAGTCCCGAGTGAAGCATTGTTCCAGTTTCCGTGTTAGCAATCAGTGAGAACAGATTCAAGTGGACATTCATTTTTCCACCAACTACACTTCGTTTAACTACTACAAGCTATTTCAGCACATATCACACTTCTTATGATAAACAGCAAGGCCTTTGATGTCTGGTTGATCCCAGATTTCAGTGGTGCTGCAACTGATATGCCAATCGTTGAGTAGATAGAAAACAGATTTGGTTTGCAAACTCTGCACTATGGACAAGATCGAACATGTTCTGCCATTACAACTCCGAGGTGGTGCTCTTGCTGTATACAGTAAGGAGCAGAAAGTGGATGTGAAACAGATTAAACAGGCCCTCATGACATACATTGTCATGAGGGCCTATTTAATTTGCTCCACATTACAACAAACACATTCAATGCATATAATCAATTCATGACCTGGCAACTTTGCCTGGGTGAAATGGTGGACAAGTTTCTGGCTGAACTGCATTGCTTAGCTCAGCTGGTTGAGGGATCGTTGCCCAAATGGTGGATGATGTGTGTTTGTTTCAGGGTTGCCACAATATGTTAGGCAACTTCTTCATGCCTCATCCAGGATGGAGACCATGATTGTGGAGCAGCTTCTAACCCGAACATGGGCTATCATGACCAACGAAGAAAGCTGCAGGGAATTGGTCACTGCATCCACTGGCCAAACACATTCAGATGCAAAGGCGCTCCCTGTTGATTCATGCAGCAACACCTTCATTTGCTACAAGTGCTCTAGGCCCAATCAAATGGCAAAGAATTGTATGCAAGGATGCCAAGTGAGGTCAGATGATCAAGTGTGGAAGTTTCACCAAGAAACTCAATGCTTTAGGTGCAACAGACTTGAGGATGAGTCATCAGAGTGCCAGGGAAACATCTAAGGGGAAGAGATGTCAGTGCCAGTCTTCTCTCTAAGCAAGTGAAAACCAAAAAATTGCTCACCATAAAAGTGGATGGATGAGAGTGCACAGCTCTTGCAGATTCCAGATGCTCACAGATGCTGGTGAGCAAAGCTGTGTGTCACCTTTGGAGACAGAAGGATGTCAGAGTGCTGACAACCAACAGGTGGACTTTGAATAAAAGAATAAAGTTGGAAGTTGGGCAGGTTCAGCTTGTAAATGTGAATTTTGATCAATGAGCTCAACTTCAGTGTGACATTCGATCAGAGCCAAAAAGTGCAGAATGCATCATGGGAATGAGAGAGTAAGTTGACGAATAGCATACAAAAATACACCATGCTCAAACATGCCCAGGACGCATACAAGAAAGGAATTTTACAATGGCAGCATAACATATGGTTATTGCCATACCTCAAGGAGGAACTTAGCCCACCCAAGGGTCTAATTCCCCTGATGGTAGTCATGCAAGAGCACAAGCAAAAAATTCGGCCAGTACTTGAATACCGAGAACTAAACAGATTTGTGAAAGCATTCACTGTCAACGCTGATGGTGTGCTCGCAAAAACTTAGAGAATGGCAGCAGCAAGGAGTTGATGTGTTGCTATTAGATCTGCAAAATGCTTACTTACAAATCCACATTGACAAGGAGCTGTGGCCATTTCAAATGATCATTTTCAAGGGTAAGCATTTCTGCCTTACGTGGTTGGGTTTTGGTCTAAATGTGGCACCACTCATCATCAAATCTGTCATATAACATCCCAAGATCATGCAATCAAGCATGCTACATCGGTTTACATTGACGACATGTTTATCAATGAGTACCTGATTTCTGCAGCACAAGTGAGCACTTTTTAGATTACAGCCTAGTCTTGTAAAAACACAAAACGGTTAGAAGCCAGAACTAGAGTCCTCAGCTTGCAGGTGTGGGGAGAAAACAGCACTCTCCAATTGGAAGCAGGGTGGCCAGGGCCCAGAAATTCCCAACGTGGTGACTTGTCAATGTGGGTTTTTTCTTTGTGTGCGGCTGGCTTAAGGTGGCAACTGCATTCATCAAGCACCGAGTGACCAAGAGATGGGATGATTGGGTCATAGATGTCCATGTATGTCACATGCTGGCAGAAACAATGACCAGAGTACGTGAAATGGACCCTGTTGGGGGAGACTGGTGTATGGATAGGAACGAGATGAAAATCTGGGTAGATGCAAGTTCTGTGACCACAGGAGTGACATTAGAAGCAAATGGAAGCATTGTCAAGGATGCTTGTTGGTTGTGCCTGACCAATAATGCCAGGCATATCAATCTGGCTAAACTAGATGCATCACTCAAAGGCATCGATCTATCCTTTCAATGGCAAGCCACGGTGTTGCATTTGGTCACCAGTTTAACATGTGTACAATGGTGGATATCAGACACCCTGACTGGGAAGGCGCGTGTGATCACAAAAGCAGCTGGTGAAATGCTCATGAGATGGCCCTTAGGAACACTGCATGTGTTAGCAGAAGAATACGGATTGACCATAGATATAGCACTAGTAAACTCCTGTCAAAACCACACAGATTGCCTCACCAGAGTGCCATGAAAGTGGCTGCATCTACACAAGGAGGAAAGAGAGCCAGTACCAGGAAGTTGCACTGCAATGGGGAGCCGAATGAATGAAAATCAGTTGGCCAACATTCACCAACAAAGTGAACATCTGGACGTGAAACAAACATTGTATTTTGCTAGTTCTATCAACCTGCTAGTGTCTAAGGAAATCATAAGATTGATTATCAAAGCTCATGAAGCCTGCCAGTCAATAGATCCAGCACCAGTTCATTGGAAGAAAAGAAAACTGGGTGTGGGGAACAACTGGAATGGATTAGCAATGGACATAACCCATTACAATGGTGTGCATTTGCAAACGCTTATCAATTGCAGTTCCTCCAGGTTTTCAATATGGCAGCCACTGTGTCGGCAAGATGCAACTAGTGTCATTCACCAGTCGAAGATGATTTTCTGTGAACAAGGCCCACCAACCAAAATATTACCTGACAGTGACCCTGCCTTCACTTGCAGGCACTTCAAGAACTTTGCAAGCATCTGGGGCGTGCGGTTGAGGTCCCAGTTTGTGCATCGACCGGCCAGGAATGGAATTGTAGAACGCAGCCACAGAAGTATTAAGATCATCGCAGCAAGGAAAGATTGTTTCGTGTTGGAGGCTATTGATTGGATAACATCATGCCAAAGGACGACATCTCACCTTCCAAGGCATCAGCTGATGTGCTGCATAATTACCACGTTCAAGTAAAAGTCATTAAAGCTGACAACCCCCACCCCACCTAAGTGAACCACAAATGATTGGAGAGGAATATGAAGAAGGTGACATCGTCTGGGTTAAGACTCCACCCAGAAAAAGAAAAACTAAGCAAAGGTGTGTAAGCAAAATTGTCAGCCTGCAGATGGTGCAGATTGATGGGCTACCTCACCATGTTAAAGCCCTGCGGTAATTTTCAAGGTCATATTCATCATCAAGTAACAAAACTGACACAGAAGAGAGTGAGCATTTTATTTATTTGAGGTCAGGTCAAACAAATGATGGCTCTGACATCAAAAGTCTACCAGTCAGTCTGAGAACAAAGCTTGTGTTGTTCCCCTTCAAAGGAGCACCTGCTAGAAGAGACCCACTCCTGGGTGGACTATTTGTAATGATATCAAAGGGGAGTGAGGCGGAGACTTACCTCACTGAAGCAAGAGAAGGCAGATTGTTTGCACATGCATTTGTAGACATCATAGACTTGCGAGGTGAGTTTCGGCAAGGCAGTGTTGAAAGGACACGGGGCGTGCGTTATCAGCAAAAGTGAGGCTGACACAAGTGAGAGATCTTGGTTTCTTGTGCAAGACCGAGTACGGATAAAAGGAGCAGACTTTTGGTTCCAGGCCAGTTGGTGTTTGAAACTCATGAAGGCTACACCAGTATTCAAGAGAAAGAACGAGTGAAAGTACTATTGTTCATGGTGCGCAGGAAATAAAGTCCTGAGTGAAGCATTGTTCTGGTTTTCGTATTAGCAATCTGCAAGAACAGATTTAAGTGGACATTCATTTTTCTACCAACCACACTTTGTTTAATTACTACATCTTCTGTAAAGAGACATTTCGAAAGTGTTCATAAGAACTGTTATAATTTGTTATAATTAGATCGCTTTCTGATTCATTCTACATGCGGACCAGATGTAAACGCTATTGAGACAAAAAATAAAATAAAAGAGTCGTTTTCTGTGTATAGGTTCTAAGCATCACATCTGGTTCATGAAGCAAGCCCCTGCAGTGAAAGTGACACTGGTTAATCATGAATGTTCTTGCCAGAAAATGATGTCCCTTGATGGGACTGCAGCATCTCCTTAAAGGCTCCTCACAACAACCAAGGACAGCTGCGGGCCATCAGGCATTTTAATTGATTTTGTAGTTGTGATGAATTATGTGAAGAGATAGCTGCCCTTGTAACACTACCTGAGTGTACGCTTGGGTTTGAAATACGTAAAGCAATTGTGAATGAAATATCTACTCAACAAATTCACATTTCGAAAGTAGTATCGGCCACAACAGAGGATGTCCCCACCTCCGAACATGACTGGTGAGAAGGCAGCATTTGCACATCTATTTTGTAGATGTTGATCATTCACTGATAGGTTTTCATTGCATCATACATGAAAAGGCTTTATGCACAAAAGCTGGCCTAAAAGAACTCCAGGAAGTGATGAAAACAGTTACCAAGGTTGTTAATTACATTTCTACTCTGGCTTTGAATAAAAGACAATTTCAAATTTTACTGAATGTGGTAGAATCTGTACATAAAGAACTGAAATCGTACAACAATATTGGCTTAGTCAAGATTTAGTTCTGAAACAATTTCTTGATTTTTTAGATGAGAAAGCTCTTTTTGAATGACCAACAAGAATCTTACCAAGAATTGACTGACATCATGTGGGTGTGTAAACTGATTTTTATTTTGCAGATTTTTGCCACCATTTAAATGACTTTAATATTAAATTACTAGGCTCTAGAAAAACACTTGGTGTTATGTTTGGTTACATAAAAGCTTTTCAAATGAAACTAAAGTTTTTAAAAGAGATATAAATTATGAGAGATTTAGCTATTTCCCAAGCCTAAAGAGGTACATCAATGATCTCATGAAAAGATGGCAGAAGAGACTACCAATGTCTTCAAAAGATGTTTGTAAACATCATTGAATCAACTGTTGAGCAGTTCTTTACAAGATTTGATAAATTCAGAGAACTGGAAGAGATAGCAAAATTCTTTAAGTTTTCAGACAGTATCAAAACTGGATTAAATAAAATTGCCAATGTGTTTGCGGATGATTTTGAAATGCTGTTGATTGTATTTCCATGTAGTTCCATTTGGAAGCAGAAATTTATTGACCTTAGAGTTGACTTGGAGCATATTGAAAAGGAGTGATTAAAGATGGGAGTATTAGAGAGAAATGCAAAAAATAAAAGACTTGGAATACCATTCTAGAAAACTTTGCTTAAAAAACCTTGCAACAGCATTATTATCCATGTTTTCATCAACATATGCTTGTGAATCTTTGCTCTCGGTGATGAACTTTGTTAAGTCTCGTAACAGGAGTAGCCTGACAGATGAAACTAGGAGTGCATACTTATCTCTCAAGGTTACTAAATATCAACCCGATATAAAATCTCTGTCATCAGTAATGCAGCAGCAGAAGTCCCACTGATAATAGATAAAAAAGAGTCAACAAGTTTTCTGTCTCTAGTTTTATCTGACATTTTCTTTTAAAAGTAGCAAAGATTCAAAGCCATTTAAAGGTAATTTTGAAGGTAGATAAATATATTTTTTTTATATACATCATTTATAAGGGATTTAAAATCAGTAAAAGATTATTTTTAATAACCTTTTACAGTGTTTTAGTCATAAAAATGTATAACTGGAAAAAAGAAAAAGATTATTTATTAATCAAAAAAGTAACATTGTTAAACTTTTGTGTTGATGCTAATAATAGCTAATAGTGTTTTTAAATAATGTGAGTATGTATAGCATTTACATTTATATTTACAACTAATAAAAAATATCACAAATAAACTTTTTTATAAAAATCCATCATCATCGTCATCTTCCTTCAGTCAATTTTTACATGATTTACATAATTTCTTACAATACTGTGTCTTTACTGCTCTGGGGTGACATCTTTTTTTATAATTTAAAAAAAACTTCTTCACATACTTAAGATATATCAAATATGTTCTCAAAACATTTTTGTTAGTGCATAGAAAAATTTTGTGCCAGAGATTTGGCCCGTTTTGGCGTTTACTCTCAAAAAGATTTGCCCATCTTTGCTCTAGCTCCAATGACAAAAAAAAAACAAACTCCCCCACCTACCCCATAAATGAAGCAAATAAGTTCTTTCAACACTTGAAAGAGAGAAAATAAATAAATAAATAAAATAAAAGCAAGCCAAAAAGATTTCAAGAAAATCATTACACCCCAAAGACCAACAACAAAATGAAAGCCAAAAATAAAAAATCCACATTGCAAACAAATGAGAAAATACTTGTCATATGATTCCAGACATTTTTAATATTAAAGAATTCTAATTACTACAAAGAATGGAATTATTAAAAGAAAAAACAAAAAGATTTCACTTGAACCTTGTATTCACACTTAAAAGCAAGATGATAACTCACCAAAGTTTCCAGAATGTGCCATGTTTCTAAACCAGGATAAGGAATGATATAAAGACACAACAGATTAAGGGCTGGTTGATGGAGATCAATTGGGCATTCAGAAAGATGCCCTCTGATTACTTCCTCTATATTCGTTTAATATTCACTGTGCCACTTTATATGTAATCATTAAATCATAAGAGTGAATGAAAGTTTTTGATATTTGTTTAATAAATCCTACCTTTGATATCATGTTATATAAACAATTTGTTTTCCATAAAAAATAAGGAATAACAGTAAACTGAAATTTATTATCAAAGCATTTAGCTTTTATAAAATGATGAATTCTTTTTTTTTAAGTATATTTCTATATTAGTAAGGTTTTTCAAAATAAATCAACTGCAGCTGCTCTCTACAATAAATAAACAAAAGCAAACTAAAGGAAGCAAAATGTTTATATGTGTTTCTTCTTTCCAATATGGTGATATTAGCTCTTTGATATTTGAAGTAAAGAGGTTTTTAGGAAAATACTTGACAATCTACAGAAAAACCAAAGAAAAAAAATAAAGCAGTATATTTACCTGTGTATTAACAGGTTTTACAGGCCGACATTTATATTTAATGTTGTCCTGAAACTTATCATTTTTACCAAGCAGGATGTAATCTTCATTAATCTTATTCAGGTTAGTGAAGTCACTTGACAGGGTCGTAGCTGGACCTTCCAATCTCTTTTTCCTCTGCAAATGAGGTTCAAACTGGACTTCTGCAGAACAGAAAATTGCATGCATTTGAAGGAGCAAACACCAGACATAAATGAGGGATGTATCTGAATACTTACATGCAAATAGAACAGATTCTTGTGAAAAATCATGCATTAATTGGTACAGCCAAAGATTTGCTTAAAAATACATGATGAAAAAATGCCCCAAACTTAAAAAAATAAAGTTTTATCATCAATTTAAAAGTTTTATTATTAAATTGTATTTTTTAATCATTTTTAGAACCTACAAAATTTTGGTTAAAAAGTTTTAAATAATTTAAAATTCTGTATTAATTTGTAGCGATTAGGTAATATTGTTATTAAGTAAAAACTACATTTACTAATCATAAATGGAAAAGCTTACTATAATTCAGCAACCCCCAATATTTTAAAAATAATTCTGAATTTTTTGTGTTACGAAACAGTAGTGACATCAGCAAACAACATTGTCCCAAAGGAAATCAGGCGCAGAAGAAAAAACGAGTGGATGACTGAAGAGATCTCGACATGATGCAAAGGAGGCAGAAAATTATATCAAGACATGGAATGGAGTACAGGGAACTAGACAAGGAAATAAGAAGAAAATGCAGACAGGCTAAAGAGGAATGGCTCAATGACAAACGTGCAGAAGTAGAGAGATTGAGCTGGAATAATAAAGCAGACATGCATAGAGAAATAAAAGAACAGACAGGAGAAAAAAACCTGCTCTTCAACAGGATGTATAAAATCTAAAGATGGAACAATCATATTGGAGAAAGAGGAAATACTCCAATGATGGGAAGAATATATAAAAGATCTTTTCCATGACAAGAGAGAGCAACCGAAAAAACACAAAGATGAGGATGGACTAGAAATATTAAAACCTGAAGTGAAATGGGCAATAGACAAACTGAATAGAAACAAAGCAGCTGGACCAGATGGCATAGTCATAGAGCTGCTGATAGCTCTGGAAGAATTTGGTATAGAGAAAATTACAGAAATAATAAATTAAATTTATAATAATGGTGTAATACCAGATGACCTCAGCAAGTCGATCTTCATAGCACTGCCTAAGAAGCCAGGAGGAAACAAGTGCGAACTCCACAGAACTATCAGTTTAATGAGCCATATAACAAAACTGATTGTCCAAATCTTGATGAATAGAGTGAGAAGCAGAATCAAGCCAAAGATAGGACAAGAACAGTGTGGTTTCGTCAAAGACACTGGAACAAGGAACGCTATATTTATGATTAGGATGCTCTCTGAAAGGGCAATACAAATGAAGAAGGACTTATTTATACCTGTGCTTTATTGATTATGCAAAGGCGTTTGACAAAATATGCAACAAAGAATTGATGGAGATGCTCAGGAGCCTTGACATATTTGGGAAAAACTTAAGAGTAATCAAGAATCTTTACTGGCAGCAAACCACTTGTATACGGACAGGTAATGAATTCAGTAGATATACAAAAATAGAAAGGGGCGTAAGACAAGGATGTGTCTTTTCACCGGATCTGTTCAACTTGTACAACGAGAATATTTTGAGGACCTTAGAAGTTATGCCTGGATTCATCATTGGAGGCCACAATTTAAACAACCTAAGGTATGCAGATGATTGCTGATAGCAAACACAGAAAGGAAACTACAAGACCTCCTACAAAAGGTAGCTGAAGAAAGTGACAAGAAAGGACTACAAATAAACTGCAAGAAAACCGAATGCATGGTCATCAGTAAAAAGGGCAGCCCAATATGCCAAATACAGGTCAGGTATACTAAAATCAAGCAGGTACAAAAATTTAAATACCTGGGAAGTGTTATAACAGAAGACGGAAAGTGTGACACAGAGATCCGAAGGCAAATTGGCATGGCAAAGGAAGCATTCCAGAAGTTGAGTAAAGTATTAAGAAACAGGACAATTTTGCTGGAAACAAAGAAGAGAGTACTGGATTGCTATGTGATGTCAGTTCTTCGATATGGCAGTGAATGCTGGACAATATCATCAAAGATGAAAAAAAAACGGATGCTACAAGATGAAAATAAGAAGGATGCTACAAATATCATGGATCGAGCATGTGAGCAATGATGAGGTTTTGGAAATAATGGAAATGAAAAGGAAATTAATACTGAGCATCAGGAATAGACAGCTGAAGTTCCTGGGACATGCAATGAGGAAAGAGGGCTTGGAGAACCTGATACTAACAGGCCAGATAGAGGGAAAAAGAGACAGGGGAAAGCAGCGGATAACATATTTGTAGGACCTAATCAGGTGGATGATGGAATGAGGGCTGCATGGTGTAACAGGAGAAGGCGTGCCAAGAGCCATCAGCGATAGGGAGACGTGGAAAGCCATGATCGCTTACGTCCTGAAAGGACATAGCACATAGAACTATATTAAGTTTACAGCCAAAGTACCTAAAATTCAATGAAACATTAGATTACTTACAATATTTTCCTAAATTTTTAAGATTACTGGGTAGTTAAAACATAAATTTATTGAGATAGTTGTTAACATAAAAACAAAAATGCTGATATTTTAAACTAATATCAAGTGATATTTGTTTCAAATCGAGTTAATTAAATTTTAAATAAGCTAATCTTTGTCAAATAAAGTTTTTAAAAAATATAATTTATTTTTTAAAGATTTTTTAATAAAGAGATTTATGTTGTTCTAAGAGAATTGTAAATGTAGTTGAAATCAGTCATTTTTACCAACTTAAAAAAACAAAACAAAAAACTCACATTATTTACATTTGTTCAAACCGTTCTCTTCATTTTTTTTATTGCCATATTCATATTTGCAACATTTCCTGAAGGACACATGGCCCAGTGGATAAAAGCATTGGTTAGATCAAGTGATTTTACCCAAAGAGTTAGGTGTTCAATACCTGGCTACAGCAGTGGTGAACAAATAACTTAGAGAATTAACTAAGACATATGGAAGTGGCTCATAGAATGAAAACAATATACCTTAGCAATCGAAATAAAGGGTTCAGGTTAAAATTTCAATCACCTGAAGAAGGTTGGGGCGTACAACAGCTGAAATGTCACGAATATGAACATGGTAATAAAAATGAGGACAGCAGTTCTAACAATGTAAATACTACGTCATCTCAGAAATATAGACAAAAAAAAAAAAAAAAAAAAAATCACTCCAGTCAATATACACTTGTTTTGAAAGACAGCAATCATTTTATTTTACTTATTGGAAATATTAAATTTAATCTACTGACTTAAAATTAAAACTAAAATAAAAGCTTTAAGAAACATTTTCCATTTTTTAAATTTTTTTAAAACCTAAGGTATTGATTTTCTTTAAAAGATACCTCTCTCTCATTTTATATATATATATATAGTATGGCGTTTTTTCTTTGGACTACATCCTTTGACTGATGTTCACATGCTTAGCTCTTTCTTTTTTTACAACCATTTTTTCCTTCCGCCTATATACTCAGAGGATTTTTCAAAATGAGTATAGTGATAAGTTTATATATATATATTTCACATTGGCAGATATAGCTAAATATAATTTATATTGATACATAAATACAAATTTTCTTCACACATGTGTAAACATGAATTTCAATAAACATATTAATAAATGTATTTGTGGTAATTTTAAAATGTGCATCTATAAATGAATACATCTGAAAGATAATATTAATGAATTCAAGTGACAAAATAAGAAAACCCATTTTTGAAAACAGGTCTCATTCTCGCAAGAATTTCATCAAAAGCAAAATACATAGATTTATTATTATTACTAGCAAAGCATTATTTACGTATATGGATTGGCAGTTTTGCCTAAGATCAATGTAGCACTTGTGCACTCTGTCTAGGAACAAGTGTCATTCCAAGGTCTTCTGCTGGCGATTAGTATATCCGTGCACTCCATTTGTACACACATACATAATGGTGCATATATGCACCCCCATTTTTTAAAATCATGTCACCCCAAGCAAGGCAGTAACACCACTGATGTGCAGGGGGCTAAGAGTGAAAAGATTGGAAAAGAGAAAGCCGGAAACCACATCCTAAACAGGGAACAAGGGATGAGCCTCTTCACCTGTTCAATAGACGTGGGTGGAGTGTGAACCGGGCGATAGTTTATTCTATCTACTCCAATTTTCTTGCCAGAATACATCTTGCACATTTATAAATATACCATTCATCTATGTATTAAACATTGCTGCCACCAAAACTCTGGTGTTGCTGTTATGTATACTTGAGATACTTGACGAAACACAAAGGAGGAACTGCAATGTTATTGGACATGACTAGTCATTTTCTCATCACCACAATGTAACTTCCCTCTGTTTTTTCTATAAATATTTTCATGGTAATTGTTCTGAATTGTTCAGTTGAATTCCTTGCATTCACTTACACACAAATACCCTTGGGAAAGGTATTAATCCATCTCTTCCCTCTAGTTATGGGTTAAATAATAGGACAGATTGGGTTCTATAGCCTTGGCTAGCAACCAATCTACCGCAAAAAGCAATGGGATAATCTTCTTCCCAGTCAGTCATGTCTCTTTTAAGACATAATCGCCCAAGCATGTATCACGTACGGCACTTAACTAACTGAATTGTTCTGATGAGCATTCCTTAATGGTATCTTAATCACGTGAATTTATACATAGTACTAGAGTGGCAATTAGGTCTCAGTGTTTTACTATTGAAATAGCTAGATGTAACTGTAAATTCAATTCTAATTTCTAATTACTTGTAAAACTCTCTTCCAGCTTCTTCCCCTTAACTACAATCTTCAGAAGTTTAAATGTGATTTGTCCTGGAAAGGGGTATATATATATATATATATATATGAGGTAGTTAAGTGGTTTAGGCAAATATAACCGGGTAGGTCAATCTAGTATGTAGACATAATCGTTATATGCAGTATCCTAAGATGTAGGCATAGTCAATGGTGGTAGACCAATAGACCTCTGGTGGAAAGATCTCTAGATCTCTCTCACTCACTCTCTAGATGTCCTTGCCTTAGTCTATATTTATGGCTGACACCAGCCAATCAGATTCCAGTGAGGGGGAACCAAGGTGTATCCATATTCATTACCTATACATTACATCAAAATGCAATATCAATTACCATCTTCTGTCTTTTAGAGCCCTTTTCATTGTCTTCTCTCCTCACTAAATATTGTTTCATCTTCTTTCACTCTCAGTATCCCCTTGCATCTCAGTGACATTATCACCTTGACTGGGGAGAAAACCCATTAAAAGAAAAAAAGAAAAAAGGAAGAAGCAGAAAAGAGAGATATTTTTTAAAATTCTCACCAATGATTAATATTAACCTAAAACTGGAAATTCAAATTTAAAGCACATCCAGTTCAATAGTTTAATTGCCCTAAAAAAATCTAGACATGTACTAACAATGCTTTAAAAAAATGTCCACTGATATCTGATCATATAACAATTATAATATATATCAAAACAAATTATTTTATTCTCAGACTTTATACAATGCTCACCTTTCCTGACGAACTTAAATGCGGACTATATACCAAATCATTATGGCCTACTTTCAAGCCAGTACATGTTCTTAACAAGTAGAAAACATTCAACATGTTTGGCCGCTTGTTGCAAGTTTGTGCAAAAACAAAAATTCATAAAGCTGTAAAAATTATTCACCTACTGAAAATATATCCATGACAAGGATAAAAAAAAAATAATTCTCTTAAAAAATAAATCAATACTCAATTCAGTCTTACATCACATTCCATGGTTACCAGATATGTGGTGGTTGAGGGGGAAGCAACTTTTGAAAGCCCAAAAATCATAAATTTCAAATTACACTACTTCCAACTTTCCAGGTTACATTTTTTTTTTTAAATAAGGTACCATGTGATACAGACAAGAAAAAAGTCAATTCAAAATCTCACCTTTCAAAAGTAAGCCAATCTGGCATCCTTTTCCTGGTTTTCCAATTGCCACCAGATTTCCCTCCTATTTATGAACACTTTGTTTAAATTCAAATGGAATGCTATTTACACAAATGAAGAATAACTACATAGATAGAAATATATTTGAAACTATCATTGCTGTTGGAATATAAAGATAAGTGATTGTATATCTTAAGTGTGAAGTACTTCTCACCCCAAACTCTCAAACAAATATAACAAATCCATATTGAATCCTTCTACAACTTCTGTTAGTTTGTTATATTGTTACCTGTTTAAGTTTTGCTGTTGACAGTGTTTGATTTCAATGTTATTTTTTTAAAATCTAAACAGGTCATTAGCCCTATATGCTTCCAACACTGTTTTTACAAAGGTCCCAAAATGTGAATGCTAATTGGTTGATTTCTTAACATGTCAACTGTTGGTTGAGTTATTTAATGTTGAGTTTTGTATAGTAGACTTGAAGAAAAAACTTAATGCTCAGACAACGAGATTAGTCTTATTAAGTGTGACCATATACCTAATTGTATAAAAATTTTTACGTTAGATATTAATGTAATTTTGGAGTTGATTGAATGGGAATGTGTACAAGGTTTTATAAATAAATTCTTAATCTAGTGAAGGATCTTTGATATTTATAGATTATTAAATAATAAGTATATTTAACTTCTCAAAAACCCACTATGATTTTAAATAAATATAGCATTAATATACAACAAAAATCCTGAACAAAATTTTGGAGAATTTGGTTAAGTTCTTGGTTGAGCTAAGAATTTTTTTTTTCTGCTAGACAGATCATAAAGTGTAGAATTCTAATAAGGAACATATTAGGCAGAACAACTGAAGAGACTAAGACAGTTTTAAATATTCCATTGAAAGTATGGAACAAGACCAATCTATAAATGATACCAAAGAAAGATGGATTGCTGTTAGTACCCATAGCAGGTTCTGTGTATGGTGAGGTGACAACTGGTAAGAATAGTGTACACAGAGGGGTCAAAAAAAAAAAAAAAGAGAAAAAGACGATATGTGTCAAAACTAGTGTAGAAGACAAACTGAAGATTTGAAGGCCAATAAAGGACCACAGAGTGTCCAAAAGAATTTTCCAGATTGAATTCAAATTTGGTGTAAATGAACTGCCACAGGTGGAGACCATTTTGAACAGTAGGAAAGAGCTAAACTGTACATGTAGTTGCATATGTCTTGTATTGTTAATAAAGGAGTTATGACCAGACAGACATTCAAAGTAACTCTTTCTCTCATAAAATATATATATAAAAAATCCAGATTGGATTTTTCAAATTCGATTCAAATTTGGTGTAAATGAACTGCTACAGGTGGAGACCATTTTGAACAGTAGGAAAAAGCTAACACTGTACATGTACATAGTTGCATATGTCTTGTATTGTTAATAAAGGAGTTATGACCAGACATACATTCAAAGTATATATCTCTTTCACACACACACACACACACACACACACACACACACACACACACACACACACACTCTTTGGTTGATGTATACATGATAAGCACACACTAGCTATACACTTACCATCTTGGACTTGCCTGGGAGTATAAGTGTTTCTATTTTCAAACACTACAGTCATTGACCACCTGATGATTGTGTAAAAGTGCATGAAAATGCCAGTTATAGTCAGTTGCTGGCCACTTGAAAATTAGATTATATATATATATATATATATAAAGATTATGTTTTTTAAAAAAAAGGTCAGCTAAGAAATTTCTTGATGATAATGCATTGTAATTTAATTTTATTTGTGACACTATATATTAATAAACATACGTATTATCCTACATTTTAAGCACGACTCGGAGTTTCATGTGTCATGCAATCATCAGATGCATATTGAACTAGGCTTTTCTTGATTTGAATTAATTATCGGAGTTCCTGGCTTTAAATTTTTTTCACCCCCCCCCCCCCATAGTGTTTCCAAATTTTTGTTCTTTATTGTTTAATAGAAGTCTTTTAACTTCAATTTTACCTTTTTTTTCCCTGTAATGATCAAAAACATAAATTTAATTTTACCATGTTAATTGATAGATTTAATCAAATTTTCTAAGTTTACTCGTTTAACATGTTTTAAACAATATATATGTATATTTTCGTTTTAACACACTGCATAAGTCGAATTATATTTTAATTATAAAAACAATGTAAATTTTGAATTATTTTAAGGTTACATTTATTTTTATTTATTTATTTATTTTTAAGTAACAGTAATTATCAGTTGGGGAGATGAAACTTAGAATAGTAAAAAGAAAAAGAAAAACTGGAAAAAAACATAATTACCTTTCAACTATCCAATGTGTATAAAAAAAAACAAAAAAAAACAAACAAACATAGGAAAAGTATATCCCCACCCCCAGTAATCAATTTAAATAGAGCTCACACCATTGTGATTGGCTGTTAGTCAACTTCCAATCAAATGCATGACAGAGGGCTATGAGTTGCCTAATATAAGTCAGTGTCTGCAGGCTGTTAATTTAGCAAGAAAGGGGGTCATCAGAGACTGATCAGCTCTGATGGCGTTGACTTGGTGAGGGGAGTATGATGTTTGAAAAACCTGAAGCTGCCCAATGACCCAATTCAGAACATCAATAACGATGACCTCCAGCATGGCTAAAAAATGTATATAAAAAAAAAAAGATGTGTAAATATTTTTATTTATTAAATGTATGATTAAGTTAGGTTAATACAGAAACCTAAAATTGGAATAGGATACTAAAATTGTGGTAGGAGAGAAAAAAAAAAAAACCAAGAGAAATTTATAATTAAGAGTCTGTTATTATTAAACTCACAATGCAAGGGACGCAATTAGCTTGTTTACATTTACATTTTATAAAATAAATAAAAATAATTAAAAAATTAGTGTAAAAAGTATAAGGATAAGGGATACACACAGATTTACGCACACGTACATATGCATGTATTCATGAACACATACAAACTTAAGGACTGTTGGTTTTTCAATTTAGGTGTTGCTACAGTAGTAATGTGCATTGTGGTACAGTGGATATTGGCTTGGAATGAGAAATTGGGAAGCTGAGTTTAAATTCCAGTTGAATTCCTTGCATTCACTTACGTGCAAAGGTATTAATCCATCTCCAGTTATAAGTTAAATAGCAGGATAGATTGGGTTCTATAGCCTTGGCTGGCAACCAGTCTACAGCAGAAAGTAATGGCAACCTACTGCGAGATAATCTTCTGTCCAGTCAGGCATGTCTCGAAAGAGACATGATCGCCCAGGTGCATATTACATATGGCACTTAACTGACTGACTGGATATAATAATTGAAAACATGATCAAGGCTTCTACTGGGCATAAAGTGGGGGATCAGTTTTCTATTGTTATGAAGTAATAAACTGACCCCCTACTAATTACTACTTAATAATATAATACAGCTCTTCCCCCTCTAGCTATGAGTCAAATAACAGGACAGATTGGGTTTTATAGCTTTGGCTGGCAAATAGTCTACCGCAGAAAGTAATGGCAACCTACTGCGGGATAATCTTCTGCCCAGTCAGTCATGTCTATCTGGAGACATGATTGCCCAAGCATGTATTGCGTATGGCACTTAACTGACTGACAGTATTAATAAATAATTAATAAATCGGGCATGGTAAAGTAAAATTTAGTTAGGTTTAAACCAGAATTAAAAAAAGGCGATAGGGAATGCTAATAAGTAATTCAAATTGAGAAAAGCCCTGTTCAATACATATGGACAATAATGGGTATGTCCCAATAATATGATGGACTCTTTTGAGAAGGCAGCATGTTCTTATTGACTAATAGTTCTCTACTAGCAGAGGTTATTTATTTCTCACAGCTTGCAAGTCTTGTATTTGATATTATAAATATTACTATTTATTTCCAATCTCAGTTTGGGTTATTACTAACGCAGTAACCTTTTAGGTTACAACAAATATGCATCTATGATTGCATCAGAGTCATGCTAAAATGTAGGTTAATATGTAAATTTATTAAGATATATTTTTGCTTTGTTATACAGCATTAAGCACTGTTTTATTCATACCTGATTAATGTTCATATATTGATGTGTATCTGCATGTATACACATATATATACTTTTTTTTTATAATCATATCGCTCCAAGTAAAGCATTTTACTGCCACTGTTTTGCAGGGGGTTACATAGGAGGAAAGTTATGAGAAAGAGTGACAGATTATAGAGGGTGTCAAGAAGTGGGTAAGAGTAAGAGAAGGATGAGAATACTGATTAGAGTGGAGTGGATGGAGAAAGGAGCATGAGAGAGTATGCGGGTTAGTGACGTAGGAGATGACTATTGACTTTACATTTAAATTCTTGGAGATTGTAGCTGTCAGAGAAGCAAGTAAATGGAAGGAAATTCCACAGGCGAGAAGTGCAAGAAAAGAAGCTGATGGAATAGAATTTGCGTTCACATTTTGTGTGTGTGTGTGTGTGTGTGTCTCTGTGGTTCTTGACTGGGCCCCAAAATTTTTAGCATCCCCTTATAACTTTAAATGCCAAAGTGAAAAAAATTGCTTACTGCAGACTTTAAATTTAAATTAAATATACAGGTCCTTTGCATAAATACAACAATTCCCTAACACTTAAGCACTAATTTTTTTAACTAAATTGATTAAAATCCCAAACATGTATAACAATTGACACTGGCCAGCATCCTTGATATACATTATAATATACAAAATTTTATGCCAACCCACATTGAATAATGAAATATTGGATAAAAGATATCTTTTTGTTCTTATGGGGAAATGCACAACACATTTCATTGGCATTTTACGATTTAAGATATATGTTAGTCCAAATCAAACCAGCAAAAGTAATCATATGACCTCTTTGCCCAAATTAATAACACAAGTAAAAAAAAAAATATATATATATAGTTATACAGAAATAAGTTGTAATAGTAGTAATAATAATAATAAATGAAATAATAAAACAATCTAAACAATCTTAAAAACGTTAACATTTTTCTTTTACTTTTTTTTAATTTACAAAATGTTTTAATTTTTATCTTATAAAAACAAGCTATATTTTGTGTGCAAGATTGTCAACTCAAAGAATCATTGATGAAAATAGTAACAAAATCTGCAACTACTGTGTGGATCAATTACATTTCCAGATTTAATCTTTCATGTAGTGTCTTCACTTATACAAGTTGGTTCTTGCAAGTTTCTAAAGAATCATATTTACTTGTGGCCTATTTAAATTAGATAGTTGCATGTTTGTCACCAGCACCAGGAGTGAAAAGCAGAAATGTTGATTTTTAAGGCAGGTTCACTCATTTGAAAATGTAACACTCTTCTCTTTGGTTTTGTGCCATACTAAGATAAGCTTAATAAATATAAGGATTCTTTATTTTCAATGAACAGCTTTGTTTCACTAAATGAAAGAAGACAAAGTAAAAATGTAATTCAAACACAATTGCTATTTGTATGGCCATCACTAAAAAATTATGCATGCATTTTTAGAAGGTACATATTAACCATCAAGTCTGCATGTTTGCAGCTAGGTATGTGCATCAATAAGTTTGGTGCCTTAGGAAAAAAAAAATCATTTATTTTGCAAAACATTTTTCAACATTATTATTAAGAATATTTTCCACCTCTTAATTTAAGTATTCAATTTATTTATACACTTTCAATACTTATCTCTTCCTTTTTGTATTAAAAATAATGCAAAATTGGTTGAAAATGGAAAATGAGGTTGTCTCCAATTTGATGAAACACTTAAGAGAATAAAACGTGAAGTTTAGTTTACTCTGGCTGCAGAATTGTTCTCTATATGTGAAGCAGTTGATATGAAAGTATAGTGGGCTGCCTCTCTATTCTTTTTTCGTTGTAGTGAAGGGTAATTGTATACTGTTGCAGGTTAACGGAATTTGGCCATGTGGTAGATAGCCCACTATAAGTCATAAAAATGATTATAAAACCAAGAAAGGAAATTTGAGTAGAAAAATAACATTTTTATATATACACATATCAATTAATGTTTTTACAATTAAAGTAATACTTGAATATAGGTCCAACGGAGGTTAAATGTTCATGGCGAATAAAATGCTGAAAAAGATTTAGGCTTAGGAATGTGGGAGCGTAGTGAGTAAGGAATGTCTTTGATATAGTCGCTACTTAGGTCAGTAAGTACTTTTGAGACAGGGAAGAAAGTAAGGAGAGGTGAAGGGAGGTGAACTTAAGTCAAGGGGATATTGATTACACTCTTCTTGGTGTCTGTGTGATGGGTGCTTTTTATATCTGCTTTTTGGATCAAAAGCAGCTCATTTGGGATTTCACACTTAAATTTGATTCTGGGCTTCCCATTGGCTGGTAAATAAAATTCGCGTAGGCTCACGAAATGGAAATTTGATTAATTTTTATTTTTCAACCGGAACATCTGCGCGAATCCACTTGCACAGAGACTTTTGGTCATTTGCCTTTTTGGTCGTTATAGAGCAAACATCCGGTCCCTCGCTTTTGCTCAGCATGCATCACCACAAAAGTTTTCATTTCAACACCGAAGAGACAATAGGTAAAAAACCAACCCATAGTCGATGCCATGTTCCACTTGAGTAGGTTTCTGGTTAAATATCTACTAAAAAGTTAATAATGTTAAACAACCAATATAGATTCCTCTGACAATACAAGAAAAAGCTCCAAACCCCGTTCATTCATAGAACCCAGCTAAATTGAAAATATCAACTTGTAAAAATGAAGTGGACAGGTTTCCTAATTCAGCCAAAAGAAAGTTCACACAACTCATACATTTGACATGTACTTAGGTACTCAATGTCTTTCTTAAATAGCCAAAGTTTTAAAGCATACCAGAAAGTGGTTTACTCAAAATTGACTTGACAGTGTAAATATTTAGTTAGCTTAGCTTAGTTTGGCACAAGGCCACAATATAAATTTGAATAGAGCATCAGAAACTGAGGCTACCTGATTGACTAGAAATAGAAGTACCAGCAGTCTGCACTAGGGCGAGCTTCGATAAAGAAGTCGGCCTCCACTTAAAATGTTTGTTGTATTCAGATTTTCCCTGGAATAAAAGTCACAAAATAATAAAAATATCAAATATATATTTGCCATTAATATGCTATCTACTTTTCTTTTGTAAAAAAAAAAAATACACAATTTTATTTGTTCATGTATTTTTAATATTTTCACTTTTATGCTTGTAAATTTTCTGATGTTTACATTTAAATATTTCGAAATCAAAATGTATTTATATCATAAAAAAAAAAAAAAAAAACATGTATTTTAAAATAGTTTTTCAAGTTGTAGATCCAATAAAAATGATTTCTAAGACTAAAACTGATGGTAAAAATAGTGTTCAGATCACCTTGCACTCTTTTTACCATAATTAAAAGATATTTTTAGAACATCATTTTTTTATTTTTGAATTAAAAATATTTTTTATGTATGTGCAAATAAACTACTGATGTTAAAAAAAAAAACTGATAAAAAGTTCCAACATTCAAAACAAAATCTACCACCTGCATGAAAATATCATTAACAGTTTATATATGTACAAAATTATACCAAAGGAAATTCCCCATTTTCTTTATTTCTCATGAAATAAAATAAAAAAATCCCATGATAAATCTTGATTGCAATCAAAAATTTCTATTCATTAAATTTAGAGAGAAAGAATTGAAAGTTTTCTTCATGTTTAGGATACTTCCTTTTTTTCTCTCTTTAAAACTTTGCAAATCAAACTGAAGTTGCATCTTTGATCCTGACAAATATGCTACACCCCCAATGGTTATTTATGGAGTCTTCACCAAGCAACAACTACAAAAGTTAAAGTAAAACTAATTTTAACCCACCAAGTGCTTACATAACTTTTTCATCAATTTTACTAAAGATCTCTTTTCTTATATCTTTGATTTTGTTTATAATATTTTCACCTTTTAATTTGTGAATATATGCATTTCAATTGGTACTAAAAAAAGCTGTGAAAATGCAGTTACAATGAATAGCTACTCTCATTTTTCATATCTTTCACTTTTAAAAAAAAAAGGTGAAACTTACTAAAAAGTTTTTAGTTTCATCTATTTTGCTTTTTGGGTCAACTCCCTAGTCTCTTGTGTGTGTGATCTAAGGCACCCCGACGAGTAATCTGAATTAAATCCAGCCCCTAAAAACATTAGTACAGTTATAGAGAGAGTTTTGATCCAGACATATTTCAGTGCGCGCTCAGAAGCACCATTGACACAGATGATGACAGTACAATCCTCAGCGCTAGAGACTATTTCTTTAAAAAAATTTCTAGCGATCAGACAAATAAAGATTTGTCAGCGATCAGATTTAAATAAAAAAATTTTTTAAAATGGTCAATCAAATTTATTTTGTTTTGTGGTTGAATTAAATGAACATTTCTTCCTATCTGCTGCCTTGTTGATCGTGTTTAGAGGAGACCTTGGTTTAAACTTTAACACAGCACAGTTTCAGCATCGAACTTCAATTCATCATATAAGCAATGCATAGTTTTTATTGTCCTCAGTATCCACGATTTTACACCGATTATGTGAATTGATAAAAGTTTCTCCCTAGAAATGAAGAATGCATCGATCATGCATTTTGGATCAGTATTCTGGTGCAGAAGTTAAATTTTTAATTTTATGGACAAAGTAGGAAAATAGTTTGAATGTGCTATAGAACTAGACTTCTTTTCGTTCAATAAACCTATCGAACGAAAAACAAAGTTCGTCAGAGACAAAAAAAAAGCTTAAATTTTAAACAATATCTTTATTTATTTTTTTTAAGACGAAATTTATTTTTAGTTAGAGAGACTTACCGTCGTGATGCTAGGCCATCAATCTGTGGTCACTTGTATGACGAGAAAATTAACGGTTATTTTCTATTGACTGATATTTCAATGTTTTCTTTTTTTAACATTAAATCATTTACTTGTATCGTTCGGGAATTAAAAAATAAAAACTAGATGGAGTTTTTTATTTCTATTTCGTATTTTTCACCGGTGTTAGTGATTTGTGTTCGAACCTAAGCAGAAGTCAGGATTTTGAATGCCGATTCTTAACATGCAAAATATTTTATTATAATATTACCAGTTAGGAAGTTAGCGTAACACAATCTTCTTATTTCGTTTTCCCCAATGCCTGCACTGTGGATCACTCGAGACAACTGTTTGTTTGGTTCTGTTGTGTCTACGTGAAGACTTAAAGATTAAGCAAAGAAGCAATTGTAGCAAAATTTACTTTAGAGACCCTTTTTTTAAGTGTAATTTATTTCATTTAAAACAAAGAAAAAATAGAGAATACGTATTGAAAAATAGTTTTATTTTAAAAGAAGACAATTTTCTATCTTGTGTTTTGTTTTTTTACAAAATTTACATTTTCAGAATCGCTTTTCTAACCTATTTTTTACCACGCACCTACTTAAAAATGTGTTTCTTTTCTGTTTTAAATAAGTCAAAAACATTTTCACAAAAGTAAAGGTAAACTGCAATTGCGTTGATATATATTTCAAATTTACTAAGCAGACAGAAAGTTAATTGAAAATAAAAATGATTAAAACAGCACAATGCCAGTCAATGCCCACCCCCCCAAAAAAATCTCAGTTAAACACAAAAAAATTCAAATTTAGGCGGGTTCCCAAAGAGAAATTTAAATATTTTTATCACAACAGGTGTGAAGTTTTACCCCGAACTTGGTTGGCATCCTTCATCCCTTTTTAAATAATCAGAAACATCCAGCAGAAGATGGGAATGGTCCAGATTTTACTACTTTTTCTTCGACGACGGATTTCTTGTTCAGACTTGATCAAGAAGACATTTCGAAAAAATAACAACATTTCATTGCGTCCTCGGTAACCGCGCATGAGTAGACGGTTAGTTAACCAAGCATTTTTCGTAGTTCTGAATTGAACAAATAAAAAAGAAATAACTGAAAAAATATACATATGCGATGAAAATAAGCTTTATAAAATAAACTTATTTCTGAAAACGTTTAAACCAATTTTCTAAACAAACGCACTTTCGTGATTTCAATACGAAACTAAGATTTAGGCATTCAAAGACTAATGGCGGCGAAAACAAGCTGTTAGACTTTACGGGAGGGGAACGAAAATTTGGGAAAAAGAAAAGTAAATCTACATTTTGAAGGATTTGGCGACATCAGAATGGCTTCAGCTCTTGAAAATTATATCAGCAGTATCCTTTATTAAGCAGTTTGTCTGTTCTTTGTATATTTTTTTGTCATCAGATTATTGTTTGAGCAGCGTGTTTCAGACCATGCCGATTTGAATAGCTTATTCGTTATTTCAGTGAAAGGATATTGTCAGTTTGGTTCTATGATTGTTTTAATTTTTATAATCTTCAGTGAAAATCTAAAATAACTATCTGATTGATTTTTGATCAAATTAGAGTTAGTTAAATGTTTATTTATTCCTATTCGTGATTGCCATAAACCATAAGAAGTTCGAAGTGTGAATTCGCTCAGCTGCCGGTATTGAAAGATTTTTTTTAATTTATTTATTTATTAAATTTTCACTTGGTAAATCTGAAAACTTTTTTTTTGTCAAAATGTTATAAAGATAATTTTAAAAGAAAAGAATCAATTAGAAAAATCAGAAACATATTAATCGACATTTATTTTTTCTACAATAGTTTTATTCCAAATTTACTCATTCAAAAAGTTAACATAGGGTCAATTTCTTATGATAAGAAAAAGAAATTGACCCTATAATTAATTTTACTTATGGTGAAATTGAAAAGTTATAGGGTCTGGGGTAAAATAGGTAGGGTCTGCTGGGGTAAAATGAATAAAATGACGCCTATTTTGAAATTCAAACCCTCATATTATTTTCTCTAGAGGACTTAATGAAAACAAAAAGCCACTATGTTTGCACTAGTACATTTTTTTTATTTTTTTTATTTTTTTTTTTTGCATACCCATTTTACCCCAGTAGACCCTATAACTTACTGACTTTTTTTTATAGTTGAATTGAGCATTTATTCCCTAGAAGAAAGTGAATGATTGCGTAAACGTTAATTATTCATAATTGAGCATTTTCAATCTTTTTTTTTTCTCTCTCATCAAATCATTTTGAACAACCAAGTTAAATTAGCAAAATCCTTGCTAATTTGATCAAATTTGACATTTCGACGTAAAAATACGGTTGGGTACTTTTTTCCCAATATTATTCGATATATACGAAGTCACAATTTTATAGTTTTTTGTTTTGTGTACAACTTAAAATTATGGAGATTGGAGAGTATTTCCAACATTTCTATTACTGAGTACTCCATTAGATAAAAAAAAAACAAAAAAAACATTTATCTGTCATTTTTTTAAATTATGTTTTAACAAAAAGTCTCTAGGATAAAAATAAACTTTAAATTATTTAATAACTCATCAGTGTCTGTTCAGTGTTGAAAGATATGTTAAAGCACTACTACTGTTCATTTTAAAATTTGTTTTTCTGCTTTTTTTTTTTAATTAATATTTGTTTCAAAATGAAATAATGATACTTTAAATTAGCTAATATTCCTCAAATAAAGTATCAGTAAAATATATTTTTGGAAATTTTTTTAATAAAATTACATTGGCAAAAAAAGGGTGCTAATCAGCTATTTAAGAAAAAAAGTTAATTCCAACCAGTATAATTTGTTTGAAAAATACACTACAGAGTATTTTGCTTAATGAAAATAGTAAATTTAATTCTTTAGATTTCAATTAAAGCTAAATGATAGCTTAAAAAAAACTTTTTTTTTTTTTTCCATTCATAAAAATTCATTTTAAACCTGAGATATTTCAAATTATAGCAAAAACGTGTAGGTTTGGCATGTTGACATGACCATTAGAAAACTTTTCTCTCCTTAATAGTACAAAAAAAAAAATTACAGTTCATTGTCAAAAAGTTTAAGAATAAGAAATGAAAAAGTATAGATATTTCAGTTTCATTCTTTTGTTTTTTAAAAAAAAAAAAGACAGTTGATTAGCATTCCCCAATGACTCCTGAATTTAATTATATTAGGTTTATTGGGGCCCAAAGTCGAATTTTGAGACATTTTCTGAAAATTAATTGGTGGGGGTAACATATGTAAAAATATATATATATTCTTACTAATATTTTCTAAAAATAATTATTTCAAAATTGATTTCAGTCAATTATGAATAAGTCCTGAAGTTTTCATCAAAATCTGACCATTATTTGATTTTTGCAAGAATTTCCAAATTAATGTGTCGTTCACGGTCAAAAAAGTGCCTTGCATAATATTACGTTTTCTTGACATAATAAACTATGCGTCAATTTAGGTCTCGCACTGATGAAAGAAAAAAAGATTTTCCACTAAAATTTTGAATGTGTTAGAAATAATTAAAAAATACTTTGATCTATCCTCTTAAACATTTTGCCAATAAAACTTTGTTTTTGTTTAGTTTGGGGCCTTTTTCCTTCATACTATGCTGTTTTTTCAGCTTTTTTTTTTTTTTGGAGGTACATATTTTTAAAACTAAGCTTTCTGAATGCCAAAGGGAATTTTTAAAATGTTTGTTACCACAGAGTTATAAATAAAATGCTCTAACCTGAAGAATAAATTAATTTTCAGTCCAATTTGTGACTTAGCAATAGTGTGGAGTTTTCATTCATGCTCACTCTAAAAGTAATAATCTCACTTTTGTTTAAAAAAAAAAATTTCAACATTAGTGAAGCAGGGGATTGAAAGGTTATTGTAGCAGTGACTTATCTGGCTACCACTCAGCCAATGAGCGCCCAGAACCAGTCAATAAAATGGCTACGAGCAATGCCAACACCTCTAGGAGCACAAAGTGCTGTCCAATTCACCATCTGTCCAAAGCTTGTTGATTTGCCGTCTCCACACTCCCTTGCAAAACATACACACGACTCTGGTTCTTTTGGGTTGCCAAGGTTCTGTGAAATTTTGAGGAAAATTTTGTAAATTTTAATGTTTATATAATTTAAAAGCAGAACTCCTTGGTGAAATTAAATCATCAATTTCATTTTGTAAAACAGGACCCGCACTTACCAAAAATCTGCTCTCAATCGGAAAATAAAAAAAATGCACTAAAACTAAAACATTAAAAAAGCTTTTAATTGCTTTTACGAATAAGATTTATTAGGGACATTTATGTCTTAAGAAAAAACTTTTTTTTTCAATGAATAATGAATTTTTACAAGAATTGTTTTCATTTTAAAAATTTCTAATTGGAATAATTTATAAAGTTTTAATTTTTTTTTAATTCTGTATTAATTTATGATGGTTAGATGATATTTACTCATAAATTGTAAAGCTTAATGTAATTCATCCCCTCCCCTACATTTTAAAAAAATTTTTTGTGTGTATAAATGTGCTGATTCTTGTAGATATGAATGTTCATACATCAGAAAATAAGAGCAATAACAGTAGTAAATTTAAAGCCAAATTTACTAAAATTCAATAAAACATCAGATTAGGAAGAATATTTTCCTAAGATAATTGAGTACTTATGATTTATATAAAAATGGTGCTTATGTTATATTCTTCTTCAATTATTTTTTACAAATATATATATTCACCATAGAAAAATATTAGATAAACCACCATCTGTTATTTAAGCTGTCAATACCTCTGCCTTGTCAAAAAAAAAAATGCATTTCTGCAATATTTTAAACTTAAAGTAACATTTGTTTGAAATCAGATTAAACTTTAAATCAGATAACATTCCTCAAATAAAGTTTTTAAAAAAAAAGTATATTTTATTTTTGTAAGATTTCTTAATAGAAAAAAGTATTTTTGTAAGATTTCTTAATAAAAAAATGTATTTTTCTAAGAATTCTTAATAAAAAAAGTATTTTTGTAAGATTTCTTAAAAAAAAGTATTTTTGTAAGATTTCTTAATAAAAAAAGTATTTTTGTAAGATTTCTTAATAAAAAAAAGTATTTTTGTAAGATTCTTAATAAAAAAAAAGTATTTTTGTCAGATTTATTAAATAAAAAGAGTATTTTTGTCAGATTTCTTAAGAAAAAAAAAGTATTTTTGTAAGATTCTTAATAAAAAAAAAAGTATTTTTGTCAGATTTCTTAAGAAAAAAAAAAGTATTTTTGTCAGATTTCTTAATAAAAAAAGAGAAATACATTCTGATGATGACTAAAAATGGTGTTAAAATCAACAATTTCAGTAATTTCAAAAAGAAAACTCCTTCCAGTAAATTTAAATTAGTTTTAAAATATAGCATTTTTTTTTTGTTGTTTTTTTTTTATTATTAGAAATATTAAATTTAATCTATTAACTTGGAATTAAAGCTAAAACAAAAGCTTCAAGAAAGATTTTTTTATATTTAAAAATTCATTTTAAACCTTAATTATCTCAAATCTGTGGAATTACACACATCGTTCATTTATTAATTAATTAGAGCACTCTAACTACTGGCATATGATACATCACACTAAAAGTCTGCCTCCTAACGATGACTCATACCTGAGAGGTAGAATTGCTTACTGACGCCAATTTGGTCGGGTTTCAATCCTGGGTAAAAAGCAATTGGATGTCTAACCATACTAATGAGCTGTGATACAGCGAAACATATCTGTCTGCAGATGACACACACACACACATATATATATAACCTTTTAATAGGTGGGTCTTTAGTTTGGCATGTAAATTCATTGTAAATTGATCCCTCACTACACAAGCAAAATAAATAGAAGTAAGTGAGGAAGGATAGGATTATTTGAAATTTTGTCTGTAAACATTTTGAAACAAGAAAAATGTAAATAAGAATGTTTTAAATATTAACTTTTTTTATTTGAACTTGAAATTATTTGAAATTTTGTTTGAATCTGCTTTGTGTGCTACAAGCATAGATTTTTTTTTTTTTTTTTTTTTTTTTTTGGCTTGAGTATGGGTATTAAATAATTTAAGTAGCAAACTGAAAATTTGAAAGAAAAGTTTTTTCGTATTAGTGATCTGGAGTGCTTATTTAATAGTAATACAAAGAAAATCTGGGGATGATTATTTCTTAAAAGTGCATTTTTGTTGATTGCTTTGTTTTCTATGGGTTATGAACATTTTTTTCCTTTTCAGATTATAAGGATTTAGTGATACAAATATTATAAATTAACCCATAGCAGAAGGGAGAAGAGGTGGATTCATGCCTTTCCCAAGGGTATTTGCATGTAAGTGAATATAACAAACTCAATTGGAATTAGAACTCGTCTCTCTGATTAAACATTCTGACTCATTATCCATTACACCATCCATTTATCTATCCATACAACACCTGGTATTCTCAAGTGCTCATCCATCTAGCCTGTGACCATGCTTGATCTTACATAACTTTAGTAATCATATAGGAACTGGTATATCAATGTGATGTGGCCATAAGTCTGCATTTCTGTAGAAATGCCAAAAAATTACATTTATTTTTAAAAAATGTATCATTTTATGCAAAAAATACTTGATTTTTTTCATTTCTTTTCTTCTACCATCATGCTTTGTTACAAAAAATTTTTTTTTTAATTTAATTGTAAGCAAGTATATTCAAAAACCATTTAACATTAGACTCTTTCACAAAGAAAGAAAGCTAGCTTTAAATTTTAAGTATACAATATATATATATATAAAAGTTCTCAATCTGACTAAGAAGTATGGCTTTGAGAACAAGCCATTTCACATATTCAACGTTTGACACATCATTTCTCAAGTTTCTTGAACACTTGAGGGGTTCTACTGAGAATTTTGTAGCATACTCCTGTAATTGGTGTTTGGCTATTTACAGAATAGTTAGCCATTATTTATTTTCAAATGTTATACAGGTTGAGAATCCTTTATCTGAATTTCTTGGAATTGGAAGTGCTTTGATTTTCAGATTTTTTTTTATTTTGGAATACAGGCTATTTGTATATGGCGTCTATGAAATGAGGCACCTTGGGAATGGAAACATGATATTCTTTACATTTCATAACACAGCTTATACGTATACCCCAAAAGTTGTTTTATCTAAAATTTCTATAAATTTTGTGTACGTACAAATGCAGGTAACGATGCTAGTCATGTAATGCATGTATGGAATTTTAAGTGGCGAAGATTTCACATAAAAATAATGTTTTGTACTTTCTGTATGTGTACGAAAAACATGATCACTACTTACAAAAAATATATAAATGCAGGTCTTTGTTGACATTTTGAATACTGGGTACAAAACACTTGGTAAGTAATCCAGAAATGAAGGTGTTGCTGTGATGATCACTAACTAAACATTGGTGCCCATGGACTTGGGAACCCCTACCCAGGGTAGTTGAGGTCACTTACAACAGCTGCATATCACCTAGGAACCTTCGCAGTGGTTTCTGAAATTTTCCATTTGTGACAAGTCATGTTAGCACCTGAAAAATTTTCAGATCTTGGAATTTCGAATAAAAGGTACTTAACCAGTATTGATTCTGTAAATAGGGAGTTGACATTCAGCTTAAGAGTTACCTTTGTTTTTTTTGTTTTTTTAACAAACTAAAAGTAACCCATCTTATAAATACTTGGCATTGTGCAATATTCTTGCAATCTTTTAAAAATAAAACAATTTCTTACAAAGTCCTTCATGGATATCACTATCGGGATATGATTATTACTTTATGAGGATTAAGTAAAATAACCATTTATTGTTGCTAATGTGCTAGTTTGATAAACATGAGAGAATTTGATTCTGAGCGCTCCAGAAATGCATCCTTGTGTCAAAATTGACTGTAAACTAACAAATGCTTAATAGCAAGACTCATTCTTGATTCTCAACACCTTTATGATGTTCATGATGAAAGAAAAGTTGCACTTGGCATCCAGCTTTAAAGAGATTGAGAATTATAATCAAAGTCTAACTTTTCTTCTCCTATTACAAAGTAATAGAATTGAACATGATGAAACTTGCCCTTTGGCAGGGAGCATAGAATATGTTGGCTGCATTCTATGTGAAGGCTTAATATCACCCCCTACAAAAGGGAACACCTAGTTAAATATTTGCAGACTTGAGTGTAAATCTGAACCTTGTCTACATTTCTGAGCCTAATGTAAACCAGTTCAATGTGATGTGTTAAGATAATTCTGTTGGTTCGCTTAAACACGCCATTGATTGCATTGCTTCGTGACTGTTTTCACCAATTCATGGACACCATGTGCTTTCAACAATAATAGTTTATTCCAGCAGGATTACTTACTGTGTCATTGGTTACTCTGAATTGGTTTCGAAAGCTTTCTGGAGACTTCTGATAAATTGTATGGTTGTCGCATTTGCCCAACAAGCGTTCAATAGAGCACTTATGGGACATGATAGTGCAGTTTGATTTCACCTTTGGCCCCTGCACCTACAAATATCATCATTTATTATAATCTCATTATTTCATTAGTTTTCCTTATTGTAGTTTCATTGTGGCTTTACCGTGACTGTTTTAATGCCTTTGTTTAGTCAATTCCGCTTGTGAATCAGAAGATTACATAAATTTATAACTGTTACTTATAACTGATTGATTTTAGTCTTTTTAATTGAACAACTACAGGCAGTGAGATGAAGCCCCAGAAATATTGGTTTTTACTTGTATTCAATGTTCTGAAATTATTTCTCGTTTAACAGGTAAAATAATGTATTACTTAATTTTGGTGATTAATTAAAAACTCATATTGCATATCTTTTATTAAGTAAATCTAGCATATACCTACTTATGAATAAAAGGTAATATATGTTTGAATATAAAACATTTTTTACCATATATCTAAAATAAATTATGATTTTGGGAAATTCAAATTTAACTGAAATATGTTGAAAAATTTCTAAGTTTTCATGTGAAATCAAAAACATACAAACTTTAAGTAAAATAGTCAAGTTATGTGGTGGTGGTGGTGGGGGGGTGTCAGATTAAACTGACACCAGGAGGGTTTGGATTAAACAAAAACATGAAAACATATTTTGTATCTTTTCAAGTTATTACAATTTCAGTCTTGATTTTGTTTGCAAAATTTTCTCTTTTTTTTTTCTTTTCTGTTAACTTATTTTTCTTTAACTGCTAAAACCAGAAACTGTTTCTATTGTGACTGCTGATGGACGAATTATTGTGGTAAGAATTCTTTTTTTTCTTGTTTTTGTTGATTTATTTTTGACTCTTTAGTTTTGTTTTTTGTTCTTTTACAGTAATGTACGGAGGTAAAGACACTAACTGGAAATGTAATTTTATTTTTTTCTGTTGTTCTTGTTTAGCCGAAAAAATATACAGACCGTTTACAAATCTGAAGTTTTCAGCTCCATTAATTACTCAGTTGAAATATTTAACAAATAAATGACAAAATCTCTTTCAAGGATTGATTCAAAACAATGAGAGAAAATTTAGACATTTCACTTATAAACAATACAAAACATTTTTTGAAACCATTATTTTTTTTTTTCTCACAAATTTTCATGTTTAATACTTAAAACTGAAACTAAATAAATCTTTTAATGTGACTCAAAATTTCTAGAAATTAATATGTGTGAATTTGTGTTAAGCAAAAGAAACTTCACTTATACAGTATAAATAAGGAATCTATGACAGTGGAATCTGGACAATTTTGCCCCAAAAGATGATGATGCAACCAAAATAAATGTTGACTCTGGACGGTGCTTGTGGCAAATGAGGAATAGGAACTCCAAAGAAGATGTTGTTAACAATTAGAAAATTTGGGATGTACTTTCAGAAAAGAAGGCATTGAGGCTGTAACACACACACACAGGACACATCAAAGGCAAAAAAAAGCAGCAAGTAAACTGTGACAAGTTTGTGCAGATGGAGGAAAGAACAAATGACATAAACAAAAAGAGTGACTTTAAATAAGAAATTATCATTGAGAGTAACAAAAGAAAGGAAGCAGTGGAGAGCTATGATCTCCCTGATGTGAAATCCATACATGATGTGCATAATCAGTAATTGTTCATTTGTGTCTATGTATTTCTCTCTTGTGAAATGTACTGTTTCAAAATGCAACTGCCAAAAAGAATTATGGAATGTTCATTCTTATTTGTAAACTTGTGTATCTGTTGAAATAAATTTTCTTCAAGTGTCTTAGACTACCACTGAGACTGAACCCTGTATCTCTGGTCGTCTACAGTAGAAACTTGCAATTCTAGATTGATATTTAGAATTACAAGATTCTACAGTTGATAATTATTTTGGTAAAACTTAAAAGTTTTACAAGTTTAAAGATTTTCTCCAGAGTTATCTCCCTTTGGATGTGGTGCAGTGGATATCGGCTTGGAACAAGAAATCGGGGAACCGAGTTTGAATTCCAGTTAAATTCCTTGCATTCACTTAGGCACAAAAACCCTTGAGAAAAGTATTAATCTGTCTCTTCCCTCCAGTTATGGGTTAAATAACAGGACAGATTGGATTCTATAGCCTTGGTGGGCAACCAGTCTACCGCAGAAAGTAATGGCAACCTACTGCAGGATAATCTTCTGCCAAGTCAGCATGTATCACGTATGGCACTTAACTATCTCCCTTCGAAACATTTCTGACTAAATCTGAAAAAATCAATTTTATTATTGCCAACATTAATATAATTTTGGTACTTTTTATAAGAATATGTTATGTTATAAACAATATGTGCATGTTCATTCTTAGATCTCAATATTTTTTTTATTTTTTTTTTGTGCAGGGCACACTGAAAGGATTTGATCAAACAATTAACCTCATCCTAGATGAGAGCCACGAGCGTGTATTCAGTTCTACGTCTGGTGTAGAACAAGTTGTGCTTGGATTGTATATTATACGTGGAGATAATGTGTAAGTAAAATTTCTTTTCCAAAAGACTTTCCCTACAACATTAAACATTTTTAAGGAAAACTTGTCAGATAATCTTGATAAAAGTAAACAAAATGTAATGAGTTTTCCTTGGAATATTTATGCACATTAATATTAAAGCGGTGAAATTCATAAGCCCATTGCTAATCATATTCCAAGATGACATTTATGCTTTAGGATGATAAATAATTTCTGTTTTTATTTTCTTTGAAAATAAAGTATAATTATATTTTATTCAATTCTATATTATTTCAATACATTTTGATTAAATTTTCACAGGTCTTCGTGTGAAAAGGCTTTTGACAAACTCTTGAATTTGCTTTTCATTAGAGAAAGTTTTCCCTGTGAAAGTATTTTTCAGAGATGGAATAATCACTGAGGTATAAGGTCAAGCGAATACGTCTGGTAGAGTAGAATAGATCAACCAAGTTCCAAATTTTTTTCCTGCATTATCCTTGCTGTATTTGGCATTTTGTTGTCATGGAGGCAAACAATATTTTTCCTATTGACTGGTGTTGAGTCCTTTTTCAACCAAACTTCTTTTATGGACAAGTTGCAACTGCTGGATGTGTAGATGTGCATTTAACATTTCATTGCATTTTAAGAAACCTAAATAATACCTATTTAAATTTTAAATAATACCCACTATTAGAGATGTTTTCCAAACCTGGCTTTAAAATTTAACTGATAAATTGACACATCGATGAAAACATAATTTAAAAATTTGTGTGTGTGTATATATATATATCTATATATATATAGTCATCTCTACATGTCTGTATACCAATACATGTTTGTATGTGTATATATTCATCTATTTGTCAATATGTGGATGTCTATAAATTTGTATATGTGTGCGTCCATGTCTTTTCCTCGTTTAGTATCTGAATAAACTTAAAATAATCTCAATCTAAATCTTTGTTAAACTTAGAATTTAAAATTTGCAACAAAAGTAAAGTGAAGCTAATAGTTAATTAATAATGCTGATCTCTGTTTTAATCAAATATTAATATTAATGCTCTAATAAATTGTTTTTAGAGTCTGTCATATTCTTCAAATTAGAAATTACTTTAGTTTGATTGGTCCACACTGTCTATGCAACAAGGCCTCCCTGATTAAGGGGGTTGGGCTAGTTTTGAACCTTTTAAAACTCTTTAACTTAAACCTTATCACTTGATAAGACACGAGTAGTGTCGAAACAAAATAGCTACTTTTGTAGTGATATTATAACATTTTATGTTATAAATTCTAAATAAATATATATATATATATATATATATATATATATATATATATATATCTTAGAAGTTGTACAAACTAATGGGTTAGCAGTCCACCGTTTATAGTGATTTACTTTATTAAGAGTGCTCGATACTTGTAGAGCATCATATATGGTAATCATTTTATTATAAGTTTATAATAAAAACATAGTTTACTACAATACTAGAGCCGATGTGTTTCGGTACTATCTTATTAGCACCTCATTAGGCAGTGAAATATTTTTTTACTGTTAGGAATTATTATATATAGAAGCTTAAGAACAACACAAATTTTACCATATCCAGATAGGGGGGGATTTTGGATGGTTTGTATCAATGAACCAACAGAAAGTTAGATCATATTATGGATAAAGAGAAATTTGATTGTAAGGGTAAAGGTGGGGTAGAGACTTGAGGTCCAGACATTTTCCATGCCAGTGATGAAATAAATTGAATGATACATATGTACCATTTAGTAAGTCTGAAAAGTTGTTGTGTGTCATCATGAAATGGTTACAGGATTTTCTTTAAGGTATTATTATTTCATTCAGTAATTCATTTTTTGTTTGGAAATAACATAATAGCTAATATTTCTTCCTGGCACTGCCTACATATTTTACCACTGTTGTAATGAAAGAACAGAAATTATGACCAAGTGTAACCATAGCAACAAATACTTATTAGGATCATACAATCATAGATGAAAATGTTCTAACTTCTCCTAATTTTGAAAATTGTGCGTTCATAAAAAATTCCTGTTACTTGATGGTTTGAAAAATAAAGCGATAAAATCAGTTACTGTAAATTGTCTGAAGACACCAAAAGATGGAAACCATGGTTGCATAATAACTTGTTTACAAATGAAAAAAAAAAAAAAAATATATATATATATATATATATATATATATATATATTTTTTTTTTTTTCATTTGTAAATGAGTTATTATGCAACCTTGCTTTCTATCTTATATATATATATATTGCAGCTGCTGGACGTATTAATGTGCATTTGGTATTTCATTGCCTTTTAAGAACTCTGAAGATTACCCTGACAATCACACTACACAAACAACATTACCTTTCTTCCATGGATCTCAGTTCTTGGGGTTGCATATAGACATTTATCCTTGTCAATCCACTGTCTTATGTTAGTCTACTCTAAATTGATTTTTAACTGCCACAGATGATTAGGAGTTAGGATGATACATTCATAATTACAAACAGTTCTCAAAAATGGAAATTATTTATACCTCGAACTCATATAATGTGTACATTATTATTATTATTATTATGTCATTTTTCATCATATTTCGATTTCTGCTATGATCGCACTACCAACCAAGTCTGCGGGGAGACCTATGGCAGGTCGTGGCGTGTTGTTATGGCCCCATTTCATGTTTTTTCTATCTTCCCTATCATCCCTAGCGTTACATAGATAAAGTTTTCCTTTGTGTGTGGGCTGTACTTAATAAGACAATTTTTTGTATATCTCTTAAGCTTGGGTTTCCAGGGATTCTTTCAATGTGTTGTTTTGTTCCATTTTTTATCATTCTAAGTGCACCTACTATCACTGGCACGATTCTTGTTTTCAATTTCCACATTTTTTCTATTTCAATTTCCAGGTCTTTATATTTTGACAGTTTTTCAAATTCCTTGATTGCTATGTTACAATCCGCTGAACAAGCCATATCAATTAATAGACAAGTTTTCTCTTTCTGGTTTTTAACAATAATATCTGGCCTGTTTGCTTCAATTTTTCTGTCTGTGTAGATGGTGTAATCCCATAGAATGGTTACATCTTCTATTTCTGTAACCGGTGCTGGGTGATGTTCATACCAGTGTTTGTTTACAGATTTTCCATAGTGTTTGCACATTGTCCAATGTAAATATTGCCCAACTCTATTGTGGCGATTTTTATATTCATTTGGGGCAAGCACAGAACAGCCTGAGATTAGGTGGTCTATTGTTTCTTGGTGTTTATCACAAAACCTGCATTTTGGATCCATATTATTATGCATAATATTTGCCTGAAAGTTTCTAGTGAAAAGACTTTGGTCTTGTGCTGCAAGAATAAAGCCTTCAGTTTCAGACTTTAATCCAGATGCACGTAACCATCGATGAGTATTAACTTTATCAACATTGGATTTATTGGCACGTTCTGGATATTGGCCATGCAGAGGTTTGTCTTGCCAGCGTTGTTTCATCTGTTCAAGAGCTTTATCTTTGGCTTTCATTTTCATATTTTTTTGTCGCAATAGTTGGTTCTTGGCTTCTGTTTTGCTTTTCTACAGAATCTACTAATTGTAAATCTTGTTTGTATTTACTGCCTTCTTTTATTATTGAATATTTTTTCTTTCTTTCTTCATGTTGCCTTACTAATTGTATCATCCAATCTTTTGTTGTTTCTATGTATGTTAGTAAACCAATAGTTGTTGTCTTGTATGACAATTCCAGCTGAATAAGACCTCTTTCACCTTCTTTACGGGGTATGTATAGACGGTCTACATCAGCCTTTGGATGATGCATCTTATGCTTAGAAAGAAGCTTTCTTATTTTAGAATCCATTTGCCTGATGTCGTTTAGAGTCCAGTTTAAGATGTTGAAACTATATTGGACAATTGGGATTGCAAGGCTATTAATAGCCATAATTCTGTTCTGAGAATTCAATTCAGTTTTTAATATCATCCGTAGCCTTGTATAGTACTCTTTACGCACTATTTCTTTCATTTTTTTATGGTGAATGTTTTCACTCTCATTTACACCTAGGTATTTATAAGCTTCTTCTGGTTTCAATTCTTTTATTGTTACAGCAGGGTCTAAGCTAATTGAGGCTGTTTCTTGTATTGATCCACGTAAAACTGTAGTTTTAGCACATTTATTCAAATTGAATTTCATTCCAATGTCTTCGCTGAAGCATTTTACAGTTTGCAGAAGACCTTCCAGCTCATTATCATTCTTAGCATATAACTTTAAGTCATCCGTGTAAAATAGATGGCTTATTTTCTTTTGGCCTATTTTATAACCACATTCTGTCTTATTAAATTGACTGGTTAGTGCTATTAATGATATGCAGAATAGTAAGGGAGACAAAGAATCACCTTGAAATATACCTCTTTTGATGTTTATTTCATCAGACTTATAGGTTCCATTTATATGATTGAGGTAAAGGGTTGTTTTCCATATAGACATGCACTGTTTGATGAAATTGATGATGACGGGTGATATCTTGTATATATTTAAAGTCTTTAAAATCCAGGAATGTGGCACACTATCGAATGCCTTTCGATAATCTATCCAGGCAGTACTAAGATTTTTCTTTGTACTGTAGCAGTTTTCCAGGATCATTTTGTTAATAAGCAATTGGTCATTACATCCATAACAGCCACGTTTGCACCCTTTTTGTTCAAGCGGTAACATGTCATTTCTTTCTAAGAATAAATATGTCTGTTTTGTTAAAATAGATGTTAATAGTTTATATGTTGTCAGAAGGCATGTAATTGGTCTGTAGTTATTATTATTATTATTATTGTTGTTGTAACATTAAAACTAAATATCTTGTGTAGCACAAATGTAGTCTGGGTTAAGTTAGAAAAACTTTGTTTTGTGAATAAATGTTGTGGATGTGAATGACTGAAATTTAAACTTTAACAATTTCTTTGTTTTCAGAGCAGTGATTGGGGAAATTGATGATGATGTCGATTCCTCTTTGGACTTAAACACTATTCGAGCAGAACCTCTCAACCCAGTGGTGCATTAATCATAATAAAATTCATCTTTCAACCATTTTTTTTTCTCCATAATTCATCTTAATTTTTCAATTTATGAACATTTTTCACAAAAATGGGGGATTTTTATTTGCAAATAAAATAAAAGTGGCTTTTTTTTTTTTTTTTTTTTAATTTTTTATACTTGTGAAATGAGCTACTGCAATTCAAGGATGTTTTTTTTAACTTTTTATTATTTAAATCTTTTTTTTTTCTCTCCAATACATACCAGAATGTCTGGAAAACATAACATTTCGTTATCTGCATGCATCCATTTATACCAACATTAAATTTAGAAACAAAACTGAAGTGTTTCGTTAATTTTACCACAAGCCTCAGGAATTGTGAACAATATTTGACAGTTTCTTTATTTTAAAAATATTTACCTTACAGTGTCTCAAAACTCTGCTATTTGAAGCCCTTATAACCCTTTGCCAGCAAATAATCCTAAGTCTGAAGTGTCTATAGATGTTCATCTGAAACTCACTCTAGTGGAATACAACAAGTTTGAATTTAAAATCGAAACTCCTCTTTCTATATAAAATATAAACCTGCTACGTTTTTAGTCCTCTTTTGTTTTGTACAAAATACAAGTTCTTTGTGGAATAGTCATGTCAGTGTAAAAATAAGCATTATACTTTTATACCAAATACAGGTGCCATCTGGTGGAAATTTTTCATCTTGTAAAATAAGTTTGTTTAAATAAACATTCTGCCCGTAATTTTTATGTCGGTTTTGTAAATGTAAAACAACATAGTGTTGTAGAGAAATTTTGATAAGGTAAGCCATACCAAATAAGCAATGTGTACTAGGGATCATGAATAGCAGGAAATAATTGTGCCGATATTGTATTTTGGTGCAGAGAGCCGCATTTTACCTTTTGAAAATCAGAATATGCTTAGAAAACTCAAAAAAAAACAAAGCAAATCAAGCACTGTTTATCAAATATCATAAGTTTGTTGATAGCTTTAAGCACCTAATCGATTTAAAGGCAGAATTTCAATATTGGAACCTCATGGCTGTTAGAGCCATTTAATGCTACTCTGAAAGCTTTTTTTTTTTTTTTTTTTTATATTGCTCGAGTTTTAATAAAGCATTCTTCTCAGTTATATTCGCTCCCAAATAACCTTGTAACCATTGCATGCTCATCTTGTCAGTCCCTGCATCACATCAAATTACATTGCTAAAAATTATGTCAAAAAGTAATTTGTCACAAAAACCTGATGATCCAATATTTTAAGCCAGGATTTTGCTCAAACAAATTCCATAAAGAATTTATAGCATTATTGTTGGAATAGATGTACCCTACATATTTGGCAGGGTGCTGAAAACTTTTGACTCATTTCTCTGCATCTGACTAATTTGAATTTTTTATCCTTGGTCTGACCAAGATTTCTTTAGCATCCTTTATTTCACACACTAGCGAGATAAACATTAAATGAACATTGTTTTTCTTTTCAAGTGAAAGTAGGCATATAGTCTCTGTTAGTCGTGACGTACTAAGACTAAAAAAAAGAAGCATTATTTTAATTTCAATTCAATTCAATTTCTAACTCCTTAAAATTTTACCAAAGGAATATTAATGATTGAAACAAAATCATGAACAAAAATCTAACCAGTCAAAAACTGATAAATGTTAGTCATTTTATAAATGCCAGTCTTTGGATTTTGTTGTCTCTTAACAAAATTGACATTTGTCAGTGGATAAAGTTGAAATTTAAAAAAAAAAAAAAAAAAAAAAAATATTGTACAGGTATTTTCCTTACAATATCGATTGCCAGATTCATTGAAATTTAGAAATACTTGGAGTATCTTTTTCCAGAATAGCTACATTCAAAGTAAATCATGGTATTTTATCGTAAATTTGGAAATCTTTACAGTATTTTACATTATTCGGACTATTGTCCTTATCTTTGTTGCCATTTGTGCAACATTTTGGCCGTTGTATGCTCTGGCTTTCTTCAAGTGCTAGAAATTTAGAACTGAACCCTTTATTATAAACTCTATTCCTTGCATAGTTTTGCCACATTTGGAAGTCATGAGTTATCTCCCTCTAACCTTGTAAGTTACTTGTTCACCACTGCTGTAGCCTGGTATTGAACCCACAACACTTTAGGTCAAGTCACAGGAACTAACCAACATCTATATCCACTGGACCAGGTGTAAAAATTCCTAGCACCTGAAGAAGGCTGGAGCGTACAACAGCTGAAACATACAAATGGCAACAAATACTGTAAATACCTCATCTCAGAAATATAGACAAATAGAATGATCTATTATTAAACTTTGTACAAATGGCAACAAAGATAAGGACAATAGTCCGAATAATGTAAATACTACTTCATCTCAGAAATATAAACAAATACTGAAAATCTTTTTTTTTTATATATATTGTATATGCACATTGTAACTTTCCAAATTGTAAATCCAAATGAAAACTGAGGATAAAATATCTAAAGTTCATGTTTTTTGTTTGAGTACTCACCATCTCAACATTCAGTTCTTGATAATGACTGACTGTATGATCGACAATATTTTCTTGGCTGGATTTTGCAGGAAATTTCTTTTCACCTGTAGAACTCTTTTCCAGCTTGCTTTCACACATAACTTTGAATGCCAAAAATTTCAATGAAATGTCGATCTAGTCTTCTTGATTCCTCTTTTATTGTTCTTACTCTTTTCTTTCACACTCAGTAACCCCCTTGTGTCTTAGTGGTTTTACTCCCTTGCATGGGGGTGAAATGGAAAAAAAAAAAAAAAAAAACATGCACTGAAAATTCTCAATAAGAGACGCTAATTGAAACATGCCTTACATTTAGTATCTGTGTAGCCTAAATGAAAGCAGGCCGGTTGGACTAAGGTGCTCCACCTCCCACCAAATGTGCTTAATGGTACAAAGATTCTTGCACAAGACTCTTTGTTCTTCACCTGCTGCAAGAGCTGACAAAGTTCCTGTTGAAACTGAACATTTGATTTTCCCTTTGTAAAAAGGGGGTTGGAATTACAGGATTTCACAATTGCTTTGTTTAAAAACAGTAGACAGTTGATTGGACAACATATTTATGAAACATGAGTTGTTTACCAGCTGTTCAGAAATCATTATTATGATTTAATGTAATATCCGAGAAATTCACCCTCCAAATTAGTTTTGATTTGATTTCTGAAGCCCGACTTTGAGAGTATTAGAAAGTTTGGGGTGGAGGGTTCTTTTTCAATCTTTCTGGAGTAAAATCCCTGAAGGATCACCAGCCCCATTATTTCTGTGCACTCCAGACTACTTCAAAAATTTGTTCAACCATGAGAAAAATTTCCTATAATGTATGGCTGCGCGCACACACACATTATTTATTTATATATATATATATATTACACACACAAGCAGTCAATTGAAGACTGCTTCTATATTTTGCTGAATAGTGGATGGACAAGTCCATTTATGAGTTGGGATGCTAAAGGTAACATCAATCAGCTGACAAAATTTTTTTTATATATACATATATATATATATATATATATATATATATATATATATATTAGAGAAAATTTTCAAAATTCAAAAGGTGTCGGATATACATTTCGACATAGAGTAGAGATCCTACGTCACATCAGCGACATTGTTTTTTTCCAAATGGTGAAGGCCCTGGGTGGAGGGGTTTTAGGTTAACAACGGTCACAAAGTGGAAAAGGACAGAGCTGGTAGTCGCGGGGACCACAAAACAAATTACAAACTAGGCTAATTAATCCTACAAAAAGTGACTTAGAATTTCCCTGGAAATTATGCCTAAAAAATCTAATAGAGAAGCTACTATTAAATCTACAACCAAACCTTTGGAAAAGTTCTTCAGATACGATAGACTGGTTTAACAACATCAAAAAAGAAATCTAAATCCACCTTCCTTAAATTCGATATTGTCGATTTCTATTCCTCTATATCAAGGGACCTTCTTGAGAGTTGTTTAAGATTTGCTAAAAATCACGTGAACATTTCGGATAGGGACTACAAAATTATCTTTGCAGCCAGAAAATCCATTCTCACCTTTGATGATTCCACAAAGGGGCTGGGGGGAGGTTTTTGACATCCCTATGGGAGCATATGATTCAGCCCAGGTGGCAGATCTTGTGGGAATTTACATTTTAGATATTCTAAGCTGATTTTTAGACCCAAAACAATTAGGCCTATATCGGGACGATGGATTAATAATTATCCCTAATTCCAATGGGCCCTACACAAATAGGATACACAAAAAAATAATTAGAGCCCTGAAGTCACCTCTAATCTTAAAATTGTAAACTATCTAGACATCACCCTTAACTTAAATGATGGATCCTACCAACCATTTCTCAAAGAAAATAGTTCCCCCACTTACAATAATATTTCATCCAACCACCCCAAAAATATTATAAAACAGATACCCAATATAGTGAATAATAGAATCAACCAATTATCATCTAACATAAAAACTTTCAATGCAAGTAAAAATATTTACAATAAGGCCCTTCAAAAAAGCAGATATAAGAACAAGTTAACATAATAAACCTACAATGGTCTCCGAATCATCCAAAAATAAAAATAAAGGAAACTGTAGAAAAAGAAAGATAATTTGGTTTAACCCCCCCCCCCATTGTAAACTAACTAACATCAATATTGGTAAATATTTTCTCAAGTTAATAGACAAAAATTTTAATAACAGTAACCCTCTATGGAAGATTTTTAATAGGTACACCCTTAAAATTAGTTATTCCTGCACCCCGAATATGGACAGCCTTATTAGTTCCCATAATAGGAGTATTCTGGTGAACTTGCGCAATGCTGAATCTAGGTCCGGAATTCTAAACGAATGCAACTGTAATTCTGTGGATGCTTGCCCGGTGGAGGGAAAATGCAAATCCACCCAGGTGATTTATGAAGCCCGCATTTCTCCATCTAACAAAAAAAAAAAAAAAAAAAAAAAAACGACTTCCGGACCTATATCGGTATGTCCACTGGTCCTTTCAAACAAAGACTGTATAACCACAGGTACTCCTTTTTGCACCCCGGTCAGAGGTACCAGACAGCCCTTTCGCGGGCATTCTGGAAAATGAAAGAGGAAGGGCTGGATCCTGAAATTAGCTGGAAACTGATAGGTTCAGCCTGTATTCCGAGGAATTTTTGTGATAGGTGCTGTCTATGTTTACGGGAAAAAATTTCAATATTAAAATACCCCCACCAACACCGGCTACTGAATCTTAGGAGGGAATTCATCAGTAAGTGCTGCCACAAGGCAAATTTTTCGAATACTTAAATTTAGAATTTAAATCCCCGTTGACTAGATGTTAGAATATAAATTAAAAGGATTCAATTCAAGTTTTAATCTTAATTTTACCCTAGCGTTAACCTTAAAAAGGTATTTTAACCCCCCCCCCCCACCTTCCTATCCTCTTTAGAAAATATGGATTCTTTTACTAAACCCCTTTTTCCTTGGTTAACACACATCTATATATTTTTTCCTCTAATATTTTTTCCCTCATAATTTTTAAACTGGTAACTTCCTATAATTGGCATTTAACTCGCTTCTACCTAAAAGGTTTAATCAAATAAACTTAAATAAAAATTTTTTAAATCTTATATTGAAACCCATTCCTTCTCGCCTAAATACACCTCTTCAAACAGCCCAAAATTTTAACTTTAAAAAGTAATTTAACTCATTTAGTTGTCTATCTTTATAAAATATGAACTCCTATTCCTCCCCTTCCTAAATATACCATTTCAACACCCTGTAACCCCGCAACTACCAGCTCTGTCCTTTTCCACTTTGTGACCGTTGTTAACCTAAACCCCCCCCCACACACACACACACACTCAGGGACTTTGCCATTTGGAAAAACAATGTCGCTGACGTGACGTAGAATCTCTATTAGAGATCCTATGTTGAAATGTACATCCAACACCTTTGAATTTTGAAAATTTTCTCTAATTTATATTGGCTCTGTATTCTTAATACATTGAGCTCTCTGTCTGCATCACTTTTTAATGTTAAAAATTTTTAATATTGATTAGGATCAGGTTCTTGGAATTTACCTTCCTACTCTTCCACTTCAGGTTAAAGAAAAACATATATGTGTTTTTTTATAATAAAAACATTTTAATTACACAAAAGCTTCCATGTTTCAATACTATGAATTGTACTTTGTCAGGTGATGGTAACTGGTGATAAAAATTGTTTTTTGGGATGTTTAATAACAATTTACCTCCCCGCCCCCAAACAGTTAAGAGGGGAGAGGGTATAAGGTCAGAATTAAAAATATATAAACTGTGCCTATTCCTCAGTAATTCCCTAGCTTGAGTGGTTTTGGGGCCTTGTACAGGAGTGATCATGGGCGGGGTGGGGTAGGGGGACAAAAAAAAACAAAAAAAACAACACCTCAGATATTAGCATCATTTCTATAGAAGGTGAATGAAATCAAAGAAACTTCGCTTGTTTCCATTTGTCAATTTGACTCGTCATATTTTGTTTCATATGAAATTTGTTACGTCATTTGATAATGCAATTATTCAAGTCCATTTTGTAAATTTTTCCTCAATTTGTTGGCTGGTATGAAAACTTTGAAGTTATTAGCTTTACTCTGAGTCTTAAGTTTTTCACAATATTGAGCAAGTGTCTGTGTCTCTTTCAAACCCATATTAGGCTATCAAGTTGTGGTTTGTGTGCTTGGAGGCTGACACTTAGTCTTGATTTCATAATTTTTTTTTTTTTTTTCTAACTTGAAAATCACTTGTAGGTGAATTTCTTGGATGTTACATTTAACCATGATAGAAAGAGCTCACCTACCCAACCTCTTAGAAAACCAGGCAACAACCAGTGTTCCTAAAGTTAGTGAACTACAATTCCAACATTTAGGAAAAGCAAAAATTGAATATGCAGCAATGAACCAAAAATTGGTTACCCATCCAATTTGAATTACCAGTACGACTGCAAGAATAAAGCCCCACAGAAAGTATATTTGTCTATACTTCCGAGATGAGGTATTTACATTGTCCTCATCTTCATTGCCACGTTTATGACATTTCAGTTACTGTACACTCCAGCCTTCTTCAGGGGCTAGGAATTTTAAACCAAACCTGTTATTTTTATCATTGGGTATAGCGTTCTCATTCCATGTGCAATGCCAACAAATAACTTATAGAGAGTCAAGTTAAAGGGAGATAACCACATGGCTAACGGAAGTAGCATTGCACATGGGATGAGAATGAAATATTCCAGTGATTGAAATAAAGGATTCGGTTCGAAATTCTTGGCACCTGAAGGAGGCCGGAGCGTACAATGGCCGAAACATCATAAAGATGAGGACAACAGTCCAAACAATGTAAATAATGCATAATATTTGGTTTAAATACTTTCTTTGCAACCATTAATTCTGAAGACTTCATTGAAATTTTGAAAGCTCTCCTGTGACTAAATGAGGAACATTTTATTTGGAGAGTCATTGTTTGATGCAAAATTTTGTGTACCAAGCTGCTGAAAGTGAATTACAGAACTTGATTTGGCAGTTCCAGATAATATACACCTTTGAGTTCAGCACTGTCAATATATGGGACCAAAATGATAAATGTGTAGGAAGTTTCAAAGTAGAAATTTGTGAAAAAAGTTATTTGCACAGAAGAGTAAGTAAAAAAGAAAAAAAGAAAGAAAAGAAAAAGCATTTTTATAATCAAAGAGCACACTTATTATCAAAGATCAGAAGCAGTTCAGAAATGTAAAATACATCTGTTTTGTCTAGCTCCCAGTTGATGAAGAGAACGGACAAATAACAGACCCGTTTTTAAATTGTCTGAAAATTGTTTCTCAGCCTAACATAGTTTCAAGTTGAAGTTATTTGTGGTACCTACATTTCTCACTCAAGCCAATGCTAAATCTCGAACAATGGAGGAGTTCAAATAAAATTATCAATATTCATTGGAAAGAAAAAGAAAAAAAAAAAAAATGAAAATTCATAGCTGATAAGAAAACAAGACAAATGTCATAAGTATTTTAATAAAACTGAAAAAAAAAGAAAAAAAAATCTTTTATTTTTCTTTCCAAAAATATTTAAGAGAATCCTAGATCACCACTTAGATAGTCATGCTATAAGAATTGGAAAGAGGCTTTGGAAGGGTGGAGTGGTGTGGTGGGGAAAAAAAGCATATATAACACTCCCACATTTTTATATATTTGTACAATTTTTAAAAGGAATTTTCACAATCAGAACATTATCAGAGAAATACAATTTTTTTTTCTTTTACAATGGATGCCATTTCCTCAAGCAGCCATGGGTCAAGAAATTGAGTAGCAGTTCATCCATTCTGAAAATTACAAATGGAATAATAAAAATAAAAATGTTTTAATTTTCATTGTCAAAAAGAAAACAAATTCCTTAAGAAAAGAATGGAGAATTGAATGAAAATTAAATTTGATTTGGTAATTTAAGATCAAAATTTTTATTTTTAAGTCTAGTTTAGTTTAAAAATAAAAAATTAAAAAAAAATCAAGTATTTTCTTCCATAACAAAAACACTTTTTCAGCCCAAGAACAGAAATGCTTTTATTCTTAATTGTTCATTCACTCATGTAAAAAAAAAAAAACTAGCCAGTAAGTAATTGTATGTTTATTTTTGACAGTATAGAGATATAAATACTTTGAATGCTACAGGCTTAATTGTAATATACAATGCAAACTTCTTGCTATATAGGAGTTTATTTTCACATCAAATGAAATCAAAAGAAAATGCCAGTTGAGGAGAGAAAAAAAAAAAAAAAAAAAATAATGAAGCCTTCCCTAAATTAAAAAAGAAAAAAGCCATTTTTCATTTTTTCACTTCTCAGACCTATTCCCCATCCTTGTAAACAAAGTTATATGTCTGACAATACTTGGGGTGGGTGGACATACATAGAGTATAGCTTTTTGACTACAGTGCTAAAATTGAAGGTTCATTAATTAATTTACTTTCATATGCAATGCTAAATGTTTTGCCGTTCTTGTCATCCAGAAGAACTTGGTTTTTAAACAAAGCCATGCCCGACAAGACAAAACTCAGAAAACATCAAGTTCACTATTGCTGGTTAGTCAAACCAGCATACTAGTTACAATTTGAAGTTATTTAACATTTGATGGCTATTTGAGTTCAATGTTCCTTCCACAAAATCAATTTTATGCATGAAGTGCCTTGTAAATTTTACAAGTACAGGAGTAATCACTAATAAATTAAGGTTGTTACCTACTTGAAATTTTGACTTCTTTTAATTTTTTTTGTGCAGGATGAATTTGTAATGAGTGTCAGGTAGGAAGTATAGCCTAATGTCTTATGCTCTAAACCACGCCCTTATCCAGAATTCTATGAAACAGAAGTTTACAATATTTTAGCCCGATTTGAAATCGTTTTTCTTCAGAGATGAAAAATGTTAGCATTCCAAAATCAGCATAAAAAAAATAAAATTTCAGAACCTTTTGTTTTTCAGTCTACTGCTCTACAAATGAACTGTGCAAATGCAGAAACTTTGATAACTGTAATACATTCTCCCTATTGTGACATGTGTACAAGTTCTATTCTATACAAGGGCCAAACTCATAGCACTTGGCTTGGTCCATTTATTTTAAAGCAGAGAATTGAAACTAACTCCCAATATTTCAATAACAAAGGAAACATTCCAAAATATTTATAATTTTTTTTTTAAATTAGTTTGAAGCTATTATTTCCACATCTATTAAAAAGTGTTGTGCTCACCATGGGCTTTCAAAATACAAAAAATACGATGCAAATCAAGAAGTAATGGAGCAGGAGTCAAATTTTGGTAACACTGAGTTTATAAACTAGAGTGATTGCAATCAACTCTAATGATTACTGAAAAAAAAAAAAATCAAAAAATATTGTCACCATATCAGGTAGCAAAAAAACTAAGTAAATTTCTAGAAGCACAAATATTTACAAATAGGTCAACTTTTAAAGAATTTATCTGAAATTCTACATATTAATTGTGCATTCATTTTTAAAAAGTGAAACATTAAATTGTTTCAGGATTCATTTGGAAAATCTGTAAAAGTTTTTTTTTTCCAAAATGGCCACAACAAACAAAATTACATCAGTAATCTGTTCTTAAAATAAAGTCAGATAAAATAAAGACCTGTGAAAAAGTTGAATTGCAAAAAGCGATTCAAATTTTGTTTAGTATCCAAGCCGAGTTTCCAACAAAGGAAAAAAATACCGAGTTTCAATTTTGTTCCTTTGAACTGGGAAAAAAAAAAAAAAAAAAATTGTTTTTCAATTTTCTCCCACCTCCATCCATTAGATTTTGCAAATTGTGAAACATTTTTATCTAGGCTTATGGCCACATAATGTTGAAACATCAGTTCCCATATGATTACTCAAGTTAAACAATGTTGAGCCTGGTCTATCTAAATGGGTGACTACTTGAAAATACCTGGTGCTGGAAGTTTGGATGGGTGGGTGGTGTAATTGATAATGACTCGGAATTATTAACAGGGCAGGGGGGGCTGAGTTACAATTCCAGTTGGGTTTGTTATATTCCCAATATCCTCTGGCAAAGGTGGGGATTAGGAATATAACAAATTCAACTATAACACCCCAGCTATGATCTATTTAGTAAGACTTATATCACTAAGCTATTAATGTCTTTAAAAAAACAAAAAAATTCATACTATCTAAAAATATTTTGGGGATTTAAATAACCTGTAATGGGTTGATAAGCTATTAAAAAAAAAAAAAAAAAAATATGAATCAATCACATTTTTATTTGACTTTTGCTCAATGGGAATCAGGTTTGTCATTTGGGACGGATTTGTTGTTACCTTCTGTCCTTTGCCCACATTAACATAAAAAAAATTTTTTAAAAAGTCTTTTTTTCTCTGATTTTTTTTTTAAAGTTAAAAATGAAAAGGGAAAAATAAATGTTAGGTTAAAATTCAAAAGTAGCTTCAAGTAAATACCATTTTCAGAACTGAGTTTTTTTCAAATATCTATTTTACAAAAACCACAACATTGTCATTTAGGGAGCTGCACTTGATAACCTCTTATATACAACACTGCAAAAATAGTAGGCAACCAGAAAAAACTAAAAATTTGACTAGAAAATTATGGTCAGGTTCTAAAATGTTTTTGAAAAATACAAGAATTATACAATGAATTAATAGTGATGCATGGGAACAAAGTTTAAACAAACGAAATCACAAAAAATAACAGTAACATGGTTGTTGGGATAGATTTGAAAAAAAAAAAAAAAAAAAAAAAAAAAAAGAAAGAAAAGAAAAAAAGCATTTAATCGCAATTTGAAAATCATCTTTACAATGGAGTGAATGTTATGCTTCTCACAAATGTTATGCAGCCATATTGATATGGTTTTATAACAAAGTTAGAAAAATAAGTCTAAAAGTCATAATCAGTATTGAAAAGAGGTGTTCATACCTAATCAGAATTCGATAAACAAATAAATCATGATGTGGGTATAAAGTGGGGGATCAGTTCTAGATTATAATCAATATATAAGCTGATCCCTCACTTTGTGTTACTTTCTGTATATTGATATTCTAGATTTAAGAGCTCTATTTCATGCTCTTTTTTTCGTCCACTCCACTCATCAGTATTCTCGTCCTTCTCTTACCCTCTTCCTGACACCCCTTATAACCTGTCACTTTTTCATAGTTTTCCTCCTATGTAATCCCCTGCAAAACAGTGGCAGTAAAATGCCTTGCTTGGGGCAACATGATTATAACAAAAAAAACAAAAACAAAAAAAAACGTGTGTGCACAGATTTCAGTGGGTTTTTTTTACCTTGTCTCACATCAGAATTATCTTCAGATTTGTAGCTTTTTTTTTTTTTTTTTTTTTTTTGGGAGGCGGGGTGAATCTATTAAATTTACTAACAAACTTAACATCTATTTTAACCATCTTAAAAACATAATATAACATCATCTAATCTGAAATTCATTACATATTACAGTTTTATTGTTACAGAAAGGCATTAGTCATATCAATCAATTATTAGACATCACAATACTCAAGAGTGTTTGTGTGTGTGTGTGTGTGTGTGTGTGTTTGTGTGTTTACATATAAGAAAAATCTGGTTGATTGATTTCTTTTTTTACCTATTAAAGTTATGTTCAACCAAGTGAATTTAAATGGTTACTATTGCAATCAAAGTTAAAATTATATAGATGTTGCTAGTTTTGTACAGCTTATAGTTTTATAAATAATTTGAAGAAACTTAAATTTAAAACAATACTTAACACAGGTTCTGAAAGCTTATCACTTTGGGCCAGACTCATTAAAATGAGCAACTAATGCTTCAAATGTGTTGTTTTTGTGCTCGTATAAGCTTTTATTTAAACTTTCAGGTTTATCCAATGTAATTTCTTCTTTTATCACAATGTGGGATACTTAATAGCAAAAGTGATAAAAACAAACAAATGTAAAAAAAAAAAAAATACCTATTTTAATTTTGTGTATTTAGGCAGCAAATTTTAAACCTGTCAAATTAAATAAATTGCAAACATTATGTTTGCTTATTTTTAATAAAATCCATTCATACTCACGGATAATCTTTCACATACTATAATTGAAAGATGTCAGAAATGTGCTGTAACGTTGATAGATGTTATCATTCATTTCTCAAGGTACCCAAGTACTTTCAATCTCAGAGTTTGATATGTTTAGGGTCTTTTGTGGAAGTACCATATTTTGTTTGATGTGTATTGTGGTTTTTGAAATATTGTCTTATTTCTTCATCTACAATGTGGTTTAGGAAGTCATTATTAATGAGAGTCTGCTTAATATTTCTTAGTTCAGAGTAAAATATCTTTTTTGTGGAGGAGTTGATTTGTGCTTGGTTAATTAAGTTGTGTATAAGTGCTATTTTGTAGTAGTTAAGGCATTCGCTCTTATAGTTGAGAGTGCAAGAGTTTTTGCTGCTTGTTTTTTATATGGGGGGGGGTAGTAAATGTGTTATTGTAAGTTCATATAAGATAAAGTAAAATATGCGTTAGAAAAAAAGAACTTCAAGAAAGCTAAAATATATCTTAGGTTAATCTAAAACATTAAACAAACCATGGCAAAAACAAAGAGAAACAACTTCATTAATTTTCCCAAGAAGGCATGATAATTCCAGATAAAATGAATCTGGAGAGTCATGATCATCTATAAACTGCTTACTATATGTAAAACTATATATAATCAGTTTTTTTATTTTTCCTCACACCCATCTCCTATAAACCATCAAATATAATACTCTTAAAATAAATTTACTAGATTGGTGGCAAGGTCTCATCATTTTACAGTTGAAATGGCTAAATAATATAACTGTAAAATCTAACAATTTCTCTTGCATTTCTCGCTTGTGGAACTGTCTTCCAGCTTCTTGCTTTATAGTCAAGTTTGATCTTCAAAAATTAAATGCAATGTCAATCATTTTTTATTTTCCTAATTCTTCTCATTGTTCTCTCTCCTTAATGTTTTCTTTTTCTCATTCTTTCACATCAAGTAAGCTCTTACATATTAGTGGCTGTAATGCATTGCTTGGGTGAAATGATTAAAAAGAAAAAAAAAAAAACACCCCAAAAATTTAACAAAGAAATGAAGAAAAAAATAAGAAGTGGGTGTGCTATTACAAAAACACTAATTCTTTTTGTAGTTATCACACGAGAAAAATTGATTATGTCAATCTTAGAAGATTGAGTCATGGTTTGGTTTTGATAAAAAAAAAATTTTTTTAAATTAAAAAAAAACAAAAAAACAATTAGAAATAAATTTCAAAACAATCAGCACTGAAAAAACAAAAAAAAATTTCTATGTGTATACAAAATTGTTAAAAGGTTTCACTGATTTTGCTAAATACTTGAGGGATTTTCTTGATAATTTTTTTTACTAATCAAAATAAATGACAATTATTATATATAAGTTATTTAAATTTTTTTCTTTTTAAATCAGCAAATATGATTTTAAAAATCAAGTGATAAGAATGTAGGTGAAATTACTTTGCTTCAAAAAGTCTAAAGTAAAGGGCTATCTTTAAGTAACTTAAAAATGAATCCATTGAAAATATTGATTGTAAAATATACACATTTAAAAAAGAAAAAAAAAAACTAATCAGATATAAAGTATATTTTAAATTTACAAAGTTTAAAAAAGAAAGTGTAAAAACAGTGTAAAAATAGTTTAAATCAAAATAAGTAAAAAATTAAAAAAAAAACGAGTTAAACCTGAGGATGTATAAAAATAAATTTCAAACATTATTCCAGATTAATCATTTGCTAAGTTAGAATAAAAATTTCAGAGCAATAACTAAATGATATGAAGATATTTTCATTGGAATTCGAGCAATCAAGACTAAGAGTTCATATTCAGTTTTCAAAATTAATTTATTTGGATTATACACTGGTTTACATTTTAATTTTTCATCATTTCAGATGATGCAGTTTTCAAAATGGTAGAGCTTCATCATTCAAACTCAAATGATATTTGCACGGACATCAGTAGCCATTAGCCGTATGCCACAGTAACTTGGTCCATTACGAGGCACAAGTAGTAGCCAGATCAGAAAACAGCAGCTATTTGGCTGCAGAAAAATAACTTTATCCACATCAGAAACCAGGAGCAATCAATAGCCATAACCCCATAAGAAACAAGCAATAGCTGCACTACTTATGTCAAAATAGCTTGAGCTACACAATCTTTGAAATACCCAAAATTCAATCCAAATGCCAAATCTCGATGTTATGCTCTCATGGATATATATATTCAATAAAGCACCCTAGAGTAAAAATAAAATGTACAATCTTAAAAGCAAGCCTCCATTAATTTTGATAGTGATTATTCCAAATTATCTTAAACTGAAATGATGTTCATATGATTTTCTAGAAACAGCTTAGATGTTGCACAAGGCTGAAAGTATGGGGCACCTAGTGAGGATCAAACTCACTACTCAATTGTAATGATTCTAGCAAGAGAACCATGCTGACCATTACACCACATTGAAGTGCCCCACTTGATATTCATATGTTGTTCTTTGAAAATATTGCTGATGACATATCTAAGCAAGCAACTACAAATTTGAATCTTACAAAAATAAAAAATAGCTTACAAAAGGAATACAATTTTTTAAATAATATATCAAAATATTATATACACTAAATGTGTATTAAAGATTTTATTAAGAGACAATTAGATTTAAATATAGTTGGTGGGGAGGAAAAATGGTAATATTAATTTCACTCAATAATTTGAGTTTAAAAGGAAAAAGTTTAAATTTTTTTTGTTCATAAGCAAAGCTATTAAAATAAAGATAAAAAATAAATTTAAAAAACTCTAAATTCTGAAATCATTTTTAAATATAATTTTTACTCAATATTCAGGCTTCAAAGTATCAGCTAAAATGTTTGTGCTTTTATTTTAAAGGAGTGGTTCTCACCATTCTTAATATAAGACAATTGGTTTTCAGAATCAAAATTAATTGGAGGTAATAAAAAATAAAAAAATAATAATAAATGAACCAAAACAGGAACAAAAATGAAAATGTTTTTCATTCACAAACTACTTAATTTTAATTTGAAAGAAAAAATAAAATTAAAATAAAAAATCTCAAACATTCAAATCCATTTTTCTTATTCTAATTGTAAACTTTTTTCATTATTACCTTTTCAGCAAATTGTCTGACAAACCAGAAAATAGAGAGGTACATTATCTAATGTTTAAAACCCATCTAGAAAGAAAAAATAAAATTATATATAAAAGAAGATTTAAAATAAAAGTGAATTTTACAAACAGCAATTATTTATGGCAAACAAACAAGTTAAAAGGACTAACACATATGGTCCCTAAGTTATATTCAGGGAATGTTTTACCCTCAATTTTCAAACTGCTAATAAAAAGAAACATTCATAGAAATTATTGCTAATGAGAGTAGAAAAAGAATCCTGATCAAATTAAAAATCTATAGTTTAGTCTCAAAGTTTTCTAATTGATGGCCTCAGAAATACTTCAAAATTGTTCTTAAAGATTAAGATTTTAAAGCACTGATCTTATCTTAAACTACTCTTGTCTATTAAAAAAAGTTTATACAGAAAAATTAATTTCAGTTTTACTGGTTAGTAAAAGAACATTGTCAACCATCGAGAAGAATTATCTCCCCATTGAAAGATTTTGGGGGGCAAAAAATAATTCATGTTCAGAAAACATGTCACTGAAATTAAACTAAAAAAAAAAGAAATGGTGGGTGGATTTTAAAATGTAATTTGAACAAAATATAACGAGTATAACTGTTCCAATTTTTTTTTTTTTTTCCATTTGTCATTTTTTTTTTCTTTCACTTACTTTCTTGATATCTTGCATGCCACATCAATACCGTAAGAGAGATCAGCAGTACAACCCAACAACTTTCTTTTTTTGCCCATTGGTATTAGCAGATAAATTTGAGAAAAAAAAAAGTTCCTGTTGTGGAAAAGTCTGGACTATTCAGCCAAGATGGAGGGAAGCTGTGACTTCATCTGTTTGTATTGTTCAAACCTGTTCATAGCATATTCCTGAAAGGAGAAAAAAAAAGAAAAAAAAAAAAAAAAAAAGATATTTTACTTTACCATATTTGCCTGTATCTTCTCATTTTCTCCCTTATCCCTTTCAATCTTCATTGCTTATTCATGCCTTTATTTAAATGTTAGGTAAAAATGAAAAGTTTCATATGCAAGAAAATGTTTACTGCATCACATTTTTTTTTAGCTATCTCTCGACCATAAAAATTTTTACTATACACTAATTTTAACACTTTTCTATTCTTAACTGCCTATTAAACGTTTTGCTCAGTTAACAGTAAACCTATTTCTCTATGTCTCATTTGCCATTTGTTTTTCTTTCCCAATTTTACACTTTTTTTTTTTTAACACCCCATCTTCCCTCCTGCAAGTAGCTTGGATAGAAATCATAAATCCTTCCAGTCCAAAAGAGACAGACTATTGGACAGATACTACACTGACTCCAGGTTAAGAAAAAAGAAAAGAAAAGCCTAATGAGTATATAAACAGAACAGAATATTAGTATGATAGCTGCAATCTCCAAAAGTTCAAATGCAACGTCAATTGCCATCTTATCTACTTGATTCTCATTTATCTTTTCAACATCCCCTAAACCTTTTTATTCTCTCATTGTAACCCCCTGCGCAGCAGTGGCATTTCTGCCTTGCTTGGGGTGAAATGATTATATATATATATATATATATATATATAAAAAAAACACACATATAGCCCAGCAATGTCAAAAAACTCTGAATAGAATTTGTTTATTTCTCATCAAAAAAATTTTGGGATCCCAGGTAAGAATTCTGATTGTCTAAATTGATCTCTTCCTTTTAAAAGTTTTTCCTAACTATTGCTCTACAGCAGGAACCCAAAGTAATTTCTGTGTCAAGAACATAATCATCATTATTAACAATGATAAAATCCCATCAGACCGTAAAAAGGCCCAAACTATCAATCACACACACACACACACACACACAATAAACACATATACATGCTCTAACACACTTACACACAAACACACGCACTCACTACAATTAATGACAGCAGCAGCCAGGAATGACCATTTGTTGAAAGGCATGAACTCGAACACCAGGTCTCCTACCATTCTAAAGATGAGATTTTGATCTCGAAATACTAATGTAATTAATGTTGAGTATTAATAGGTAAGACCCAACAACTTCTTTACCTTCCTTTATTTTACTAAATACATTGTGACAGCATTCAAGACCTAACCATACAACCAAAATATTTTTTTATTATTGAATTAATGTGGGCATGCACTAATTTTAATACAAAGGCTTCTTTTTTGCATACACATTCTGGACAAGAACAAAAATATATTGAAAGATTTTTCCATTATTTTTTAAAAATTTGAATTTGCACACATTACATCACTGTCAACAATACTTTTGGACAAAGAAAGGCTTCACATTTTACTTTTGAGGAAGTTTTTTATGTCATCCAAAAGCAAGTTTTCCTATTTTGCCTCTAAAATTCATTTGAACAGATAAATATTAAAAATAAGAATAAAAAAAATGTTAAATTTAACATTTTTTTTAATTTATTTGATTTTTTTCATATTTTAAAAATTTTTAATTTAAAAAAAATTTTAATACTTATTTTGAATTAAAATTTTAAAAAAAAATTTAAAAAATAATAAAAATATTAAAAATAATAGAGAAATATAAAAATTAGTATCAAAATATTTATATAAAAAATAAAAACCAAAAAATATTAAAATATTAAATTAAATGCAGAAAGATCTGAAAGTCGATAAAAAATAAAGTTTCTTCCATTCTTTCACAATTTACTTTTACTAATATTAAAAGTATTTTACTTACCAAATACCCAAAGTTGATTTCTGATGTTCTTGACTGCACAAGGGACCACAAGCCCCACATATAATGTGATGCCAAGGTAAAGGAATTTGCCTCAATATACAATCTTTGCAGGTCTTTTTCTGTGGTTTCTGTTTTACTGTGTGTGGAAAGGTAGGCTTCGAAAAATTCATACTGCAATAAGAGAGCATTTTTAAATCTGGGAATAGCCTTATAAAAACAGAGACCATTAACATAATGCTTGCATGTTTGGGGTAATATTTTTTTTTTATTTTTTTATTTGTGATACTATTCCATATTCTCATGACACTTCCATTTATTGAATGAGTGATTGCTAGCATTGTGGCTCCCAAAACTGTATCTACACCTTTGTCACTTTCTCATATGAAGTCAATCAACATTAGTTTGCTTACTAATGACTGTCATATTTTTTTTTTTAAATAAAACCTTATAAATAAGTTTTAATTCTCATTTCACATCACATCTTTCTCTGTTCACAACACAGAAATGAGCCGATCTCTCTCTAATTCATTTCTCTTCTTACAAACTGATTGTAATCTAGAACAAAATGTTTTGAAGCAAAGATTTTGGAGTTATTTGCTAATTTCTGAGATGAATAATTTTCAATATTCTTATATTATTACAAATTATTGTTCTAATCTTTGTTGATATTGATGTTTTTATAGACAATATTTTAACCAAATACCCTTTAGTCATCATCAGGTGTCTATTGATTGGCTGATAGGAGACATCTCCTGACTCTTGTAATACTAGTCTACCTGTGTCATAAAGAATTACAGAACGTAATGAAAAAGAAAATATATAATGAAAAAATAATCTTAACATGTTGACTACATATTGGTACATGTGCACAATGTATTAACACCCCCACATTTGAGCATTGCCTAAATAGCAATCTCTCCCATAATTCGTGTGTACATTTCAACTAAGCTTTCATAGACTCCTAACAAACAGCAACCCGAGAATTTTTAAATGTAGTCAGTGTGTTAATTAAAGTAGAAAAATATAGCTTAAAGTAGAAAAATATAGCTTAAAATAGTATCATAGTTACTACATTTGCAAGTAATCACTAATTTTCCCCTACATTAAAATTGAAATGTTGCACTCAAAAAACAGTGAGAGAAATATATATAGAGAAACTTACACATGTATGATTCTGTCCTGTGATATCAATTGTTGTTTGCTCCTGCTGAATTGGCACTTTATGACTGGATCTAAGGATTGTATTCAAGACCAATAGATGACAGTAACAATCTATAACCAATTCCTATATAGACTACGCCCCCATACTGAAGGGCATTAACGGTGTGTTTTTGGAACCTTTTTACATTCAAAGTAAGATAATTTCGAATTTAGTTATGATGATTTGGGGGGTGGGGTTGTAGTGCTTTTCATAATTAGATATCCCATATCAGCCAACCAATGGACACCTGATGATGACTAGAGGGTATTTGATCAAAACATTGTGTCTCTGATAACATCAATAAAGATGAGAACAATAAAATACAAAAATATTATTTGCTTGTGTCTAAAATGAACAGAACTATGCAAAAATTCTCACAGAAGTACCTGTAACTTCAAAATGACAATTTCTAAATAAAATAAACTAGAAATGTCACAGCAGTTTGTTTCTCTCTCTCAAATGGAACATTTTAAAGAGTGCAGAAACAGGTCACAAATAAAACAATGAGGATCTAGAAGATATTGATTTCATCAAAATCGACTTTTTCAAGGAGAGAAAAAACCTAAATGTTTTGTCACGTTTGAAATATTCAGTTTTTACACACAATCACTGAATATGAGTTGCTCTAGTCTCTACTAGTCAATTATATATGAGCTGATTAGTAGCCTGGCATAAGTGGACAATTTTTAGAGACAGTTTCATTTGATCGTGGGAAATTTGATTAAAAGATAAAATGTTTACACAAATCTACATGCACCTTACCTGTTGTTTCTTTTTTGGATAAGCATCATCATAAAAATGAAAATATGGAGGCTCATTCACATCATAATCATAACACCATTCCAAAAAATGGTTGCCAAAATCAAATCCTCTGCAAGTAGATCAAAAATGAAATATTCAGTGACAACCTCTAAACCTGGCACCAGAGCCAGTTATTTTTTGACAAATATTAATTTCATGTCTGTTGCTTTCTACTGAATGTCTCAGATTAAAATTCTGCAGATGTCAAAAATTAGTAGGAAACAGAAATTATTTTTGATTCAGCCTAAACAAGGTTTGTTTTTTTTCCCCACTGCCAGATTGATTCTTTCCCAAGCCATTGATTTTCAGTCAGAATACGTCTCTCCCATTTCAAAATCAGTAATTTTGTGTACTATTTAAAAACTTGGATAATCAGTTAGTGTAATAAAGTAATTAGAATGGCTAATTGGCTAACCAGGTTTGTATTCCAATGAGAGATCATTAAAATCACTTTTTCACAAATAGCCATGAGAAACATATAGCTCCATCTCTTCTCCCCACTAGCTGTGGATTAAATAGTAGGGAGACAGGACTCTAGCCATAGTTAGCAATAAGTATAAAAGAAAGACAACTAAATTCAAAACTGTATGTTACCTGTAACTTTGAAACTAAAGTCTACTCTATACTTTATATATTTGCAGTATAAACGACAGGTTGGTTCTGTAAATATTGAAGAAACACAAATGAGCCTGAGTAGATTGGTTGCTTCTTTCTGAGCATGCATATGTTGAAGATGAGAAAAAATACTGAACATGTGCATCTCCATATCAAAACAGCTCCGATGAATTAAAAATTCTACATGTACGACTGATTAGGATCAGTTTTAGTCATTTCTCTCAAGTGAACATTAATGCAGTAAAATATATGTTTAATTATAAAAGAGAAACAAGTACCCACCGATAATTATATGCACAATACTCCCAGTCAATCACAGTCAACTTTTTAGAAGGGTCTGCACAAACATCTAACCATAACACATTTCCTGAAAAGATAAACAATGGCCATTAATAAAAAGCAGAAATTACTTATTGCTTTAGTAGATACTTAATTAGACAAGCACAAGAGTTTGTTATACTATCATTATTTACACAATTTTAGGGATATCTTAGAAATGTATGGAGTTTACTCAGTTGTACGACAGTTGACTGCATCATTTTCAAGCCTTGAAAAACTGAAAAGATAAGAGGACTGATTTAGCAAGAATTTACAGTTTAAATGTGTTTTTTTAACACAGGAAATGTTTTGGGACAACTAGTAATGAAAAATGGGATAAAGTTTAAGAACAGACCAAAAAAAAAAAAAAGAAAAAAAGAATGCCTATATGATAGTAAAAGAGAAAAATGCCCTTTTACACACAAAACCAAAGTACTAGAGCCTGGACAAACTTAATAAGCAAACTTTGAGTGAGCAATTGGCTTATTTGAAAGATATATTGAAAGTGAAAACAAAGAAAAAAAAATTTTTCAGGCAAGAAAAATGATCAATAATTTGGTTGCATGGCACTGTCAGCCTTGATGTTGAAAGACATCTGTGTTCCAGGAAATTCTTCCACAGGCAGTGACTCTTTCAAATCTATCACTTTCAGAATCTTTCACTACAAGTACACACATTCCTTAGAAGGTCGGCATATTAAAAATTCTTAAGGAATTCAATAGCTAGAAACAGAAAATTTTCTTTTATGATGGAATGTACAATTTAGCAGAAAGATGACATAAGGTTATAGAAAAATAGAAGAAAAATATTTTAATGATTAAGTGATGCCAGTAATTTACAAAGAATATTTTATCAAAAAAAAAAAAAAAAAAGCTTGAAGAAATAGGATATTGTTTATGAATAAACAAAAGTGAAACTAAATTAGCTTTGCTTATTTGAATAACTTATCTACAGAGTTTGTTTTTTTTAAATTAAAATAATTTACAATTTCATTCAAGTTTTAAAAAATGAAACTAAATTTTGAATTAAGGAAAAACAGTATCACATAAATCTCACACTAGTAGGTGTGAAAATAAATATCAGTCAGTTAAGTGCCATATGTGACACACGCTTTGGGCAATCATGTCTTGAAAGAGACATGACTGACTGGGCAGAAGATTATCCTGCAGTGGGTTGCCATTGCTTTCTGTAGTAGACTGATTGCCAGCCAAGGCTATAGAACCCAATCTGTCCTATTATTTAACCCAGAACTGGAGGGAAGAGACAGATTAATACTTTTCCCAAAGGTATTTGCACATCAGTGAATGCAAGGAATTCAACTGGAATTTAAACTCGACTCCCCGATTTCTCATTCCAAGACAATATCCACTGCACCACAACACAAATATCCACTGCACCACAACACAAATATCCACTGCACCACAACACAAATATCCACTGCACCACAACACAAATATCCACTGCACCACAACACAAATATCCACTGCACCACAACACAAATAGCCTGTTAATAAAAATAACTGAAGCACCTACTCAAATATTAGTATCCACTAAAAATAATGTTTCAAGTGATAGAAATCTGTTGCATTAGTAAACATCCATTTTAAATATTATCGTCTTTGGTATAAACTATGTGCAGATCTGAAAACTTAGAGATTTATGACAGGAGAAGTTTTACTTGAAAGCATGAAATTGGCTACGCTTGAATAACTGTTCTTTGGGGCTGAGTGGTCAAAAATATCAGGCTAAACAGTAGCACCCTCTGCCCTTGAGAGATGCAGGTTTGATTCCTGCTGAAGTGTGCATATTCTTTTTTAATAAGATTTCTCCAACATACAGGCAAAATAAATATATTGTTTGATAAATAAACGGAGCACTTCCTTAAATACTTGTATTTACTAAAAATAACATTTAAAGTGATATTTTATTCATGTTGAATGGAGAAATTCTCTTTATTTCAAGTCACCTGATCATTTCTAACAATGTTAGTTACAGTGGCTTTGTCTGAAAGTATTGTTGGATGAAATGCAAAAAAAACTGAATCCAAGATGGAATGTTGACAGAAATCTATGAGGATGACAAGTAGAAAATTGGAATGAAAGCTGAGTACTAAATTACTACTAAATTTTGAATTTACCTTCTCATTAGTAGCCCAACTTATTTTACAAAGTAGTCCAAAAAGTAGCAAATAGTAAAATTAAAAAATTAATAGCATCTGGCAAGCTTGGTTTTGTGGGCTAGACCCACATCAACACCCAATTGAATTAAGATGATTGCAGGCATGTTTCTTTCATCTAATCTAGCAGTTCTCAAACTGAGGTCCGCAGTCCCCTAGGGAACAGGGAAGGAGTTTTGAGGGAACCATGAAGAGGCCACTCAGTTGAAATTATTGGCTATTTGAGATTGTTATCAAGTCATAATGGCAGTGTTGTTATTGGAAAGAGGTTAGATCTTTTAATCTCCAACTTTCGCTTATTTACCTCCTTTTACCTTTTGTATGCATTATTTTTATTTCTTGAGTTACCTCCCTTAGTTTTATTTTGGCCCTTGCTTATGTTTTAGTTATGTAATAAGGGGAAAAGCCATTGCAAAGGTACCTTAATCTAGACGAAGAAAGTATTTGTGTTCTACAGTTTGCATGAATTTTATTCGAGTTGCATTGACTGGAGGTGAGGTGAATTGCATGATTATATTTGAAGCAACTAATGACATGAGAGTTGCACTCGCCAAAACAAAGCCAAATCTAGAAGAACTGGCTGAGGCCAAGCAAATGCACCTATCCCATTGAACGTACTTTTGATGTTTAAAAGTTGCCATTTTCGCAATGATTGATTTCTGACAAATGTTTTTGTTTCAATAGAAATTGGTTGCCATTTTTTGAATGAACATTTTTTTGAGTTGTTATTTCTTTAATAAATATTTGTTTGCCAAAAATGTTTTCTTTCAGTAGCCTATATGCTAACAGTAGTTAGTATAAAAGGGTCCGCGAGCCATCTAAAATATTATAAAGAGACCACCGTACATAAAATCCTAAAATAGTTTGAGAACCACTGATCTAACCACAATAATGGTGAGAGGAGAAAATCATTGTTAAAAAAAATTATTTCTTCAACACCATATCAAGTTTTCTTAATTTCAATACATAATTTTCCCCCCCAACCATAATTGAATTGTTGGATGTTAAAATTTAAAAAGGAGTTAAAACACCTTGATTTTGTGTAACTCTTAATATGATCATCATGGCTTATTCTTTTGAAATTGGTTTCTCAAAGAAAGAAAATACATTTTAACTACATCAATATTTAAATTAATGGAATATGCATTCCAAAGTGAAAGTTTATTTTAAAGTTTTTGGCTTCATCCCAAAATAAAAATAAAAATAAAAATCTACTTCCTCAATCTAGTTGGTCAAAAGGTTACAGAAAATTAACAATTCTGATGTAGATAAAAAGGGATAAATGATAAACATATTTTTCTTCACATATACAATTCTCCAATAACCTTCCCTAAAGCAAATCACATATTCAAAAGATGAGAGAGAGAAAGATTTGGTAACTAAGCACTTGTAATATAGAGGTTTGTAGACTGGTTTTACAAGCCATTAATAGAGTTAGTTCCTTACAAATTGAATGAGAAATGTAGCCTTTTACTGAAAGTAACCAAAGCAAGCAATCCTTAAATATAAATTGTCAGAATAGAAATTTGAATAATGATCAATCTTAAAAATTGGAAATTGGAATTACATTTTAAAGTCTTTTTTTTAAATTGGTATGGTTTTAAGAATTTTTCTAAATGTAAAAGCAATCTTACCTTCTTGCAAATCATTATGACAGAACACAACAGGAGAATTCAGTTTTTCGAGGCTATCCCTGAAAGAAACAACATTATTTAATGTTCTAACAGATACAATCAACTTATATAATGTTTCAATTGTTTGAATTAAAAAAGAAAAAAAGAAGTCATTCTAGCTAATTAATCCTGTTTAATTTCATCATCTTTATGTTTTTAAAAAATATGCATGCTTTCAGTTGTATACCCCCTGCTAACTTTCTGAGATATTCTTAAACACAAACTCTTAGAATTTTGTCCCAAAAGAGTTTGTTTCTTCCCACCTATACAAGAAATACAAACTAACTAGATACAATGCGTATGATAAGGGAACAGGATTCTATAATGTTCAAGAACACAAACATTTGAGGATGGCTGGAGAATACACAGTGAAAAGTAAAGAAAAACTATATCCAATGGCTTCAGTCTGAAATTAATACAAAAATCTTAGAAAAATAAAAAATTGCAGAAAAACATTTTTTTTAAGATTCATTTTTAGTCTCCCCACCCTCAAGCACTTATTTTAAATACATTTTCAAGTGTATCAAAAAGATTTTTTTGTAATTTCACCCCAAACAACGCAATAAAGCCACTAAGATGCAAGGGGTTACTGACTGTGAAAGAATGAGAAAAAGACTTAAGCAGAGAAAACAATAAAAGAGAAATTAAGAAGCTAATGATTGACATTGCATTTAAATCTGAATAGAATAGTAATGGCTAAGAATTGTTTTCCCTCGTCTTTTTATTCATTACATTTAAAGTTGGAATAAGAACCTAAAAACCTATTGTGCTGAAAAGATGAAAAAAAAAAAACCCAGAAAATCCAGTAACCTTAACTAAAGTTTTATTTGCCTTAAAATATAAAAAAAGAAACAAATATAAGGTATGGAATAGTCTGTTCCAACCTTAATGCTAAAATATAATATTAAAAAGAAAAATAAGTCATGGTTTTGATGATTTTATAGAACAAATGAAAGTAATGTAGAGCTTGTTGTGAGACTGGAAAGTGGTACCATTTTATGCCCTTGGTGCATTTGTTATGTTACACAAACAATATTTGGCAGACTCATTTGAGACTGGGTAACCAAAAAAATAAAATAAAATAGAATAAAAATAAAAAATGAAAAAAATAAAAAAATAAAAACATAGAATTCAAACAAACAATTAATAAATGTATTAACCAGACATGTTACAGAAGGATAATGAAAGAAAGTAGATGTTATGAACAGTTCAATACAATCTTCAGTATGTCTCTGAAGTACCTACATACCTCTCGTATCTATCAGAATGAAAGAAAACATGTTGCTGCTCCAAATGTCAAAGAGGAAAGCCTTTCAAATATTGTGCTGCCTGTGATTATTGTTGCAAGAAGGACAGTAATTCAACAAGATAAAGAAGTTTCAAATAAAAATCCTTAGGCTTCAAGTTGGAATAAAATTTTTCATAAATAAAAATGTATTTAATTCTCTGCAATGTACCAGCTACCTATATTCTTCTCTCTAACCTTCAAATGTAATGAAAAAGTATAAATACTTACAAAAGATCAATCATTTCCTTCTCTAGATTCTTGGGTAAAGACTTCCGAAGTTTTTCATTCGTAATTAAGCCATTGCAAAGGAACGCTTCTTTCACTTCATTTAGCCACCTAAAAAGAAACAAAGGAGTTTTTATTTGTTTTTTTTATTATTTACAGACAGAAACAGTAGAACAAGCTATAATTTAATTAAGCTTAATTACAAAAGAAAAAATGAAAAAGATTTTGTTTTACATAAATAATATTTTTTAGCATAATCTTATTCCTTGTGGTTAGAATGTTCGCATTCTGACCATGAGAACTGGGTTCAAATCTCACGAGAATTAATGTTAGAGAGGTGACTTCTTGATGTTATCAATACAGGGGGTGGGGAAGTGATCCCAGCATGTGACACCTTTGGAAAGTGCTGGAAAACTATACCATGTGTTAACCCATGCCCTGTGAGTGAAATTGGGTAGATGGAACTCTTTGGAAGCCGTCAATGGTTATGCTAACACAAAGTCACAAGTCATCATGACCGAGAGTTTGAGCTTGCTGTTCTTGTTCAGACTATTGATCACACTAGATAGTTACAGTTTCTGAGAGAGAGTGTGCCAAGGTCTACTCAACATCATTGCAGCATAAACAAAAAGGTGGGCTCTGTGGGTGTTCAACAAACACAAATGTACTTGAGCAGGTGTCTGCAACAGGGACTGGCTAGCCGCTTTTGTAGACAGACATCTTCGGATATGAGTAGCCAGCCATTTTTTTTTCTATTCTTTGTAAGTACACTGAATTGTGGTTGATACATATAGATTAATCATTATCCAGGGAAAATTTCTGATTAAAATTCTGCTAATAACTACAAATTTACTGAGTCACTCATGTTATATGAGCTTAAAAAAAAAAAAAAAAAAAAAATTATATATATATATATATATATATATATATATATATATATGTATGTATGTATGGATTAGAGCACTCTGGCTATTGGGCAGGTATAATGACAATATACACACAAAAAAGTCTGCCTTCTTCTACCAAACGCCCATAGCCCAGAGGTAGAATCGCCGACTGACGCCAATTCGGTCGGGTTTCAATCCTGGGTTAAAAAGCAATCGGAGTCTAACTGTACTGATGAGCTGTGATAGAGCGAAACAGATCTGTCTGTGGATGACTATATATATATATATATATATATATATATATATATATACACACACACACACACTTCAGAAAAGGAAAAACACCGATTTCTCGTGAATGGGATGGGATGGAATGGAATGGCTGAAAGAAAAAAGAATGACAAACATGCTTTGCTCTGTGAGAGTTTATACACTATTGCGTACACAAAGTTATACATATATACAAATTTACAATTGTCCCATGAGAAGAACTAAATGTTACATATATACACACACAGCAAAGGAAATAATAAAGAGAAACAAAAGGAAAGTTCTTACATACAATTTGAAGATACTTCTGACCTGGAGAATGCCATTTTTAGGACTTCAGATTTAAACTAGCTGGATTTATCTATTTCCCAAAGGGAAATGGCACCACGCCACTGCTTGTAATCTGCCGGGAAGGCAGATTTAGCCTCGGCCTGGTCCCTATAGTTCAGGTTAGAAGAAAGCAGCTTTCTAATTTAGTTACTGTCTACGAACTGGAAAATGACTACCGCTTTTATCACTGTATGCAGTGATGTCACAAAGCGGCTGTCATGAGACGCATGTGACTTACTTCCACCAAAGGGAGATAAGTGCCTTTTGTACTTCAACGTACTGTTTTCTATAGTACAATATTTTCTCAATAGATGGCATTACATTGGCAAACCTTAGTCAAGAAATTGAAAATGCATGTGGAGCAATCCTACTGGACACTTTGCCTGCTCAATTTCTCATGATTTGGTCAACTTGTAATATGGCTTTAAAATATAATTGTGTAAACACACTTCATGAAAAATCCTCAATTTAACAATATATTTACTGTTTCATACATTTTAACTCTTTGATTTATTTGACAGCCTGATATAATTTCAGTCTCACAACCAATCAGTAGCCGTTAAGCTAAATAAGAATAAATTCAAGAAATTCAAAATTCACAATCCAACCCACAAAGCAGATTTAATCCAAAGTTCAATCACTTCCAATCAATGCTGCATGACTGAAATATCCTCAGCTACATTCAAAGGACAGGCCAAATTAAACTAAAGAGCAACTTGAAATACTAATAAGACTAACGGAAATGTTTTGTAATCAGTAGGTGTGTCGAAATTTGAAAGCATATTCTTCGTGTTTATTTTCTGGAAATTCACTTGAGAGTATAAAATTAATATATTTTTATTTATTCAATTTAGAGCGAGTCCTTTGATGTTCAATGTAACAAAATGTTTGTTTTATAGGTGAATATTGGTAGCAGTCTGGAGAAAGTCCATTTCAGCTTGATAGTGGGTAGTTTTGACAGTTGAGAAGTTGGAAGCTGATAGTTATAATCATCTTAGAAATAGATCAGCGTCAATCCATGTTTTTCTTGGTACTAAACACGGCAAAAAATATCATTAACAGATGACCTTAACTTCTTCTATGTGCCCTGTCCTTTCAGGACATAGGCGATCATGGCTTTCCATGTCTCTCTATCCCTGGTGGTTCTTAACACACCTTCTCCTGTTACACCATGCAACCAACATCCACTTGATTAGGTCTTTCGAATATGTTATCCGTTGCTTACCCGTCTCTTTTCCCCGCTATCTGGCCTGTTAGTATCAGGTTCTCCTTCCTCATTGCATGTCCCAGGAACTTCAGCTGTCTCTTCCTGATGCTCAGTATTAATTTCCTTTTTGTTTCCATCATTTCTAGGACCTCATCATTTCTCACATGCTCGATCCATGATATTTGCAGCATATTTCACACATAATTGGTTTCTTCTGCGATTGCATCTCTTCTTCCATAGTTTCTTTTGCCATCCCTTCTCATCTAGTTCAGAGGTATGGGCTTATATTCTTTTGATCAGGCACCCAGACACTGGTGTGAAACTTGGTTTTTTGGCTAACATCAAAAGTCTCTTTGGGTTAATTTTTTTGATTTGCCATGATTAACTTTTCTTTTTTTTTTTATAGCAGAAATTGTGCATGAAACCCGTTTTGAGAAGGAGTCATTAGGGATTATTTTCATAGGGACAAAGTTTTACCAGTACATTCATGGTAGACACTTTACATTGCAGACAGACCATAAACCGTTACTGACCATCTTTGGTTCTAAAAAAAAAAAAAAAAAAAAAAAAAAAGATCTGCCTGTGCATACAGACTGCAGAGATGAGGAACAATTCTTTTAAGTTATAACTTTAAAATGGAGTTTCTACTGTTTAAAAAACTCTGTCATGCTGACGGACTGTCCAGATTAATCCCAAAACACATAACCTCTTGAAAATACTGTGATTGCTTCTCTTCGAACAGAAAGAGAATTTAAAACCACATTATGCAACACGGTAAGGGAACTCTCTGTAACTCTCAACCAAATCAAAAGAGAAGTTCTGAACGAAGAGTTTATCAGGCAAACCAAAACCAAAATTTGTGAAAAGGACAAACAGACTTCAGATATTTTTTCTCTATGAAACGAAGTACTGCTATATAGTGAGCGAATTGTCATTCCTATAACACTACAAAGATGAATTCTGAAAGATTTGCATGCCAGCCACCCAGGGATTACAAGAAAGAAAAGTCTTATGCACAGTTATATATACTGGTCAAACATGAATAAGGATATCAAAAACATTGTAAAATTCTGTAAAGGCTGTGCTTTGGCAGCAAAGGTACCTCCAATCAAATATATTCCTTGGCCCAAAACAGACTGTAGATTTTGCAGGCCCGCTAGACGAATTCTACTATCTTATAGTAGTAGTAGATAGATAGATAGATAGATTTTCTCAGTGGCCTGAAGTTCTTAGATACAGAAATCCCACTAGAGAAGTGACAATTTCATACACAAATTGTTCAGATTTGGGGTATTTACATTTGGCGATTTTAAGCATTTTTGTGAAACCTTCCAGATCAATCATATCACAATCTTTCCATATCACCTAAGATCAAAAAGATAGGCCAAGCATTTCATTGACACACTGAAAAAAGAGCCCCTAAAAAAGATTGGGACACACTTACAGAAAAAGTCCTACAACAGTTGCTTCAGGTGTATAGAATCAAGTCCAATGATAACATCATTATCATTACCCCCAGCTGAGTTAATGTTTGTGTGTCAAATCAGATCTGTGTTTGACAAACTACTTCCCGGACAAACAAACATGTTACCTACAAAACACTAACAGCCTAGAGAGAAAGTTTTTTCCCCCCGGATGTTTCAGAATAATAAATCTTTCTGGAAAATGGGTACAATTCCGAAATGAGTAGGAAATATGGTCTACATAATTAAAGATCCCCACTTTACTCATAAAAGACATTTAAACCAAATTAGGAAACGTCTGTCAGACAATGCTGACAGTGATCCTCCTGAAAAGAAAGAAGTCATGGATGTCAATTACGATACTTTTGACATGCCAATTCTGCAAGCAGCCCTGGAACATTGCCATTTAAGCAGAAAAAGAAAAATGACGGACTTTATCATCATTAATCCAAAGAGAAAAAAGTATTAACTCCTGTGGAGTTGATAATTAGGAGAGGAGTGTTAGGTAATTTAACCATGCACACATGAACTCTTCCAACTATACATAAGCAGCAGCAGTTTCTGCTTTGTGGCAAAAGGCTATTTCAGCAGATAGCTCCGACAGTCAGACCAAAGAGTCACACTGGTGACCATGTCATTTTGTATATGTGTTATACTACTGTTCTTTGTTAATATATTTGTTTATTCTTTCTTTGTGTTTTTACTTCTGGCCCCTAACAAGGCCACAACACTTTTGTTTCCTACAATCTCCAAAAGTTTAAATGCAACATTAAATTGCAAACTTCTTTCTAATTGAACCCTATCCATCTCTTATTTCTTTGACATCGCCTGTACCATGTTCTTTCTCTCACTGTAACCCCTTGTGCACCAGTGGCATTCCTGCTTTGCTTGGGATGAAATGATTAAAAAAAAAAAAAAAAAAAAAAAAACTAACAATGTTATGTGTTATGTATCAAATTTCTTTCAGATGCATAAAAATTATTAATGTCAGCTTCTAATTTGACATAAGAAATAAAATGTCACTGAGTTTACTAACTTCCAACTACTCCAACTGGTTATTTGATTTTGTTTAATGGCATAGCAACACCTCTAAGGAGTATTTAATGCTGAAATCTAAATATTTCATAATTTCTTTTACTTTCAGGGTAAAGGTATATTGTTTAGACATATAGTTTGTTGATCATAAAATGTATCATTGGTAATTTTATTATAAAAATATATTTATATTTTTTGTATTGCATTGTCATTTTGCTACAAAAATGTACTGTTGGTCATTTTATTATGAAAATGACCTGTTGATTTTTGTGTGGGGTTCACGATTCGCCCACTGCTGGAACCCTAACTGGTGCTACTACCCAAGGTTACAGTGGACCTGGGAACAACAGCAGTTAAGAGGCTCCTCAAAAGCTCCAATCACCCAATCAGGATGACAGAAGCTTGGAAAAAGTAGCCCAGTCTTGTGTGTTCAAGATGAAGAATGAACTGGAGATTACTGATAAGGACATATGATCTGTAGCAAAATGAAAGAAACATTCTAAGCAATTAGATGTAAGAATGGCAGAATTCCTCCAACAGATTCAGTACATGTTAAAACATGACACCAGCAAATAGATTAAGTCTATTGCTGAGAAGTCACACATAATAGTGCAATCTCCTAACAAATCTGTAGTGCATAAAGATACGAAGTACAAGTTTAGTGTGATGAAAAGACGAATAGTTTGTTGATACAAACTACTCTTCTAGACAAGCGAGAATCGTCTAATCTGATAAAATCATTTACTAAACAAGCTGTAGCAACTGACGAGAGTGGCATAAACTGGTTCTTTTTTTTAGGACAAGAAGTGATGCACATCAAATTCATATCATGGTCTAGAGACCATAAACAACAAAGAAAATGTCAACCTGTCTCATTCTTTTCACTGGGTTTCAAAGTTAATGCTAACATCAAGGTTATGGGTTATTCCCCAGCCCCCGCTTAATTTTGCCAAGATTTTTAAGTTGCACCATTGAGCACCTATAGAAACAGGACACTTTCCGTCATTGTTTTTTCTAGTATGACAGTGACAACATTAACAGAGACCTTATCCCCAAGTTACATAACTTTTTCTCTCTCTCTTACACTTTAATGTCTTCTTTCATTTACATACATACTACTGTATTTTCTCTATGTTGTTACTGTTATACAAAAATACATGAAAATATCACCCTGTTGAAACTTATTCTAATTTCCTTTCACTTTTGCAGATAATAACCACCCATCATTTAAATGTGTAAATCTTGGTTGTCACTTTTTTTTGAGTAGTGTTGCTAAAAAGTATTGGGAATCTCGACCAAGCCTTGGCTTCAGCAGGAGCGTTTCCTCTCACATGTTCCACATAAAGCATGTGGTTAGAGAAGAATTTTAGGATTGTTTCTCTCTCCAACATGTAGTTTGACAGCTCCTCTAATGGAAACCAACCACAGATCCAGAATATCAAGAATTTCTTGTGATAGCTTTCCTTAATAGCGAAACAAGTTCAGATGTCTAATAAGCTGTAATGTTTTGACAGTAACTCTTTAGATAGGCTGTAAAACAGTTTTTTTTGTTTTATTAGACCATAGACTGTCAACTATTATTACAACTACTGTCATATTTTATTATGAATCTGAATGTTTTCAGAATAAAATTGGTATATATATATATATATATAGTGTCTGCTTATTTTTAATAAAATCCGTTCATATTCACGGATAATCTTTCATGTATTATAATAGAAAGATGTAAGAAATGAGCTGTAACTTTGACAGATGATTTTATTATTCATTTCTTGATGTTCCCAAGTACTTTCAATCTCCTTCAGTGGTGTGAGTTGTATCATTCCTGAAGATGATCTCAGAAGGAGATTGAAAGTACTTGGGAACATTGAGAAATGAATAATAAAATCATCCGTCAAAGTTACAGCTTATTTCTTACACCTTTCAGTTATAATACGCAAAAGGTTATCTGTGAGCATGAATGGATTTTATCAAAATAAGCAGACACAATGTTTGCAATTTATTTAATCTGACCTGTCTAAAAGAAAATTTGCTGCCTAAATACACAAATTTTAATATATATATATATATATATATATGAGAAAATTGGTGTCAGAATTATTCAACCCCTCCACTGAATATAGCTGTAATACCTGAAATTTTCAATGGAAATTTGGTGTGCACATTTTTTTCACAAACAATGAAATTGTTTGAAAGAATATGCAGTTATGCCACAACAAAAATTTTAATGTCAAACAATAATACCAAAAAACACAGGACTGAATTATTTATACTCTTGCTTCAGTCATTAATTGTATAACCTTTATTCATGATTATTGCTTTTAATCATTTATGATCTTTCCTTACTAGATCACTACACACACTGACAGTTATTTTGCTCCATTTGTCCCTCGCAATAGATTCTCATTTCTCAAAATTTGGAAGATTTTTTTTTTCTTCAAATTGGCCCATAAATTTTTGAAGTGGTGTAAGTTAAGACTTTGAGCAGGGTACATCAGTACCTTAATTTTACTGTTATCTAAGTATTTAATTTTACTGTTATCTAAGTATTTAATTTTACTGTTATCTAAGTATTTAATTTTACTGTTATCTAAGTATTTAATTTTACTGTTATCTAAGTATTTAATTTTACTGTTATCTAAGTATTTAATTTTACTGTTATCTAAGTATTTAATTTTACTGTTATCTAAGTATTTAATTTTACTGTTATCTAAGTATTTAATTTTACTGTTATCTAAGTATTTAATTTTACTGTTATCTAAGTATTTAATTTTACTGTTATCTAAGTATTTAATTTTACTGTTATCTAAGTATTTAATTTTACTGTTATCTAAGTATTTAATTTTACTGTTATCTAAGTATTTCATAACAATTTGTTTTGTGTATTAAGTCATTGTCATGTTGGTGTGGCATAAGTTCACCTATTCAGCTGAACAAATATGAAGTGGGCCCTAAATTATGTTAATGGAGTCCAAAAAAGTTGGGTCTTTAGCTGAAAGATAAAGTCCTCTAAGTGAAATCTAGTAATTCAAATTGGCAAGTCACTTGATCAAAGAAGAAGAAAATAATCTAAATAAATAAATGGCAAATTATGTCTGTATGTGTACCTGAAACCCCTTTTAACTCAAGCCACATTTGCTCTATATAGACACGTTGTACCTTTTTGGAATCAGGATGATCCTGTGATAGAAAAATTTGCCCTTCATCTGCTTGAACATCCAGCACCGAGATGTGTGTTCAGATGAGGAAAGAACAGTTAAAAACTCAACTTTTAAAATAAGCTGGAAAAAAAAAAAAAAAGAAAAAAAAAGAGTAATTTTAAAAGTTTTTTTTTAATTTATATTGATTTTAAAGTAAGAAAACTTTGTGAATTTTAAAAAACTTGTTATAAATTCAGTTTAAAAAATCTAAAACTTTGTGAATTGAGAAAATCAATTTTATTTCTTTAAAAAGCCGAGGAATCAGAATTAAAGTGAGAGGCTTTGAAGTTCCACACAGTGATTTGAAGAAATCAGATTTTGGCCTGAATTGGAATTTTATTTCAAGTTGGAGTTTTGATCAAATTTGTTTTTTGGCCAGAACTAGATTTATAGCCTGAATCAGAGTTAAAGTGGGGTTTTGAAGTTCCATGGAGTAAATTGAGGAATTCAAATTTATTCCTTCAAAATTATCATTGCCATTTTCTAAGTAAGACCAAATAGTCTACACAGAGTGCAGCTTTTAAACTAGTAAACAAATAAATGAAAAAGGAGATTAAGTGGCACTTCATTAGAAACTAGACATTTCCACTTGCAGCCTTATGTAAGTAGAGTCCTGTTTAGAGACTGACAGAGAGGAGTGCTATCCATTCAGTCAGTCACATTGGTAGCAGTTGCTTAGCCAGCCAAAGTAAACAAATCAGTTGAAGGGACCTAAATGCCACCTACCTAGTACCAAAGAGAATACTAGGTGTAACCAGAGGACCCCAAAGAAGTAAACACCAATTTATTGAGAAGGATTCAGATCTTCATTTTTTTTGCTGTTGATTTCATCTTTCACTTCTTGTGAATATATCAAGAGTCATTCCCCTGTTTTTATGCACACCAGCATGAATGAGAAGTGAGACGATGTGTAGACGGATTTGTCCAGTTGGTGAAAGAGAGAGGAGATCCGATTGTAAATTTGTTCAGTGATGCCACAAAAATAGTTTTTGTGCACTTTGTTTGATATATAAATTTTAAGAAAACCCAAATACTGTTCTTTATCCATGATATCCTGTACTCTCGTGATCCAGAAGCAGCAAAAACATCCCCAAAGCACAATGCTCCTGCTATTGTGCTTTTTTTCTTTTCTTTATCATTTCACCCCAAGCAAAGCGGTACCGACACTGATGCACAGGCGTCTACATAAGAGAGCAAAAGCTTAGGCAGGAGGAGAGTGAAGAGAAAGACGAGCCAGTTACAGAGGGTGTCCAAGAAAGGGCAAGAGAAGGATGGGAACAAAGGTGTGAAGACAGTTGCGAAGGTAGAGAGAAAGGAAAAGAACAAGATATATGGGGTGATGTAGAAAGAACTGGAATCAAGTGGATAAGAGATGGGAATTGACATTGCATTTAAATTCCTGGAGGTTGTAGCCATCAGGAAAGCAAGTATGTTTCACAGGCAAGAAGTGTGAGAAAAAAAGCTGCTGGAGTAGAATTGTTGGCTGCATTTGGTTGATTTAACTGTAAAAGGGTGGAACCTTGTTGCTAGTCTGGTTGCACAAGTAAATTCTTGTGGAGGTGGCACTAGTGACCTAAGTTTGTGAAAATATTTGTAAAAGAGACAGAGGGAAGCCACATCTCGCCAGTGAGAAAGTGGCTGGAGTCGAGCTGCCAGGTTTTGACCAATCATTTTACAGATTCTCCTTTGGAGAATGTTGAGAACCCTGAGATGAACAGCAGTGTTGCCTGACCAGATATGACAACAGTATTCTATGTACGGTTGGATGGTTGATTTGTATATGTGCAAGATGGATTCAGATGGAAAAAAACTTCCTGGCTCAACACAGTGACCCAACCTGCCTAGCAGTGGATTTAGCTATTGATTCAATATAATGTTCCCACTTGAGGTAAGAAGATAGGATAAGGCTGAGGAGGCACAGTATATTGCTTTCAGGGAGACTCGCTTGGTCTATGCTTATGGTGGGGGCAGAAGAGATTACCTGTGATGGTTGACAGATAGCAGTTTAATTTTAGAAGCATTGAAATTTACAAGCCACTTCTTACCCCAGACCACCACTGAGTAGATGTCCTTCTCAAGATCAACAGCAAGGTTATATTTGTCAGCCTTGCCAGATTTCTTACTGATGCAAGAGTAAATAGTGGTGTCATCTGCGTAGATGCCTACTTTGGATTTGATTATGTCTGTGAGATCATTTATGAAGATTAGAAAGAGTGTGGGGCCTAGGATAGAGCCCTGGGGGGACACCAGCGTTTGTGTAGTAGGATGTAGAGATATGCCCATTCAAGACGACCTTCATTATGCAGTTAGATAGGAAAGATTGGATCAGATCAAGCAAGTATCCAGTGATACCATAACCCTGTAGCTTGCGCAGAAGGCCAGTGTGCCAAAAGTCTTGCAGATATGGTAAGAAGGATATTTCTAATATTCACTTTTATGTTCTAGATGGCTTCTTGCAGAAGCTGATATACATTTTTTTTATTTTTTTTTATTTAAAGGTGGTTAGATATAAGCAAGAATGTTTTCATTGGATGACAAGATTGGACCCTGCTCAATGACGACATCAAGTGACTGTCTTTTTAGATACATTCAACCCTTCTGCCTGTACATCATTGACAATGTCGTTTGCCATTAAGCAAGCTTCTTTGTGACATCTAACATTTTTTTTTTCTATTTGCTCAGAAATTACCCTTTTCTCTAGTCATTAACTTATTCTCAACACAGAGTCTCATAATTCTTTGAATTGTCAATCTAGGAACATAAACATGCTGAGTATGGAACATTCTGAGTATGGTTGCAGAATGAATTGAGTTATTGTAGCACAAGGAATTCACATATTGTCTTCAGTCAGGCAAATATTCTTGCATTTTCAAAGCATGTTTGTATTAAATGTCAGATTAAGAACAAAAAAAAAACATTACAATTAACATAGAGCAATACAATATTATCTTTTGATAGTTTCCATGGGGAGGTGTTGGGAGGGAAGCAAGTAATTTTGGAATGCACTCATTTTTAGAAAAATATACATAATTGAATATGTATTAAAACTTTAAAAAAATATATTAGAAACTAAATATGGAGTAAATTATCTATGGTAAAGTCAGTAAGTACTTTCAAATATGTCTTAGAAAATATACAAATATTCAATGTGTTAATAATTCTGACAATTTCTCTGTGTGTGTGCGTGTGTATTTGCGTATAATGTCAACATTATAGATGTGATGGCCAACATGAACAAGAATCCCCCCTGATTCAGGTGTGTCAGCTGAAGTTAGTTTCACTGAAAGGTTTTTTTTCACTGAATGTTGAACAAATGTACCCCTTATTTTTTTAAAGATATGAGTTTTTTCTTGTATATAACAATGTGTGAGTGTGTGTGTGATGTTTGAAATAACACGCCATCGAATAATTGATGGATTTAACTCAATTTCAACTCTTTCAAAAATTAAGATAATTTGATTGTTTGGTCTCAAGAGAACAGAAGCTTTATTTTCCTTGTACGCAATCATTTGACCTTTCAACACGTTCGTCCATTTATGACCTAGTGCTCTGAAATCTGTTGAGAAGTTGACTGGTTTTATAACCAATCAGACACTGGATATATTTTTTGTTCTTGCTTTCTCAATTATAATTCAGACATACCAATTCAATTTGTAAGTAACCATTTCTGTTGCCATTCCTCCTTGATTTTATTCGAGAGAGAGCAAAACTGTCACACATGGGACAATGATAATGAGAAAAAAAAAACATTTTTTTTTACTAGTTTTTAATTCATCTTGACACTTTATCATGGCATTAATGTTATTTTCTATGAGTTTTTTTTCGATTCCTTTACTAAAAAGTGTAGCGGAATGATTGTAAAAGCTTAAACATTTTAATAAAAACCAATAAGACAAACAAGTCATATGATTAAAGAAATTTACATAACCACTCAAGTCAGGTTATATTTAATTATCAGCCTGTGAAACCTCATCAAGTAATATAACAGTTGAACAAAAAAAAAAAAAAAAAAAAAAAAAAGAAATCTATTCTTTATAGAAGACTTAAGTCGGGATACATTTAATAATCATTTAATGTAAATTCCTTGCTTTTGTATTTTTTTAAATCAAAATTACACATTGATAAGGGATGTGTGACTAAATGATTAGAATATTTGCATTCTAACCATGAGATCTGGGTTTCAATCTCACCCTGGTCGATTTACAAAGGAGGTGACAATAATGTTAGCCTGAGGTGACAATTCCGACATGTAGCATCATCAGAAAATGCCTGAAAACCGTACCACAGACTGATCCAAACCTTGTTATTAAAATTGTGGGGTGAAACTGTTCAGAAGCCATCAATAGCTGTGACCAAGGGTTTGAGGATTCTGGTATTTATTCAAAAATGTTATGTCAGATCATGTGCTCTTTTCAGAAACTATAACTAAAGTCTGCTTGGAATAGTTGCCATATAAACCATGTGTTAGTTCTGTGGGTGTGGAAAAACGTGAATCTGCCTGAGCAGGTATCTGCAAAAGGGATTAGCTAGCCACTCCTAACAGACAGGTATAATCAAAAACAAGCAACTAGCTATTGTATTATTATAAACTCTGAAGTACCAAAATATTATAACCACCTGTCTTATAAACCTGTTTTTATCATCAATGTAGAGAAAAAAACAAAAATAAGCTATGAGTAATAAGTAGAGTGACCATCAAGAAAATATATTATTGATGCAGGTGAACACAGAATTGCCCAATGTTGTTAATGAGCACAGATTAAAAAGGCAGTAAGCTTTCTCCACAAAAATAGGAAAAGGGAATAAGTATTTCTTTCCTCATTTTCAATTTATGAAAGCTAAAGCTACATATATGCCTACAAATTACCTGATTGTCAAGATTTTAGAGTTTAATAAAAATACTGTAGGTATGGAAAACAGTTACTCAAATGACTCCACTGCAAATATTTTAAGTCAAATATATAAAAATGAAAATTTACAAAATTGTCCCTAAATAGTGTTCAATATGATTATAACCATAATGTATTTTCTTTGTATCAGGATCCCAAGTTAGTCAACTATCACATACACAGGAAAGTGTTACAGAATGTGAAGGCTAGGACCAGAATAGTCAGCAACTAACCAGTGTACCTCAAGGGGTGGGGATATATACACTCAGTGATCAATTGTCTGGGTTTTGAATATAAATCCAAAATGCGCAAATTCAAGAGAGCCACTTAGAATCTAAGCTGCCACCACTCTCTCCTAATAAACAAATGCAAAAAAAAAAAAAAAAAAAAAAGTCATTTTCATTAATGCTATTTTATATAGTAGTGTGGGAACCCAGAGATGACACAGAATGCAACAAGAGGTTCAATAAATTCAGATCAGATCAACATGCATTTCCATCCCCATCTCATTTGTATTCTGTTGAAAATGTTTCATGTCTTTTTCCAAGGACAAACATATCACTAGGTTTAATCTGGTAGAAGGCTACGAATACAAGTCTTTCAGTGAGAATAACTCATTACAGTAATAACAATTTGCAAGACGAGTTTGTTAACCATCACTTCACAGCAAGTCATGCCTATTCCAGTAACAGTAAAATGAACTTTTTATAAATTATAATTCTAAAGTGACAAGCAACTTCTGGAAATTTTTTTTTTTTTAATCATATCACCCCGAGCAAGGCGGTAACGCCACTGATGAGCAGGGGGCTACGTAAGAGTGAAAAGATTGGAAAAGAGAAAGCCGGAAACCACATCCTAAACATGGAACAAGGGATGAGCCTCTTCACCTGTTCAATAGATATGGGTGGAGTGTAAACCGGGCGATAGTTTAGATGATTGTCAATAATTTTAAACTTTGCACACGACATGAAGAGAGGATTTATTTGTACAGCTATCATTTTATAATATGAAAAATGGTGTCTTTTTGAAGAATCAGATCTAAGCTTTCAATTAAATGAAAACATAGCTTCCAATAAATTTTTACTGTCATTCTAATGCATTTATTTTAATTAAATTCATTTTTAAAGTGTTAAAACTATTTTTTTTCACTTATTTTAACACAAACAACTAAAAATATTTAAGTATTGCAGATTTCACAAATTTAACCCACCACTGAACCTTTAATGAGCATGTTAGCAACTTGGTACTAACAAGGTGATTTTTAGTAAGCATAGGTTACTATGGAAAACATGGAGCACCAAGCAAGGATCAAACTCACTACTTAGTCATGATTGATTTAATGAAACAAGCTTACTAATCATTACCCCACACTGAAATGCTCAAACTTGGTAATAAGAGTTCAAAAGTAGGGTAGACTGGGCTCTCTAGCCTTGTGTATCAAAGAAAATTCATCTATTCCAAAATGTGAAAAATATTACAACAAACTACTACGTTTCCCAAGAATGCATGGTAATTTATAGATAATAAAAAAGGAATCTGTGGAGAGCCATTACCTACACCCTGAATAAACGTGGTAAAAAAAAAAAACAAAAAACAAATTGATGTGGTATCCTATGCAAATGAGCTGAGTTGCATTTAAGTGCTAAGCCACTAACTGTTGGGATTCCATTATGTTATGCATAACAGTGTACACTGAGTACTAAAACTGTGAGGCATACCAGACATAACAACTGATATGGAACATTAGTAAAATATTCCTTCGGTCTATTACTATACCACCAAGATATAACTAATTGGAATTTTGGTTCCATGAGAATGAGAGATTGAAGGATAACTGACATTGAGGTATTGAACCTCAGGGCTAATGTTCTTCATCACTGCACTATAGTCACCCAACAATGAAAAGATCAGATTCACTGATGGAATTATTAATTGGTTTCTTGCTCTGGAAAATAACAATACTTGTGCTGGCCACAAAAAAAAAAAAAAAAAAAAAATTTCATTTACATATTTTCTGAACTGATATATTTATTGGATAAACAAGAAATGAAGATCCTCCAATTTATTAATCCACATTTTTCTTTCTCTCTCTAAAGTCTATATATGAGAAAGGAACATTAACAAATTACATCAGAAGAGCTTCAGACACACACATATTTACATGTACACAGAAATACATACACAAAAATCTAATCTAAACTTATTTATAAACAGAACTGTGTGTGTGTGTGTGTGTGTGTGTGTGTGTGTGTGTGTATCCATTACCTATAGACTCCAAAACTGAACTGATTTTCTTGAAAATTTACACAGTTGTACTATAAGTGTCTGTGAGTGTTCTTAACTAGGTTTTGTGTCGAGGTACCCCCAATAAATATTGATAATAAAAAAAAAAATCGGGTTATAGAAGGAGTGGTTCGATTTTAATCAAATTTGATACACTCATAGACAAAGACATAAGAAATGATATTCAGAAGTTTCAAGGTTGCAGTTCTTACAATAGTGCAGAAAATTGGTAATGTATATAAGGCAAGATGTTTGTGTGTGTATCTGCCTGTATGTCTGTATTTTTTCAGCCCTTTTATTTTAGTTTTTGCTTCGGTTTTGGCTCTAAGTAGGTATAATTGTAGTTCTTAGTCTCAGCCATGATACCATTTACTCGGAGGACTTATTTAGCCTTCAAAATTCAGTTTACGACGAAAAAAAAAAACTTATTTGATATTGATACCAGGAAATCAAAATTTCACTTACATCCATTCATTTTTCTTTCAGTCTATGGTTTCGCTTTAACTGGAAACAACTATTGCTTTTTAGTCTTTCGTGCCAACGTCCAAAGAGTCTGAGCTCCAGGACCCTGGATTAGTTTTAAAGCTTTCATTACACCCGAGCAATGCCGGGCTATACTGCTAATACAAAGATAAACAAGAATCAAAGTGCATATTCAAAGATATCTATAGACATAAACAATATATCAATCTTGTAAATAATTGTATTTTCTGAGCAAAGTTAAATTAAAGTATCTTCAAATTAAACAAATTAAAAGGTTTAAACAGTATTAAAGATTTAGAGATTTTTGCTAAGGGTCAGATCATAATTAATAAGATAAATATGACAGTTAATTTTTAGTGATAAAAACAAAAATGAAAATAGGAGAAAGCTGAATCAAGTTGGCTAGTTTGTTGTTCTAGACCAGTATTTCTCAACCCCCTTACCCTTATGAAACCCTTAAAATAGTTGCCATGTTTCAAGGAACCTGTGTATAAAAATTCCATACAGACATACACTACGAGCCATAATTATTAGGCCACTCCAGTTTTAAAAAAGAAATGATGTATTTCATACTATTTTTAAGTGGATAATTTTAAATGAAATTAGAATGGTTCTCTTGTTATTATTACTTTGAAAAATTTTACAAGGCAAGAAAGCAAAGATGAACTCGTCCAAATCACCTTAAATTTTCTTCATTTTTTCATTGATGAAACTGCAATTATTAAATATTTATAAATTCATTTGATGCACATGTTATTGTGCAATATTAACAAAAGATCCATTCTAGTTTCATTTACAATTATTCACTTAGCAATAAATAGTAAAAAATAGAATGAAATTCATTGTATTTTAAAACACTGGGGTGGCCTAATAATTATGAAAGGTAGCATACATTACTAAATACGTTCCTTATGATTATCATGATTTTAAATAACATAAGAGGTTGAAGCCTTTATTATAATAACCAAGGATTTTCCAACAGTATGCCATATTTTATAATTATAACAGCTCACATGATCACCGAGTTTAAGCAAAACGAAACCTGGCCTATACCAGGGGTGACCGCTTGGGAACATCAGCTGTTGTAAGCTTGGATGTGTGAATGGTATAAGGGATAATAGGAATTTAAAATCAGAAAGAGTTCCAATGCCAGTCAGGTTTGTTATATTCACTTAGACACAAATACCCTTAGGAAAGGTACAAATACCCTTAGGAAAGGTACAAATACCCCCTAGGAAAGGTACAAATACCCCCTAGGAAAGGTACAAATACCCCCTAGGAAAGGTACAAATTCACCCCTTCTCCCTCAGTTATGGGTTAATTAGTAGGATACGTATTAATAAATTATTATTTCCAAACAGTTCTTAGACTCTAGAATTATTTTCTGGCTTTAAATAATAACCCGTGAAAGGTTGATAAACTGTACAAAAGCAAGATCAATCAATAAAACAGTTGTGATATTTTATCCCCCCACCCCCTACATATGACTGCAGTATTAAAAACATGAGTCTGAAGGACTAAATATGTCACATAGGATGTTTTCATTTTGTCATTCATTTACACACCAGTTTAAGTTAAAAAAGTTAAAAGAACCATCAGTATAGGCTTTGATAATTATTTACACTATTTACATTGGAACATCAAGATGAGGACAACAATCACCTGAAGAGGGCTGGAGTGTACAACAGCTGAAATGTTGTGAATATGGCAACAAAAATGAAAACCGCAGTCCAAACAATGTAAATAGTGTAAATAATTACAATACCTCATCTCAGAAATATAGACACAGAACTTGATAATGACTGACTCTTTTGCTGAAACCCCATGACCTTTTGGCCTCCAATCTTATCTCTATGTTTGTAAAATTATTGTAGGCAGACTAATGAAAACATGTCCTAGTCTCAACTTAGAGAGTTGAGTTACTAAAGGGAATTAATTGAAAATTGAGATATCCAGAAAAGGCATGTCATGTGGAAATAGAACAATCTACCACCATGGACTAAATAAGAGGTTCAGTTTGAAACTGCAATGTATATCACCTGAAGAAGGCTGAAGCATACAACGGCTGAAACAATGTGAATATAACAATTAGGATGAGAATAACAGTCTGAACAATGTATGTCATTACAATACCTCATCTCAGAAATATAGACAGAAACTTATTATAAATAAGTTTTTTTTTTTTTTCAGGATGACTAAATAAATGTGTAATATGCTACATAATATGCTATGTGGTCACTGGATTGAAAAGGCATTCTTTAATAATGTATGTTGATTCCATTAGCTTTCTCACACTTTAGCAATATTGCTGAACAAACGAATAAATCAGGTCACTCAAAGTTTCTTTATTTGGCATAGAAAGAATTGGTGAGCATAAAAAAGGGAACCTTCAGTATAAAGAGGAACTTAGAAGTTGTGCTGATCCATTTTGCCACATTAAAAAAAAATTACAACACATGAGCCTTTTTCATTTACTAATTGTATTTGTGCAGAAGGCTGTGTGATCAACAAGCTGATTCAGTTTTGTTTAACAGCATATCAACATCTGTAGGTCATTTAATATCAAAAAGTTAGGATTTTAAGGTATTTTTTAATGTTCAGTTATAGTGAGAAGGTTGATTTAGTCAGATTTTAATGAAAATTTTTCGTTTTTATTCTTTTTTATTTTAGAAAAATGAAAATGTCTTCTAGTTTTGTATTCAAAAATGTTTTGCTGAGAATAATTTTTTTTTTCAAAAACGTATTGTTGGTAATAATTTTCCTTCAAAAATGCATATTGTTCTATAAATGTCTATTTTTAGGTATATATATCTATACAAGTGTATTTGCATACTTTCATAGCGTTTTGACTCCAGTTTGGAGGTTAACTATTTGCCCATAGCTTGGACCCTAACAGGTGCTACCACTCCGGGTCAGGGTGGACCTGGGAACAACAGCAATTAAGAACTCCTAATAAGAGGCTTTGCTGCCGGATGCAGTTTACCGTCATGCCCAGGATCGATCAACAAGCTGAAACGGTGTTGCTGATGAAAACAATGACAAGTACAGACCAGATATTTACGATTTCATTAATAAAACGCTTATTTCTTCATGGACATATGATACAAATATGCAAGCCATTTAAAAACAAACATGAATGACAAATAGAGAAAATATCCCATTAAAAAAAAAAGAGTAAATATTTTGGAGGAACAGAAATAACTTCCAGTCATGGATTAAATAAAGCAGACTCTTGCTTAAAGGCAACAACCAGTCAAGGAGAAGGAACCTTGAAGAGGGCTGGGTTTCATCAGAATATCTTATAATAATCATTTCACCCCAAGCAAGGCAAGACTGTTACTGGTGCATGGGCGGTTACAGTGAAAGAAAAAACAAGATACAGTGGGTGTCAAAGAAAGGATAAAAGATAAATGGGAATCAAAGAGGTAGAAGATGGCAATTGATGTTGCACTGAAACTTTTGGAGATTGTAGCTATGAGGGTAGCAAGCAAATGGAAGGGCGTTCCACAAACAAAAAGTTAAAAAAAGAAAAACTGTTAGAGTAGAAGAGGTGGTTACATTTCACTAGTAAAAGGGGTGGGGCAGTAACGCCAATCCTGTAGCACGAGTAAATACATGTGGTCAAGGAACCAAGAGAAAAATGCACATCAGAGCAATTGCTATGAAAATACTCGTAGAAAAGACAGAGGGAAGCCACGTCACATCGGTGAGAAAGTGACTGAAAGCAAGCTGCCAAGTCAGGATCAATTATATTGCAAATCCTCCTTTGGAATTTGCCCTAGACACCCCTGCTGCTATAGCTGCAGTATATGCAGTGCTATTATGACCCTGAGGGATTACAAGACTCCTCCACTCACACATATACAAGTGCAATCTGAAGTAGATAAGCTAATGAGAATGTTTCAGCTTAGAAAATAAGCATGTAGGTTCAAATAAATATTCTGATAGAAAATTTTATATAAGTTTGATAGGTCAGTCCGGATAATAGTGTCAGGAAATGTTTTATAAGTATTGCACTGCGGGGGTGGGGGGTGCACACTGAAGAAAATGATTTAACCGAGCCAGCATTTGTATTTGGTACACAAGTACGTACATTGAGATTGGCATCCCAGGCATACTTGAGATAATCAACAGTGGAGGATTGTAAGCCGCAGATAAAATTACATTATGCAGCAATTAACTGTAAGGTATAAATTACTCTGCTATTAGGATGATGTTTTAGCTCATACAGAAGACTGAAACTATATTCCACGAATAAAATACGAAGTATTACATTGAAATGGCAAGAAAGAAGTTTCTAAATTGATACTCATTTAGAAAAAAAAATACAGAAATATAGAAAGCTTAGATATTGTTTTCTGATAATATTTTCAAATGAAAAACCGTTTATGGATCTGACTGCAGAAAAGAAGACCTTGTACCATTCCTATATTATTTAAAATTACTAAAATATATGGGCATTTGAGTACACTGATTTATAATTTACATTCTAATTCACAACATTAAACAGTTACAAAAACAATTTTGCTTGCATTTTTGAAATCGAAAATTAATCTTCAAATGTGCTTTCATCTATAAACAATGGCAGTTGGAAAAAAAAAGTTCTGGAAAGATAAGACTATTTGCCTGAGAATCAAAGATCAAACTCTTGCATACAATGGCACTCTCAATATTTCTGCATGCCTGCAAATCTTAAACATTAACAGCAAAATAAGAAAGAATCCAAAGATTAGAAATGAGATGCTATAAAACTATCTTATGTGTCTACTATGTTGACCATAAATGATGTAATGTAAGACTCCATCAAACAAGGAAGGCTTACGGCCATATCACATTGAATACACCGGTTCTTGCTCGATCACCGAAGTTAAGCAACGTTGAGCCTAGTCAGTACTTAGATGTTTGACTGCTTGGGAATACCATGTGCTGTAAGCGTTTAGTGACGGATGTGCATTGTTGTGCAGTAGATATCGGCTCAGAAAGAGAAATTGGTGAGCCGAGTTTGAATTCCAGTTGAATATCCTGCATTCACTTAAGCACTGGTACCCTTGAGAATGGTATTCATCCGTCCCTTCCCTCCAGTTATGGGTTAAACAACAGATAGGACTTGGGGAGCCTGTCCTTAAAAACAAATCCCAATGAATCTTGGTACTCAAAAAGAAAAAAGTATTACTAGACACAAAACTTACATAAAAACAACAATAAATTGTTGAAAGAAAAAGGTATTACCAGCAATAAATAAATAAAAATTTAGTTGGCAATAAATGACCCACTGAGATTGATATGCCATAAAACAAAAACAACCAACCAACCAACCACCAAACAAGGAAAAGGCCTGCTGGAAAACCTCATATCTACCACCAAAAAGAGAAAGTTGAAATGGTATGGACATATAAGAGCTAACTGCAGTCCAATAAAGTACCATCTTAGGCAAAAGAGGCAGACAGGAAAGAAATTTGGCTGACATCATCACTGAGTAGGTTGGAAGATCCTTCACAGACACTCAGACATTTTGGCATGTAACCAAGATACAGCAACTTGGCAACCAGACCTAGTCAAGGAACCAATGATTGCAGGATAGAAAACCTTGTAACATTCCAATTATTTACAATTGCTAAACCATGTTGGTATCTGAATACACTGATTTATAATTTACATTAAAATTCACAACATTAAACAGTTATAAATAGATGAAATCCTAAAGGACAAAAGACATCAGTTAAAAACTTTCCACTTTGTCATAGTTTTCCTTAAAATTTTTCTTGATATATAAAAATATATCATTTTCACCATTTTGTTTAATGCTGTGAACAATGAATGCAAATTATAAATCAAAGTATTCAAATATCCAAGATGGCAATTAACCTAAAGGACAAACATCACATAAAAACTTTTTCCATTTTGTCATAGTTTCCATAAAATACAAATTTGCTTGCATTTTTGAAATAGGGAATTAATGTTTATAGACATACAGCTGTCTCTTGAGTTTAATATAACCATCCTTCACAAATAAGAGGCAGTTATAAATTTGTTTCATTGATTAGTAATCATAATTTGAGCTGTGTTACAAAAAAAAGAAATGGCTTGTTAAACATATGAACCCATTTTGCTTTTCATGAAACTTTCATATTATTCATTCTCCTTGAAGGTTATAAATTGTTTCTTAAATTGCTGCTCAGTATTGCTTTTTTGTATTTCAGCTGATGGGTTGGTTAAGAAGTAATATAATCTAATTAGTAATAAACTTCATGATATTGGGTCTTTTTGGTTTCCTGTTAAACATTTTTTTTCTAAAACTTTTTTTTACCAAATTGGATTCCCTTGAAGATAACTGAATTTATTGGTTCTTTTATTGATTGACATTAAATATGTTTGGCTGATAGTCTTTAAACTCTACAAAGTATTTTGCTTGGTTCATTCAAATCTCTTAAATATATTGTTCAACTGGATTTAGAAAGATATCTTCTACAACAGTCAGTGGTTTTGTTCTCGGCTTGGAGTTAAAATGTCTTGAATATTGTTGAATTCTGTTCTGGGTGAGCCATTATTTTTTTATTCTTTGTTCGTTTTGCCTAATTTTTGCTTGATTTTAAAACTTTTCATGCTTAATTGAAGGATGCGGTTTCCAGTTTTCTCTTTTCCCAATCTTTTCACTCTTTTCCTTTTTTATTATTTTTTTTTTCAATTGGAGTAGATAGACTAAACTATCGCCCGTTTCACAATCCACCCACATCTATTGAACGGGTGAAGAGGCTCATCCCTTGTTTCCTGTTTAGGATGCGGTTTCCGGTTTTCTCTTTTCCAATCTTTTCACTCTTTTCCTTTTTTATTTTTTTTTCAATTGGAGTAGATAGACTAAACTATCGCCCGGTTCACACTCCACCCACATCTATTGAACAGGTGAAGAGGCTCATCCCTTGTTTCCTGTTTAGGATGTGGTTTCCGGCTTTCTCTTTTCCATTCTTTTTACCCTTACGTAGCCCCCTGCGCATCAGTGGCGTTACCGCCTTGCTTGGGGTGATATGATTAAAAAAAAAAAAAAAAAAAAAAAAATTTTTGTTATTGCATCCAAAAAAGAAAAACTAATTCTTAGATTTGCACACAAGTAATTAGTAATTTTTCTTTCCTGTGAAAGTAATATACTTGATGAAAGACCAACAATAGTAACACTAAATTACATAGCCTTTTTTTTTTTTATATGGAAGCCATATTGGATGAGTCAGCACTGTTATGTCAGCCATTGTAGTTGTCAAGCATAGCAACAGGTTATGCGGAAATTTTAGGCCAGCAGGACAAGTAATCTTCAGATTAAGATAAAATTGATTTTGTTAATATACAGTAGGTTTCTTCAGCAAACAAAAGTGTCCATTAATAATGCATCTATAAAAAGACACTTTAAAACAGATGCGCAAGATTGGTTAGTGAGCTTTTAGCATTTTAAAACGAGTTTAGATGGATTTTTTGTTAGTCAAAACATTGATTAAAAAAAAAAAATTAAAAAGTTGAAGATATTATCTATTCATCTTGTGTAGTCAGAAATATTTGTGATACTTACAAAAATATATACACTATTCTTTTCAAAACATGAAAGAATCCCTCAGGCTAACGATTTTACAAATGATAACGAGAAATCCCATTCATATGGGTTGGTTAAATATAAAAAAAAATAAATGACTCTCAAACACTCAATCCAAAATAAACAGATACTTAGATAGCACATATAACAAAAATAAATGTGTTTGGACTTAAAGCAGATAAATATCAAAATTGGAGGAGGAAAAAAAAAATATATCAAGTGATTAACTTCTGATTTACAGGAATACTTCATGTCCATATAAAGAGATCCATATATTTTTAGAATATATAGACAGAAATATTCTTTAAAAAAATTGATAAGATAAATAGACTATAAGGAATAAATAATAAAGTTTTATGATACAGCTCTAAATGAAATTGAATTACAAAGATAGTGAATATTAAAAAAGGTAAAGTATATGTTAAAAATGATTCATAGCCTTTGTTTAGAATTCCAATATAATTTTCTCAAAACCAGTTAAGCTAATCAAATCAGGCCTAATACTGTGAAACCAAATCATACTTTGTAATAACTTGTGAGTATTCAAAAAGTGGCAAGTGAAACAAGCCTATAAAATATGCATAGAAATTCCCCAATGACATTGTTAAATATTTGAGCTTAACTTTATTTTTATTTTTTTATAATAATCAGATTGCCCCAAGCAAGGAATTTTATTGCCACTGTTTCGCAGTGGGTTACGTAGGAAGAAAGTTATGAGAAAGAGTGACAGGTTATAGGGGGTATCAGGAAGTTGGTAAGAGAAGGATGAGAATACTGATGAAAGTGGAATGGATGGAGAAAGAAGCAGGAGAGAGAGGATGCAGGTTAGTTAGATAGGAGATGACTATTGACTTTACATTTAAATTCTTGGACATTATAGCTGTCAGGAAAGTAGGTAAATGGAAGGGAATTTCACAGGCAGGAAGTGCAAGAGAAGAAGCTGTTGGAGTAGAATTTGTGTTTACAATTTATTGGTTTCACAGTAAAAGGGTGGGACCTAATTGCTAGTCTTCTGGCTCAAGTAAACTCATATATAGGAGGCACCGGTAAGCTAAGTTTATCGGAGCAGAAGCTGTGAAAGTATTTGTAGAAGAGACAAAGGGAAGCCACATTGCGCTGGTGAGAAAGTGACTGTATACAAGCTGCCAAGTCGGGATCTATCATATTACATTATAACTTTAATAAAATATTGCAAAAACCATCATAAATATGGATGATGGTTGTTATTTTAAAAAGTGGGTGTAAATGAAAAAATTTGAAATTGATAACTTTTTCTTTTTCACTGAAACAGCCATTAATCACTTTCATCTTTCATTTTTTTTCCTCACTGAAAGTCTTTTCCCATTTTTTGATAGCAGCTTCTTTTCTCGCACTTCCCGCCTATGGAATTCTCTTCCACATACTTGCTTTCCTGACAGTTACAATCTCCAAGAATTTAAATATAAAGTCAATAGTCATCTCCTGTCTCACTAACTTACATCCTCTCTCTCATGCTTTTCTACATCCACCCCACTCTCATCAGTAATCTCTTCCCTCTCCTACTCTCTTCCTGACACCCACTGCAACCACTCACTCAACATTCCTCCTATGTAACCCCCTGCACAACACAATTATTTAAAAAAAAAACAAAAAACAGAATAGTCCATTATTTATGAGGTAATGGCAGCAGACAAACATTTTTATCTTCCCTTATTTCTTTATAGCCAAATCCCCATTTAATTATAATTAAAAAATCATTCAGATGATGTTACTTTATTTATGTTAATTGGATTTTGGGCAATTACTTAGTTTCCATCATTTGAGATTGTGCAACTGAAAACAACGTTTCATTACAATCGCCATCGCTTTTTGGAGAAGATCAAAATGTAGTATCTGTTTTTATCAGCTTATTCTCTCCACTTCTAGCTTTATCTTGTTTCTATCATTTTCTCACTGAAACCAAGTAGCAACTTTTCTCTCTCTTCGCACATGATCCATATGCCGAATAGTCTTATTTATGTCTTGTATTAACAAGACATAACAGTCATGCTAGCTTATGAAGGGAGGAACACCACACAATTGTAATAGAATAATAAAGACAATAATCTTTATGGTAACTTCTATAACTCATCAATGTCTAAATTTATCAATAAGTATCAGTTTATTAAATCTTGTACAGGAATAAGGCTTTCAGGAACAGTTTATATTGATCTTTAACAGTTGAAATAATAAATAAAATACTCAAGAGATTATTATATACACAAAAAATTAACTAAAAAGAGCTGAAGAGCCATTCAAGGTAGAATTACAGCCAAAATAGTAATGCTGAATGAAGTATGTGATCTGGATAGAAAGGAAGATTACAAAGATGAGAAGGAAAGAGACTGGAATTTAGCATTCAACAACAAAACTTGTCTTGTAAATATTGGGACTCAATATTCAATCCGCCATAACCTGCCTCATGTATACTCTGCAATATACGATAAGATTGTCGCAAATAAAGAAGGATGACATGCAAATGCAAACAGTAAGATTTTGCTCATAAACAGCAAGAGTGAGAGAGAATATTTTGGGAACAGGGTTGGGTGTATCGAATGCTAAAGGGTTAAGTGTTCAGGAAAGCACCCACACTGTTCCACAAAGTGGCCATTCTTGAGAAGCAAAAGCTGTTTGAGTGGAACTTTTTTACATTTAGAACACAGGGGAAATGGAAGTATTCAACGTAGTAGAAATGACATGGCATGTCCTAGCTATAAAAAAGGTCTAAACTAGCATAACTAAAGGCAGTTCACCTGAATACTTACCAAGGAAATAGTAATAGAATAGTGACAGGTTTGTAACATTGTGTATGTGGGGAAAGAGGCTGTAGGATGGGAAATAAATCATTATCCACAAATGCTTACAAATGATTTTGAACTCATTTTTCATGTTTGAAAAATGAGGATTGACAAGGCAAATTGTCCACACTTACAGTATTGCTTAATTTTATAACAGACATCAAGCTAATCAAATCCTTGGAGAGAGGAAAAGAAAGACTCCCCCGACACATATACACACACCTACTGACAAAAGTAGAAAGATAGTAACATTCAATCAATGTTCTACCTCCATCTCTTGATTCTCCAGTTTAGCAAATGTGTGGATTTTTTTATTTCTTTTAATCATTTCACTTCAAGCAAGGATATAAAGCCACTATGAAGCAGGAGGTTACTGTGTGTGAGAAAATATTAGAAAAATAAAAGAGAACAATAAAAGATTAGGTATTAAGAAGACAGAAGATAATGATTAATGTCGCATTTAAATTGAAGATCAAAGTTGACTGGAAGGCAAGTAGCCGGAAGAGAGTTACACAGACAAACAGTGTAAGAGAAGAAACTGTCAACATGTATGTGCGGGAGAAAAATAACCAATCTCAGGCCACAATAATCTCAATTACAAAACCAGCTTTTAGACATTGTAGGCTGCTACAATCTGTAAATATTGTGATGGAGATAACCGGCAGAACTTTTGTGTACTGATGTCTTCTGAACTGAATCATAGCAGGTTGCTGAATACCAGTATCCACTCCAGACAAAGGAAACTATTGTTCATGATACATCACCTGGCTTTCCCACCTATCCTACGATTATTTTCCCCAATCCTTCTCTGAAATACTCTGAACTTTTATATTGTTTTAAAATTTGCCAGAATTAAGAATTCTAATATTTTTTGCATTTCCCTTCTACTTGTGCTGCCAACCCAATTTTGAGTGATATATGCCGTAGGTCAACTATTGTCCTACTCACTACACCTGTCATCTGTATCTTTTTCTTTTTTTAAACTACACTCATCTTACTCTCTCTCATTATCATATTTATCTTCATTGTTTTTGATGAATTTTTCCTGTGATGTCCAATTACAATGTTTATCTGGGTCAATGGGGGAAGTTGTCATTCATGCCACCTGCTGAACACCACTGCTATTTTTCACTTTCCTTTAAGAGATACTTCACAACTTTGTTTTTCTTTTGGGGGTGAGAGAAAAATAGAGATCTGCAGTCAGGTGCCCACACATCAGTGTATATTTTGTAAAGGGTGGGGAGAGAGAGAAAAAGAGTGCTGGTGTGTGGCGGCTCCTTACGCATAAATTATTTCCCAAGTTAGTTTAATAGAAAGTAGAACCATTAATACATAGTAAATTCCAAACTCGGTTATATTATTATCCATTTTGTTCCATTTTAATCACTGAACTTGGCAATAATCAACTAAAATGGTCCTGCGATAGAACAAGAAAAAGGAAAGTTCTAATTAATGAAAAAGTATGACTTGTTCATGATGGATTGTTAAATTATAGTTTTACTAATAGAGCAACCGGCAGAGATTACACAGTATTTTTTGATTTCACATCGATTTATCATGCAGGTCATGATTCAAAAATGAGGGCACAAATGAAAAGATAAAAAAACCAACAAAGTTTTCCATTTTACTGAAGCAGATGTGAAACATATGAGAGCATTATCATTTCTTTTATCTCCCATTTCTTTCTATGTATGCTTTCTTTTCTCACTGCATCTCTGATAAAATTGTTTTCTTCCATCTTTTCTCAAAATCAAAACAGCAGGGTGCATTATTTGAGATAATGGCAGAGCATGTAATAATGTAATCACTTGTGTATCTGTCAAAGCTAGACAGAATTAAATGAAAATTTTAGAGATTTACTGTCCCCTTCTACCAAGAAGTTATAGGGAAGGAACAGGCAAGTTATTACAGGGAATAACACACATGCTAACTTACTAGCAGAGGGACAAACAATTATAATTCTATGGGAAATTCTACTCCCCTCCACTTTAAACCTGATGATGATCATCTTTGCTTTTAAGAAATTTTAATAACTAAACATGTCATTCATATCTTTTTTTTTTTTTTTTTTAATCGTTTCGCTCTGAGCCAGGCAGTAATGCCACTGATATGCAGGGGGCTACATAAGTGTAAAAAGATTAATTAGAAGAGAGTGAGGAGTACAAACATGTTAGAAAGGAGCAATAGAAAGATGAGAATGCAGGTGTGATGACAGCTTCAAAGGTGGAAAGAAAGGAAAGGATATACGGGGTGGGGAAAGAACTAGAGTCAAGTGGTTAATAGATGAGTATTGACATTGCATTTAAATTCCTGGAGGTTGAAGCCGTCAGGAAAGCAAGAATATGGGAGCGAGTTCCACAGGCGGGAAGTGCAAGAGAAGAAGCTACAAGAGAAGAAGCTACAGGAGTAGAATTGTCGTCTGCATTTGGCTAACCTAACTGTGAATGGGTGGGACCCAGTTGCCAATCTGGTTGCACGAATAAACACCTGTTGAGGAGGCACCAGTGACTTAAGTTCATCCTCCAAGCAGAAGCCATGAAAGTATTTATAGAACAGACAAAGGGAGGTCACATTTCATTGATGGGGAAGTGGCCCAAGTCAGTACCTATCACATTACTGATTCTCCTTTGGAGCCTGTCAAGAACACTGAGGTGAACGGCAGGGGCACCTGACCATACATGGCAACAGTACTCCATGCACGGACAAATGGTTGACTTGTATATATGCAGGATGGATTCAGGCGGAAAAAACATCCTGGCCCGACACAGTGACCCAACCTTCTAAGCAGTGGATTTAGCTATGGACTTGATGTAGTGGTTCCATTTGAGATCAGAAGAGAGGGTAAAGCCGAGGAGGCGCAGTGTATTGCTCTCAGGGAGAATCGATTGGTCCATGCTTATGGGAGGAAGGAGAGGTTGCCTGTGATGATTGACAATAATAAAACAATAACAGACAAGAAAATATCACATTTATAGAAATACAATTTTTTCTTTATATAATTATATCGTCCCAAGCAAGGCATTTTACTGTCACTGTTTTGAAGGGGGTTACATAGGAGTAAAGTTATGAGAAAGAGTGACAGGTTATAGGGGTGTCAGGAAGTGGGTAAGAGAAGGATGAGAATACTGATGAGAGTGGATGGAGAAAGGAGCATGAGAAAGAGGATGCAGGTTAGTGAGAGAGGAGATGACTATTGACTTTACATTTAAATTCTTGGAGATTGTAGTTGTCGGGAAAGCAAGTATACAGAAGAGAATTCTACAGGCGGGAAGTGCAAGAAAAGAAGCTGATGGAGTAGAATTTGCATTTACAATTTATTAGTTTCACAGTAAAAGGGTGGGACATAGTTACTAATCTTGTGGCTCGAGTAAATTTACATATAGAGGCACCAGTGAGCTAAGTTCATCGGAGCAGAAGCCATGAAAGTATTTGTAGAAAATTCTTTTCACTATTGTCAAAAAGTACTCTGGTTGGGTGATTATTTTTATATAAGAGTGCATATTTGGTCACTTAGACTTATATAAGAAACTTAAGCAACATGCCTTATTGATCTAATGATGATCGACAATTTCTCCATCTTCAGTTAGACTGGGTATTTCACTAATCTGAATTACAAATCTATAAATACAGTTTAATTTTAAAGTATCAAATACTAATCTTCATTTCTACTGAATATTAGTATAAGTCACTATATACAATACTGGAGATGAAATGGTATTGAAAGTTTTTTTTTTCTTTTTAGTTCAGCATACTCTGAATGAATCCACTGCTGTCTGCACTTTGGGGGATATGTCCAGGATACTATCTTTTATTAATGCATTCTGGACTGCAAGGCTACATCCAGGGTACAGATCTTCTATTGATGCAGTCTGGTCTGGTCTGGACACACACACGGACACACACACACACACACACACACACACAGGGCACCATTCTTCTATTAATGCAGTTTAGACTAGAGGGGAGAGGAAGGAACACATCCAGGGTACCAATCTTCTAATAATGCAGTCTGGACAGGGAGAGGGGCACATCCAGTGCATGGATCTTCTATTAATGAAGTCTGGACTAGAGACACACGCAAAGGAACACCAATCTATTAATGCAATCTGAACTGGAAGAAAGGATTGCAAACATCCAGGACACCAATCTTATTTATGCAGTCTGAGCTGAGAGGCTACATCCAGGGCCTCAATCTTCCATTAATGTAGTCTGGACTGGAGGAGAGGGACAAGGTATCAGTTCTCTATTAATGCATTTTGGGCTGTGAGACTACACCCAAGACACAGATCTTTTATTACTGCAGTCTGGCTGAGAGCTCCAACACATACAGGGCACAGATTTTCTATTAAGGCAGTATGGACTCAGGGTTGAAGCCCACACATATCCAGGACATCAATTGCTTTTTAATGTTTGGGCTTGGGGAGCATATCCAGGGCACTAATCTTCTATTAAGGCTTAGGTTTGGGGACTACACTGCAGGCACCAAACTTATTCATGCTGTCTGGACTGGGGTCATACATACAGCATAGAAGTTTTCTATTAATCCAGTCTGAATTGCAGGGACACACCTGGGGTATCAGTCTTAGATTAATTACGAAATAACCAGGTAACATATAAATTTTAGAGGTCAACTTGTTACTGACACTCCAACCTGCATTTGTCATAAATGTCTTAAGGCATACGTAGATATACTAACTGAAGTGGTTTCTATCATTGTTTTTTTTTTCACTAATATCAATCATATGCTAGTTGCAATTGTTTTTATAATTTGTGTTTAAATGGTTTGTAACTTTAATGCTTATGATAGACTTCAGTCATTCAGTTAAGTGTCATATGTTTTACACGCTTGGTTGATCATGTCTCGAAAGAGACATAACTGACTGGGCAAAAGATTTTCCCCACAATAGGTTGCCATTACTTTCTGCAGTAGATTGGTTGCCAACCAAGGCTGTAGAATCTTATCTGTCCCGTTATTTGACCCATAACTGGAGGAAAGAGATGGATTCATACATTTCCCAAGGATATTTGCACATAAGTGCATGCAACAAATACAACTGGAATTCAAACTTGTTTCTCTGATTTCTTGTTCAGAGTTGATACCCACTGCACCACAATGCACACCCATGATGGACTTACAATGCACATCGAAGACACGCATCCATGACAGATTTACTAATTTCATAATAAAGAATTCTTGATTTCAAAACAATTGAACAAGTAATACTGAATTTTTCATAATTAAGTTTATCTCTAAATAAACTAGACCACATCATTTCCATATTTATATATACTTTATATTTCATTTCAATATTTATTTATAAATGGAACTTTGTGTGTGTGTGTGTCCGTTACATATAGACTCTGAAACAGCTGAACCGATTTTCTTGAACATTTACACAGTTGTACTATAAGTGTCTGCAAATGTTCTTAGCTAGGTTTTGTGTCGAGGTACCTTTGATAAATATTGAAAATCGATAATAAAAAAAAAATCAGGTTATAGAAGGAGTGCAGAAAATCGATTATATATATATATTAATAAATAAAAAGCAAGATGTTTGTGCGTGTGTCTGTTTATCTGTCTGTATGTCCTTTATACAAATCCACAATTTTTATCCGATTCTCACTAAACTTCACACAAATATTCTTTAGGCTGAATCTGAGCTCCAGGACCATGGATTAGTTTTAAAGCTTTCATTACACCCGAGCAATGCCGGGCTATACTGCTAGTATTTCAATAAAAAAGATTATGCAAAGTGTTTCATTCTTTTTTTTTTTTTTTTTTAATTATTAATGCTAGAGATATCCTTGGAACAAATTTCTTTTAGAAAAATATTGGTTTACCTACCTTTGTTACACAACATGAGTCTATATTAAAAAAATAGAGGCATTAAAAGTAAAATTAACCCCCTTCCTTAACATTTTACAATTTCTTTTCATTCTTTGTTTACAGCAGGTGTGGGTGGACGAATGGCTAACAGCATGGAAAAAAGAATCCAGGAATTCAAATTCTCAGTAATACAAACAGTTTTTATCTTATATATAAGAATGAATCCATTTCTTCTAGTTGTGAGTGGGCTCTCTCTGATTGGTTGGCAACCAGTCTAGGAGAGGACTATAACATTGAATTCTAAACTCCACAAGGAACCACACCACTGTCTTTCCCTATGAACAATCATTGCAATCATCACAATACAGCTTACAGATATAATAAAGCTATGGAGAGCTATGATCAATTATATCTTGAAGGGATATACCATATTTGGAAAAAAGAAAATGTCACATATCTGGCTAGGATTTATGACCAAGCAGTTATTTTGAGAAATGGAAACTTCAATTCATGAAAAAATTTTTTTTAATTATCAAGGACTTCATAATTATGAAGGCATGAAGTTACTTTTTCTTTTATACTTTACTAGCAGTATAGTCCAGCGTTGCTCGGGTGTAAAGAAAGCTTTAAAATTAATCCATGGTCCTGGAGCTCAGACACTTTGGACGTTGGCACCAAAGACTAAAAAGCAATAGTTGTTTCCAGTTAAAACGAAACCGTAGACTGAAAGAAAAATGAATGGATGTCAGTCAAATTTTGATTCCCTGGTATCGATTTATATATAATTGATTATCTGCACTATTGTAAGAAATGCAACCTTGAAACTTCTGAATATCGTTTCTTATGTCTTTGTCTATGAGAGTATCAATTTTGATTAAAATCGAACCACTCCTTCTATAACCTGATATTTTCGATTATCGATATTTATCAGGGGTACCTCAACACAAAACCTAGCTAAAAACACTTGCACATACTTATAGTACAACTGTGTAAATTTTCAAGAAAATTGGTTCAGCCATTTCAGAGTCTATAGGTAACGGACATACACACACACACACACAGACAAAATTCCATTTATAAATAAGTTTAGATCTAATAATTACTTGACATTTAATTCCTTTAAAGTGGATTGCTTACCTGTGCATTACTTCATGTAACCATTTAGGTTTCTTACATAAAGGCATTTCCAAATTGTGGAATTCTCCCAATTTTCTTCCAATAGTTTTAAAGATCATAGGATTGTGCAAATCTCTTCGTGAAAGACAGCGAGCCTGTAAAAAGAAAGAAATAAAAAAAGCCAAATGGATTGCTATTATTCAATTTTCTTAATATAGTCAAATTGCTATCAGCATAGACAATAGGATTTTAGAATTTTAGAATAAATTTAAAAAATAGAGCTGGATCAATCTTTAACATTAATACCCTTAGGGAAAAGAATAAATCGACTTCTCTCTTCCTGCAACTAGGTATTAAAAAAGGCAGTTAGAGCTCTTTAGCTTTGGATAGCATTTCATTTTGGGCATTAAATCAAGGATTATTCATTGCTGCTCTTACCAATACAATCTGTTATGTTATTTTCAGATGAAGGGAAAATGGGTACTGACAAGTAAACCCCGATTTCTTTGAGAGATGTTATGAAAAATAATAATTAATCATAGTACACCAATAATCAAAACACCCATGTTGCTAAAAAAATTATCATAAATTTATGCAATTTGGTATTCTCATAGTGGTTGTTTTAGTTGCATTTCAACAACCATTGTACTCTTCTTCAGGCGATTCTTGTACCTGGTAATATTCTTGAAAAGAAGCCAAAGAGTACAACAGTAAAAAAAATAATAGCATAACATGATGAAAATGAGGAGACAGGCTCAAAGAAAAAAAAAAAAAAAATGAAACTGGCGAATAATGGAAATTCTGAATTTCAAAACCCAGACAGAAATAAAAATTGTAAACACGCACACACAAAGCTTGTTTAAATAGACAATCATTAATAAAATTAGCAAGTAAATAATCCTAAAATTTCTTTATAAAATTCATAAGTGGATTTAGAGGATTAATAATTTAGTCATAGTTTAGTCATAATGTAACAAACCCAGTGGATAATGATTAATCTGATTGGAGACAAAATACTTCTTTGGTAGTTTATGTTGGTAGTAAATGACTTCATTCTATAAAGGATCCTGGGGAGAGGGTCAACATGAGAAAGAAAGATCTTCGTTGCAATACTATTTATCGCCAGTTGATATTAATCCCCAAATAAGAATATGCGCAGAAATAACACTATGATAAGCTGAGAAGGAGATGGGCTCCATTTCACTTCATTCATCGACGTTTCTGTGAACATACTAAATTATGCTAGTCTTTTATTGAACATATAATCAGGACAGGCATTGCTGCGTCAGACATACAGTAGTAGATCTTTATGCACAGAAGCAGGCAGATATGCTTAAGAGTTCTCAGCAAGTGCCATAAAATGTAGATTATACTAAACTCTATATATAGAGAAAAATTTATATAAAATATATCCCCCCCTTTTTTTTTAGGTTTTCTAACTTTTCTTTTTTCTATATTTAATTATAATTTATATTTTTTTAGTAATTTTAATTCTTTTAACTGAATTTTTAAATTAATATGAATTTTTGAAAATAATAGTAAGAGTAGTTATTTTTTCAAATTGTATTAAAATTATGATGTATAATTTATTTTTGTACTATAGATATATCCCATTATATTTTAAACTTGATTTTGGTGTTAAATTTTCCACATGTTTTTCTAAGAAAGCAGACAGGCATTAGGGACGGCTATTTCGATACATGGAGTTAAACGTTTATTTCTCTGGATACTGTTTATTTTCTTTTTATTGTATTTCTTTGTCCTTTTTCTCTTTTCATTTTTTGTTTTTGTTTTTTTCTCTTGTTTCCATTAATCAATCGTCTACTTTTTCTTTATCCTTGCTTTTTTCTATTCTTTGGGGTTCTTTTTGAATGAGCAAGAAATTTTTCATAAATAACTGTTACAAATTTCTATTCTAATTATGGACATGTGAGCATGTGTAAAAAAAGTTTTTTTTGCTGGGGGGGGGGGGGGGATTTTGAGGATCATCTGTTGTACCATTTGGGTCTGATGAGCTGCAATAATAGCATCATGATGCAGTGAATTATGTATTACCCATTGCAATTAATCAAAAATATTTTCTAAATTATAGATATAATTATGAATTAAAAATACATTGCGACATGGAAGTTTCTACGATTAGAGATTTCTATCTTGTCATCAGGCAATGTTAGATGTTAGTTGTGAAAATGAGTTACATTTAAACACAAGAAACAATAGGTTGATACTTTGACCATTAGGAATGAAAAGGAAGGAAGTATGTATTTCCTAAAAATAGAAACTACTGGCCAAATTTCGAAGTGAATCTTTATTCTGATTGGTTAAAAGGAACACACACATAAAATTTATATCTTCCCACATACATAAATACCAAAGGTGTTGTTTCTTGTATTTAAATGTAAATCATTTTCACAACTAACATTGCCTGATGATGATAGAAATCTCGAAACATAGAAATTTCTGTGCCACAATGTATTTTTAATTCATAATTATAGGATTATATTATGCTCTATAATATCTATTGTATTGAACACATTTTATAAAAAAGTAAATGCCAGGAAATTCAAAATTGTAAAACCTTGGCTCCTCTTTACCTGGATTTATATATAAGAAAAATTAAGGCAGACACGTTATTTCATGGTAAATCGGAAGTATAGGCCTAGTTCAAGCGAGCCATCGTCAGCTTCTGTCTATTTTACAAAGGATTTTATACAAATTTGTGTAAAATTCTTTGTAAAATAAAGAGGAAATAACGTGTCTGCCTTAATTTTTCTTATATTTGCTCTATATGTATTTATATACATATATATTTAGAGCTCTCTTAGAAAGTTATCCTACCACTGTATGTACAGGATACTTCTTTGGATTCTTCCATACCCACACTGCATGCTTTTATATATATATATATATATATATATATATATATGCTATTTCAGACCGCCCTTGGCCTTTCATCAGAAACAAATGATTTTAAACTAGAAGCGTCCATCACAATAAGCATCCGTCGCATGATGTAGAAAGCAATAGAGTTTGAATATTTTTAAATGTAAACCTAACTGTAATAATACTTTTAAATGTTGTTTTAAAGAAAATCTTTTAAGTGTATCTAAAAAATGTTTAACTATTGAAATATTTATAAAAATTCAAAATACCTAAGTGCCTATTTAACCCTAGCCTATATGTATTTAATTTTAAAATCCAGTATTTTTCTTTTTTTCTGCGTGAGTATATGGAACTAAAATCGGAATCTATCAGTAAACATTTGCAGTTTTCTAATGTGTGTCCTGGTTGATTGAAGTGTTCAGCTATGGGGGAATAAGAGTTGTTTTGGCGTATGCTTAGTATATGATTATTAAAACGAAATCTAAAACGGTTTCCAGATTCACCAATATATTCACTATTTGGACATATTGAGCAGAAGAGAAAATATATTTTCGCTGTCACAGGTGAGGTGGGTGTAATTTGATATTGATGTTGGATATAGAAAATACTGTATCGTTTACTAAATGTTTGCAAACTAAGCAACGAGGTTTATTGCATTTGTAATTCCCTGATAGGTTTGTATTTTTTAGATATTTGGTAAAGGTGAGGATAGCTGATAGGTTGGGTGTTTGTTTCATTGCCTTTATAGGTGGTTTATTGAAAATGTGATTTTTTTGTTTGATTGGAGGTTCTTGTAATCATTTTATTTATATATATATATATATATATATATATATATATATATAAAAATGGAACTTTATGCTCACACACACAAAGAAGTGTTTAAAGAATGGTTTGTCCATTGACACTGCAATTGTTTAAACTACCTTCCATCCTTGACAATGTTATTTTAAAAAGCAAGGATTGGAACTGTAGTAAAACCTAAAAATATGAAAGTGAATTTATACATATTTTGTTCTTGATAAGTTACAACAAGAATATTAAATAGTATTAGATTGTAAATATTTAATTATTCTTGTACATAAACAATGTTCTAAAAACTAATACAATGCAATATTTATCATTTACAAATCTATAAAGAAATAAATTTGAAATTTTTTTTTATTGATGGATTTGTAAATATTTTGCTAAATTACTAAAATACGTGGACTAATTATAAAGTGATCTTTATACTGTAATGAAAGTTATGACATAAAAAGATTCAATCTTACCATAGTAACTTCAACACAAATTCTTTTCCTTTATGTAAGCTTTCATTATTTCCCTTAAAGAAAGAAGCACCTTATTGCTTCTCTTTGGCAGAGTTCAACTGCCAGCAATAATTCTTAAGCAGATAATTTAAGAATTGCTTTTTCTAAAATTGACCACAGGTAAGTGAAACTGTTAAAAAGGAAACCCTAGATAAAAAAAAGCACTTGGCAAAGAGTCCCCAAAAATGCAAAAAAAAAAAATTGTGTGTGTATGTGTATCTCCAAAGAAAAGTGACCTAAGGTTTAAAATGGGGGAAAAAATTTTTTTTCTTTATTTTAGTTTTAATTTCAAGCTAATAGATTAATTTTAATATTTCCAGTAAGCAAAATACTTGCTGTATTCAAAAATTTTAATTAACTGGAATGATTTAATTTTTTTTTTCTTAATTGATCATAATGGCTGATTTTAGTGTCATCAGTATAAATACAGCATTGACAACTGATGAATGTCAAGTGATAAAAATTAGGGACAAGGTAAATCTAGGGAAGGGGCACTGGTTGATACACACATTTATATAGCAAGACCTAGAGGAGTGACCATTCAAGATGTTGGTTAAAATAACTTTTTTTTTTAAATTTTTTTTATTTATTATTAGGCTACAGACTTATGAATCTATGAAATGTATCACAATTAAGGTTTGGTAATTGACTGGTATAAGCATTTATTAAGGATTCAAATAAATTAAACATCACCATTTAAATTCTGATAACATAAAAGTTGAATCAATAAGTCTGTGTAGCCTGGCAGTTCTTAAATAATTATCTAAAATGTTCACTCAATAATTTTAGATGAATGTGATTAAGATTCAGTAATGAATCAAGTGCACTGAGAAGCCTTTATATAAATAAATAAAAAAGGAAAAATAATTTATTTACAAGAGTGCTGAAAATTCATCATCACCTTACTTCCTAAAATATAAAAAAAAAAAAATCTGAGTTTTTGTTCTTTTTTTTAGGAAAGTGAAGTATTTCTTGGTTATGATAAGAACTTTTCAGCACCTCCTCATGCTACAGTCAATATTATTATTTAGTCCTCCACCCTTTTAAAGAGATTACTTGTGAAGGGTTTTTCTTTCTTTTTACTGTGAATTTAGTATCTAAATCACTAACTTTGATAGTGAAATTCGGTAAAAGAAACCAGAAAGGTACAGTATCTTACACATTATTTGTTGAGCTTTTCTTTTCAATAGTCAAGTGTTTAATGCTGAGGGAAAATCTTTCAATTTTTTTAGAACTTTGGAAATTAAAATGGAAGAGCCAGGATAAACCCTTCTTTTTATACAGATGTGACGCCACTCATCTAATCACTTCCCATTTAGAAAATTTATATAAGTGATAGTTTTGCTGACAAGATAAAATTTTAAATTTAAATCATTTATCTGCTTGTTTAACATATTTACATTTACTAGAAAATTTATTCAGTTTAAATAAAGGAGTTATTTTTATGACTTCAAAAAGGCTACACATTTTGTCTTAGGCTGTTTTCCTATTACCCAGGTGTTGTTGTCAGACAAAAGGAAAACTAACCCTGCTGACATGTATTTCAATTTCATTTTGTGCATGTATGTCTGCATATATAATTCAATGAGACCTAAAAATATTTTTACAAATTTCTTAAAAACTTTAAAAATTAATTCTATTTATCCTGAATAATTTCCAAAAAGTTCAATAAAATCTGATTTCTTCTTTAGGGTTTAAAAATAATATTTTTTTCCCTTGTCTCCTACTTTATGATCTTATTGTACAGCCTGTAGTAGAGTTGTCCAGACTAAAGTGAGAGGGGAAATGTATTATTCCAATGTCTTGTTTTCAATTAAATTAAATTTTGTGTATGTGTGTAAGCATACACTTACATTAAATGATACAAGTACATAATCTACTCATGCATATATATGTGTATGTTCATGCAAAATCATACGCAGATATGTCTTCTTTCATAATGCATATTTATAAACATTAATTATCACAATGATTAATTATTTTTTAAACATTGTCATACCATGATGGCTAATGAAAGAGTGCAGAGAGCTCAAGAGAGACTACTTTGTAATTAGCAGTTAATAGACCTGGAGTTATTTCCTTTGAATTTAATTTCTTTAAGTTAATTTAGACTTAGTTGGCTTTCCAAGTTAGAATATTTTTGAAGGTACCTAAATTATACTCTGACAAGTATGCCTGTGTCGTCAAAAGTGACAACAAAATATATCGACATGAAGTCTAAAATGACAGCAACATGTATATTGATATACCTACTAAAACAAAAACAAAATACAAATCCCTGAGTGTAACAAGAAGAAAATATGTATGTGTAATATATATATATATATATATATATATATATTAGTCATCCACATACAAGCCTGTTTCACTGTATCACGGCTCATCAGTGTGGCTAGATGCATCCACTTGCTTCTGAGCCATTTTAAAAGATGTTTTAATGAACTGAACTGACACTGCCTTGCTATTGACTCTCTCTATGAGCATGACAGGAGGGAAATATATTGTAGAAATGAATTGACCATTTTATTTAAACATCGAAAATATTTTTGTTTAAAATTTAATTAATGACAATTTTTCATTTATAATTTATGCTCGAATATAACTTAAAAATTATTTTACTAAAATAAATGACCCACACAATACTTATTTGGTTTTCTTAATTACAATATACCTTAATATACCATAATTAATTATAATTTTAATCTAAACATTTCAGCCACTTTACTCATAAGGTACTACAAAATCTAATTAAAAAAAAAACAAAAAACCCCTAAAATCCAACCTGGTGTTAAAAATTATTGTCTACCCATTTAAATAATGAGTGGTCCCACTATGTATCTTACCCAGACAAAATTAAAAATGACATGCCTTGACATCAGGTTATTCTACTTCCTTTCGTGACCCAAATCTTCAACTTAAATGTTCAGTTCATTCGTGTTGGGTGTGCATTGAGCACTTTTTCGAACTACTATATGCTGATCCAACCAACCGCTATTTGGCTAGTGTATGTGTGTGTATATATATATATATATATATATATATATATATACATACACACACACACATACACACAACAGCCTTTATCATAATAGAGAGGATGTCCTTTTCTTGCTGTGCTATAGTAACAAAAAAACAAACACTAAAACTCGATCATTATAACAGATTTCCTTTATGATACAACAAATTCTGCAGCTCATCTGGTCGATCTGCCACCCAAATTCAATAGTTAGTTTGGCATAAACAGACAATTTAAGATTACATTCTAAATGTCTTGTAAAGACACTGTCTATAAATTTTGAAAAAACTCATTATCATTCTATTACTTGCTTGGATCATTTAACTCATTCGCTGTACGGTAAATGTTTGCAGAAAGAAGAGCTCATCTTATTCTTTCTGGGATAAAATCTAAGTAACAAATAACACAGCTGGAGAGTACGAAAATTGAAGAAAGCAGCATATATTGACTGGTCGAACCCATGTAGATGTCAAGTGAAGTGAAACAAGAGAATCGGAGCACATCGCCTCTGTATAATGTTATGTTGGGTGAATACTGATAAGAGTATTGTCTGCTGTGTGTGTGTATTGCTAGGAATCATCTGAACCAGTCAGGATATTAACCCCCATTCTTTTGATTTGTTTTGTTTTTTCTCCAGAAGGGGGGGGGGTCACTCTTTGTCTTTAAAGATTGTAATTCTGAAAAGACTTAAATAAAGCAACTGCAAATGCCATAACAGCAATATTTGATTGATTAAATTTGTTTCTTTCAACTGCCTATCAACCTTTTAAAATCATAAAATATTTTTAGATTGTTACAATTATTTGAAGAAAATGATGTATCAATACAAGTCTTACTAGTTAACCCATATCTCGGGAAGAAGAGGTGAATTCATACCTTTCCCAAGGGCATATGCGTGTAAGTGAACATATTGAGTTCGAATGGAATTGGAACTCAGCTCTCCAAATTCTAATTCTGAACCATTATCCATTACACCACCTGCATATACAAGCCTATAGTAACTGGTATTCTGAAATGGTCACCCATCAAGATGCTGACAAGGTTTGATGTTGCTTAACTTTGATGATCTGACAAGAACCGGTGTTTTAACATAAAATGGGTGTAAGCCAAAACACAGAAAAAAGCAATACAGAAATAAATTCACTTGTCTAAACAAGTCATGATATGGTAAACATTTTAGAAAAAGACATAAAATACAATATTTTCTAAATTTAATGCTCAAAAATATTTTTCCATCGAGCACACACACACACAGCTCAGACCGTACAAAGAACAATACTTACAGGAATGTATTCTTCAAGCCGGCCATCTGGGAAGGCACCAAACAACTTTGGACCAAGACATTTCTCTGAGAGAATAGCAAATATCACTGAATTTCTCACAACAAAACCAGCACTTGTCTTAGCAATATGGCCGTAGACTCTGAGGAGTACTTTTCGAGGTTCATCTGGTCTCATCACAGGATAATGGGGAGGTAAGGAACAGATGTACAAATAGTTTGTCAAGCCACCACTGCAGCAAAGAGAAAGAGAAAGAAGAAAAAAAAAGATATCAGTTTTGTTTTTGAAACAATAAAGAAAAGCAATCAAAACTGGGGTGGGGGGAATTAGTATGAAAGATGTTCAGGCAAATGGAACCAATCCAGGTTTGGTTGACTTGTTTTACTTTAAACGTTAAAAGAAAATCTGACTGAGCAACACTTTTAAAACTTTGAAAGCAAGACTTTTGCTGAACTTAATTTCAAATCATAAAAATGTTCTAATTTTTTAAATTATGTACACTACTGGCCATAATTATTAGATCACCCCAGTGTTTTAAAAAATTATGTATTTCATACTATTTTTTAGTATTTATTAACAAGTGAATAATTGCAAATGAAAATAGAATGGTTCTTTTGTTAATACAGCACAATAACATGTGCAACAAATGAATTTATAAATATTTAATAATTACCTATATTGCAGTTTCATCAAGGAAAAAATGAAGTAAATTTAGGGTGATTGGGACAAGTTCATCTTTGCTTCCTTGCCTTGTAAAATTTTGCAAAATCATAATAAAAGATCCATTCTATTTTCATTTAGAATTATCCACTTAAAAATAGTACGAAATACATCATTTCTTTTAAAAAACTTAAGTGGCCTAATAGTTATGGCTGGTAGTGTACATTCCTTGTTTTCTATTAAATACTTTCTTTTTAATCATTTCCCGTACCCCAAGCAAGACAATAAAGCCACTAAGACACACAGGGGTTACTGAGTAAAAGAATAAGAAAAACATTATGAAGGACTGAAAACAATAAAAGAACAATCAAAGAGGCAGCAGATTTAAATTTTTGAAGATCATAGTTGGTTGGAAATCAAGGCACTAAAAGAGAGTTCCACAGGCAAGAAAAACTGTTAGCAAGGAGCCTACAGTTATATCTAGCTATTTCAACAGTAAAATGATGAGACCTTATTGACAATCTAGTACTGTGCTTAAATTGATAAAGTCTAGGTATCAAATAGGAAAGTTCACCAGAACAATCACCATGAAATGTGTACTATGTTATCGTTTTTTTCAGTATTTTAAAGAAATATTAAACTTCAGTTTTAAATTGGTTACTATTTCTTAGCATGGAATAATACGGCCTGGTTATTTCCATTAACACTTTGACAATCTCCGAGATATTGACTTCATTTTAATAGCATTTCCTCAAATGGAATTGAGATTTTAATGTAAAATATTTAGTGTGTGATCTTATATCATGCCCCAACTATCTAGATTTTTCAAAGAGTCTGGTTAAAAAAAAAAAAATTTGACCTACCCTACTGGTGAGTCACCTCAGTGCATCTTTATGTTTGTATATTTATTTAACTTAAACTATTTCAATTCCAAAAAATGCTTCATAAAACTTTATTGCATCAATGATTACGTTTATTGTATTTTTGGTGTGTATAAAAAAACTCACTTATTTTGAAGGAAAGGTTTGGAAAGAAAAAAGTTAGTCGTATTTTAAAGATTTTGAATGAAAAAAAACTAGTATATGTCATTCTAAAAGAGCCCAAGGAAAAGAAAAAATACCATAAGAAAAAAAAAGGGGGGGGGGAATTTACTACTATTATTTAGTTTGGTTCAAAACGTACAAAATTCTCATTGCTGACCAAAGAAATGTTATCCTCTAATCCCATCCATTGCATCATTGATTCCACATTTCTTAAACGACAACTTTGTTTCTGAAAATTCCTCACTCACTCACTTACATGCAAACCTAAGCAGGTATCAATCTTCTTTTGTCCTGTAGGGCTTATATGAAAAACTTCCTGCTACATTGTTATTTTGTTCTTTCTTCAGTAAAGATTTAAAACCTTTAAGAAAAACAAAGTAAGTATATATAGGATGTGCATTGTGGCGCAGTGGATATCGGCTCGGAACAAGAAACCGGGGAGCCGAGTTCAAATTCCAGTTGAATCCATTGTATTCACTTACGCACAAATACCCTTGGGAAAGGTATTAATCCGTCTCTTCCTTCCAGTTATGGGTTAAATAACAGGACAGATTGGGTTCTATAGCCTTGGCTGGCAACCAGCTTACCGGCAGAAAGCAATGGCAACCTACTGCGGGATAATCTTCTGCCCAGTCAGTCATGTCTCTTTCAAGACATGATCGCCCAAGCGTATATCACGTATGGCACTTAACTGACTGAAGTATATATGATGTAAGCAAATTTTGGAGTAAAAAAGCATCTTGTACACTAAAAGTTTCCTTATACTGTGGAAGTACAAGTTTGTAATAATACTAGTTTGATAACATAGCAACACCATTAAGAAAAGTATGATATCATTCATTGTTTTTTAATATTTCTTTTAATCTTAATTTCAAGGTTGTTTTTATTGCAGCAACTCAAACCATCATTCTATATCAAATACTAAATTAATATTATACTAAACAGTATAGCTTGGAAATTAAGACTAAATTCTTACATCTCTTTTGTCTCAAAGCCTATCTTACTATCCGTGTTTTATCTAACCAACTAAACAATGAATACTTTTATAGTTAACAGAAGGTTATATTTAACCATATTTACCTTATTTTACTTCAATCTATTATGGTTGAGGATGTGCAGCTGGTGTAATGAATAACAGCTCAGAATGAGAAATCAGAAAACCGAGTTCAAATTTCAACTGAGTTGGTTATATTCACTTATGTGAAAATAGAAAAGTGGAAAGGTATGAATACATATCCTCTTTACCCAACTATGGGTTAAATAGCAAAGTAAACTAGGCTCTTTGGATGTGGTTTGTAATCAGCCTAGGAGAAAGACAACTCCATCCTGTAATGGCATGCTGGGTGTTGTGACCCCATACACCTCAGGAAGTCTACAGGGACTTGAGTGTGTATGTGATTATGGCTGTAAAATGATACTGAGTAGTTGTAATGGAAAACAATAATCCACTTCTTCCCTCCAGTTATGGGTTAAATAATAGGACAGATTGGGTTCTCTAGCCTTGGCTAGCAACCAGTCTACTGCAGAAAGCAATGGCAACCTACTGAAGGATAATCTTCTGTCCAGTCAGTAATGTCTCTTTCGAGACATAATCGCCCAAAGTGTGTATCACGTATGGCACTTAACTGACTGACTTTAATAATAGCCGACAATGCTTCATCAAATAAAAAATTAGAAATTTAATAATCGTTACCACTTATTACTGAAATCTTAACCTCACCATGTCTAAGGTCAACCATTATTATTCCTAGATATCCTCATAAAATGCAGTTCTTATTTTCACCTTTAGTGACTCTTGGATTTTGTATCGAGGTGAACAATTAGTAAAGAAAAAAAAAACTACCAAACAAGAGACATGTTAGTCATATATCTACAATTCTTAAAATGAATTTTGTCCAATGGGGCGGGGGGGGCGATTACTGGACCAATTTTATTTACCTTTTATTCAGTGCAGGCGTTATTGTCAAAACATTTTTTTGATAAGTCACCAGGTTATGTTATGACAGGTTTCACTGGCTTGTTGTTCATAACTAGAAATTAATTTCACAGAATATACCCATCTCCCCCAAACTTTGTGGTGACATTTTTCTTTGTATGAGCTTTTATTTATTTATTTTTAATCCTGTGGTCTTTTCCCATGAACTTTCTTGTTTAATAATGTCAGTTTCCAAACTAAATTTAAAGCAATACTATACGGCATATATATATATATATATATATATATATATATATATAGATAGATAGATAGATAGATATATTGCTTTAATCATTATTGTCGCTGTAATTTAGAATCCCTTTCTTCAAAAAAAAATACTTCCACACACATTTATGATGCAAACAAAGAAACAAAGATTCAGGAATATATAAAATTTACTTCAGATATGTAAATATATATCATATACAATAACTTGATTTAAAGATTTCATTCATTTGTGCAAATAAAAAGACTGAAATTAGTATTTCCTGTTTTTCTCATCATTCAAAAAATGCAGAGAGAGAGATCAGTCACTTATCAATATAAAATGCAATAGTTGTTTTTGTTGGATATAAATGCCTTCAATACCTGCTCCTGCATAAGACTAATGTTGTTTATGAATTTATCTGGAAATTTCTGTAAATAACAAACAATAGGTCTTATATAGGTTACACTAAAACCACTCTTTCATGCAGACTTACTTGCCATTTATACAAACAAAGTGCTATTAGTCAGCCCCACAAAACCTATAACATTATACAGCTGCTTACAAATAACACCAAAATAGTTCATGAAATGCAATGTGTAACTTTATCTGTCAGTTAAGTGCTATACATGATACATGCTTGGGCGATCATGTCTTGAGAAAAACATGACTGAGTAGAAGATTTTCCCGCAGTAAGTTGCCAATACTTTCTACAGTAGACAAGTTGCCAACCAAGGCTATAGAACCCAATTAGTCCTGCTATTTAACCCATAGCTGAAGGCAAAAGAGAGAGTAATACCTTTCCCCAAAGGTATTTGCATGTAAGTGAATACAACGAATTCAAATTCAGCTGTTTAATTCCTCGTTCCAAGCCAATATCCACTGCCACACAACACACATCCTTTTATACTGCTTTTATTTGCATAGCACTTTTACAGAGTACACAGCTACTACAGTGATTTTAGGAAGAATACACCTACACTCAGATTATAAATAATTTTTTTATTTTTATTTTAAAATCATTTCACCCCAAGCAAGGCATTCCACTGCCACTATTGCACTTGGGGCGACATAGGGGAAGGTAAATAGAAAAAGTGGTTAGATATAGGAAATGTCAGAAGGGAGGTGATAGATAGTTGGGTGGGTGGGAAGAGTGTTTGAAAGAATGGAAGTGAGTTAGTTTGTTAGGAGGTGTCTATTGACCTTACTTTTAAACTCCTGGAGATTGTAGCCATCGGGGAAGCAGTCATGTGGAAGGGAATTCCACAGTCGGGAAGTGCGAGAAAAGAAACTGTTGGAGTAGAAGTTGTGGTTACATTTTATCGGTTTCACTGTAAAAGGGTGGGATCTAGTTGCTAATCTAGTATCTTGTGCAAATTCGAACCTAGGGGGCACCAGTTATCTAAGTTCATCGGAGCAGAAGCCATGAAAGTATTTATAGAAGAGACACAGAGAAGCCACGTCGCGCCGGTGAGAGAGAGACTGCAGGCGGTCTGCTAAGTTGGTATCCTTGTCGAGAAGCCCAAGGAGAATAGCAGGGGCACCCGACCAGATATGGCAATGCCAATTCATGCATAAATGATCCCATTATTTTATTTAATTTTTTGCATTGTCCCGTAACCTGGTGGATTAAAGCATTGGTCTGTAAATTTGATAACAGAGTAATTGGGAGTTCAATTCCTAGGCTAGGTAGTGCATATTCAGACACATAGGAAACAAGATGAGCAATAATTGAACAGTACTAAAAAATAATAGACAAGTTTACCCTAGACATGGACATTTGAATAAGACCAATTGATGCCCAGAGTGTGTCTCAGTGAAAATTAATGGTGCTGAAGCATTGCTCCTGTCTGAGGTGGATGCTCCAAATCTTGGTTTACGAGAGATCAACAGTTGCCCATGCAGCACATCTTTCTCCATACCACCAATGTTGTCTGAGGAAAGGGTAGATACCAATAAAACTTGGCACCAGTATTGTTGCAAGAGTTGCCAGAATGAAATTGAACATCAAACTGTTTCTGGCTTTGTCCTCAGGGTTTCCCATGATTGAATATATTTAAAAGGCAGCAGTGGTTTAAAATAAGTTTTCCTTCTCTTATATGGAAGTTAAGACTTATATAAAATTGGTCATTAGTTTTTTTTTTTTTTTTTTGTTTAATGGAAGTTACCAATCTAAACTTATTTATAAATGGAACTGTGTGTGTGTGTGTGTGTGTGTGTGTGTGCGTCCATTACCTATAGATTCCGAAACGGCTGAACCGATTTCCTTGCAAATTTACAGTTGTACTATAAGCGTCTGTGAGTGTGCTTACATAGGTTTTGTGTCGAAAAATATCGGGTTATAGAAGGAGTGGTCCAATTTTAATAAAATTTGATACACTCATAGACAAAGACATAAGAAACGATATTCAGAAGTTTCAAGGTTGCAGTTCTTACAATAGTGCAGAAAATCGATTATATATATATATATATATATATATATATATAAATATAAATAAGGCAAGATGTTTGTGTGTGTGTCTGTTTATCTATCTGTATATCCTTTATACAAATCCACAATTTTTATCCAATTCTCATTAAACTTCACACACATTCTTTAGGCTGAGTCTGAGCTCCAGGACCATGGATTAGTTTTAAAGCTTTCATTGAGTAACAAACAGGCTATACTGCTAGTTATATATATATGTTATGAATCAGAATGAAGATTCATTTTGGGACTTGGCTTAGAAGAATTGTAGCAGATGAGAAATTAATTAAAATCAACCTTCTTCACTTTTACAAAAATTCACAACGATGTGTGAAATTCTGGGTTTTCAGAAATAGAAAAAGGATTAACCATCTGCTTAAAGGAAAAGTCAAAACCAGATTTCGCAAGTAGGTGTTAAAATGATTTTTGATCAATGGGAGCAACTTGTAAAACTTGGAGGAACTTGTGAAATTCAAAAGGTCTATATAAATGACCTCTGCTTCAGTCAAGAATCAGAGATAGGAGCAGTGAGAGACACCACTAAAATGTAAGCTTCAGGTCAACTCAGACATTATCCTCTTTCTCCTTATCTATTTCAACAATTATGACTAGAACATTTGTACAAATTCTTGATACCTTAACTTTCTCAATGCACATTAACTCCTACAACTCATGTTATTCTTTCCTTTTAATAAATGAATAATTTTAAAATGCAAAATATATATTTTATTCTTCTTATGCTATTCCATACAATTCCAAATATTCCAACCTGCCGACAACCAACCTTCTGATGATTATAACTCTGCATAAAACTTGTAAACTGTACAGAGTTCGGTTAAGTCTGACAGAAGGCTAAAACAAAGAAACATTAACCAGCTCCCTATACTACAGAATACATACTAACCAACTTTTTCTCTTTTTTCCTCTCTCATCCTACCCTTCTCAACAGTCAAGATGTTAACCTGCCTTTAACCTGATCTTATTTTCCCTTTTTTCCTCTCTTCTTCCTTTAGTTTTATTGCTTTGATGTGATATTCTCATTTAGTACCAAAGCTGTATTTTTCACTTTCTTATTTTTGGTCTATTTGTTGTAAGGCTTTTTTTTATAGAAAGAAAATTTTTTTTAAATCATTTTATGTTTCAATTCATTTTGATAGTTCGTCAGTAATTATTTTCCTTAAATACTTGTTGGTTATATGCAGGTTATTTCATTTAGATTTTATCAATTCTCTAATGTGAACAATTTGCAATGTCTACATATGATATTTATCTCATTGCGTTTATTTAATAGATTTTTATTCTTAAGTGATTTAATAATAGTTTTTCTTATGAACATAATGAACTCGTTCATTTAAGGACTTACATGTTTACCTTTTAGTGAAAAATACAGCCTTGGTATTAAATGAGAATATCACATCAAAGGCAATAAAATTAAAGGAAGAAGAGAGGAAAAAGAGAAAATGATAAGATTAGGTTAAAGGCAGGTTAACATCTTGACCAAGGAGGGAAAGGAAGAAAAGAGAAGGGTAGGATGAGGGAGGAAAAAAAGAAGAAAAAAAAAGAGAAAAAGTTGGTTAGTAGGTATTCTTTGGGGCCAAATTCCAAAATGAATCTGCTCTGATTAGTCAAAAGAAACACATGTGAATTTTATATCTTCCCACATACATACACAGCAAACCAAAGGTTTTTGTTATTTAAAACATTGCATGATGAGAATCTATCTCGAAACATAGAAATTTCTGTGTTGCAATGTACAATTGATTCATAACTATATAATTATATTAAGCTCTATAATATTTATTATATTGCACACTGTTCATAATAAAATAAATGCCGAGGCACTCAAAATAGTAAAACCTTGAGTCCTCTTCACCTGGAATTATATATAACAAATTTAAAAACCCACAGAAACTAATGACCAAAACACAATGAAAATTCAAAACATTCTGCAAACAATATTACAATAAAGAGAATTTATTACGTAAAAATATCAAGATACATTATTCTGTATTTTGCTAGAATGCATGCCCAAGCATGTTTATAGATATTTAAGTTACAATAAAGTAAATCTATTTTGGTTATACACAAAAAATATTGAACAGTGTTGATTTTTTTTTAACCTGTTGAAACCTATATATTTTAATCAATTCACCCCAAGCAAGGCTACTCACTAATAATGCCACGATGCAAGTAACTGCTGAGAGTGAAAGTGAATAAAAAAACTTTGTAATAAACCAGAAACTCATTTCTAAACAGAACAAGGAATAAACCTCTACTCCTGTTCAAAAGAACAAGGAGGAGGAGAGTGAACCAGATGATAGGTAAATCTATCAACAATTAAAGAGAAAAATTAAGTGAATAAAATGTCAGTTTTATAGAGTTGAAGTAAACTTTAGAAGGAACTGGAAACCCAATACTAAGCAGGAGACAAGGGATCAACCCCCACTCTTTGTCAAAAGACTGAGAGGAGTGTAACTGGGACAATAGAAAATATATGAATGCAAAGGATTTGAAGATTTAGAATTTACAATGCAAACATACAAATACACAAAAATACAGGAATATTTAAAAGGGCTACAATTTTCCTCAACAAGATCAACCAAAGTAGAAGAAAAAAAAATTTGTGGTCTTTTGCTGTGTAACAGTTGAAGGAATAAGGTAGCGGCATATGTAACATTACAAAGTGTCAACACTAAAAAGAATTATGCAGTCTAACACGGAAGGGCAATATGGCTGCTCATATGAGCAACTTTGTACTCGTCATTTGCTGCTCTTCAGTGCTGACTTTGTTCTATTATTACAAAGGCTGTTTTAAAATAGGGAAAAATTATCTCAAAACTTCCAAGTATTGCACAATGGCAAGAGTTGTTATAACAATCTCAGATGTAAATCGAATAAAATTGTTCATGTGACCAACTTTCTACTGACCATTTACTACTCTTCAGTGCTGATTTCATCTGTTACACAGTTTCAAACTAGTAAAGTTTCCCCAAAAATGTCCAGAATAGTGTCTCAGCAAGTGGGATCAGGTCTTAAATCATGTCTACTTCTCTGGGGGTATAATCACTGAAAATAATTACACAGCTAAACGTGTATGATGAATAAGGTTGCTCATATGAGCAACTTTGTACTTGTCATTTGCTGGCCTGTTCTGTTAAAACAGTTCTCAAAGTGTGAAAATTATCCAAATATCCAGAAAAAATATATCAGCAAGTGATCAAGACCCATTGTCCAATGAGTTAGGAAAAAAAAAAAAAAAAAAAAGTTAAATAAATAAATAAAAAGTCAACATTTCATAAGCAACTGCAATAAAATAAAAATCAATATCCAGAGTTTGTTCAAACTATATTATAAAAAGTGGATGGAGGTACCAGAATCATATCAGAAAATCAACTGGCCACCTGTTTTTCAATTTAATTCATCTTTGATAATTTTTCAAGTTATTATGGGATTAACCAGAGGTTTTCTGCATTTTACATAAAAATAGTTTAATCACATGCTATTATTTAGACAATTTTTATTGGATAGGATCTTTTTGAACGTATGTTATTAATCCAATTAATGGATATCTATTTACAGTCTGCATTTCCTGCATTTGTTTTGTGATGTTGAAAGATGCATTTTCAGTGGGGTTTTTTTTTTTGTTTTTTATTGAACATTTTTTCTTGGTGTTGTGATATAAAGAAAATATATGTAGAATATTTGTGGTGTTATGTAACAAGGTAATGACTCTGAAATGGACGTTTTATAAGTAGAAATGTAAAAATGGTGCTTTGAGGGTTAAAATTTAAATAAACAGAAACTTAAAGGATAGTTTAGCACATTCAAATTTGGCTTCAAGCGGACACAAACCCTGGACCAGAAATTGAAAGAAGGAAATGAGAAGCCATGTTGACAGCTGATAAAGTTAAATATATTTTCAAGTGCAGATACTGATCAGAAAGTAACTTTGACCATAATGGAATTGATGTGCTGGTAAGTGGCACTTTATTAGTTTATTTTATTAATTGTTTTAAATGAACTCCACCATGGAGGTCACAGTATTTGTTTGAAAGGGGATTAGTACAAGTTTTGAAAATTGATAATGATGAAATTTGAAGCTGAGGATGAGAGAAACCAGAGAGAAACCAGATGTCCCTTTTCTGCAAATTTTATAATTATTTTGCTTTTCTGGGGAAGGAATTCTTCACCAGTAAGAAAGCCACCTAGTTAATTTAAGGGAATATGGAAATAATACTGTGAGTGATGAGTGTTATAAATTGTCATTTGTTTATCCAGTACACACATATTCAATATATAGTAGCCTAAGCATAATTTCCTAGAAGTTAAATTATGTAGATTTTTTTCTCTCTTCATATCAAATGCATATTAATATTAAGTTTACAGAACACATTTAGATTGTTTGTCAAAGAACTTTTCTTCCCCTCAAGTCGACCACCAACATTTGACTATAACCAATCATCAGAAGGAAAGGGTTACTATACTCTGCAGGAGATTGATATTATGCAGGGAAATAATGAGATAATTTGGGTTTGACTACTAATGATTGTCATCAGACTGGTAGAGGGCTTAATCTGTTCATGTGAAGTGGGGACCAGAGAAATCCTCCAGCATTGTTGGCACTTGATACAGTTGGGTGATACTAAGGAATTCCCCAATTCACCGTTATAATTGAGTGCCGCAACAAGAATGAAACAGAGTTTAAAAACTCAACACTACTGCGAGTATTTTAACATGAATCAGCATTTTGAAAAAAAAAAAAAAAAAAAAATGCTAACCACTACATTCTGAAGAGTGGCCCGAAAAACTTGTTCATATTCAAGATCAAATATGCATTATTGAAAAACTAAGCATTTTAAATCTAAACATATTTTTTTGCTTTCTAACCAATAAAGGTAACCTATTTTATAACACATATTAATGCCACATGTCGCTGATGGCTAAGAGTTGTTTTTCTTCTACTCTCTTAAGGGAACAGTCATATATATTACATTCACATATTTTTCCTCTTCAAAAGTAGGAACATATTTGAACTCATACAGTTTCATCTTATCCACCCCACCATACAGTCATCAAGTTTTGTGATAACATACTTGACAACCTAAATATAAAAAACAGTTTCTCTATGTAGGGGAGAGATAAAGGGACACTTAAAACTAATATTTAATGCTGTTTACTTGAAGCTCAGTAAATATCAAATTTTTTTCCTTTTTTTTTTTATTATATATTTATAATGCCCTATTTTTGTTAATGTCATGCCCTTTCATAATTAAACATGCTCACGACTCTCCCCAAACTTTTTTTTATTTTGAATTATCTGGAAATTGCCAGGCATTCTTGAGAAAGTGGAATGGTTTCACAGTTTGGAATTCAGCTTTCCTTCTCTTAGACTTGCTACCAAGGCTAGAGTCCAGTCTATCCAGCTATTTAACCTATAACTGAGAGAAAAGACATTTATGCCTTAAGGATATGTGTGAAAGTGAATGCTACTGACCAGGCAAAATTTGAATGTAGCTTGTCAATTCCACTGTTTGTGCCAATATCTGTTACACTGTGTAACACTAAATGTAGCATAATTAATAGAATTAAAACACAGATATCAGACTTTATAAATATTAGGGTGCTCAGAAAGTAATAGTGTCTTGCCAGAAAATATATACAGATAAATGAAAGATAAATTTGTTTAAACATTAATTCATCAAAAATGTAATCGCCTTCATTTTCAAAGACTGCAGACCAATAGGAAAGCAAATTTTCAATAATTCCATGTTAAAAAAATACTTGATTTCTTTTTGTCTAAAGGTTTTCATTGATCAAGTTGCTGGCAGTAAACATTTTCAGTGATGATCCTTCCATATCCCACCAGCTCATAATGGACAACAGCTCTTATATTCCAGACAGAAAGCAAGGGCTTCTGGAGATGGAGACTTCGGATTGGTAATGGTTTCTTATTTTGTAACTACTGCGAGTTTTGTTTTCTGCTGATATGCAAAACCTATAACAATGTGATTGAAAGGAGGGAATTCCTGGTTAAAAGACTGGTGCAGACTGTAAAACGTTGTTTGCTTTTCAATTAAAATCTCATGAGGAAACCAAATTCTCTCTTTGCAAATTTTCCAATTAAAATCTGAAATGCACTATCAATAACATGCTGTTTGACAGAAGAGATGATAATCCAATTCTAGATACTTTTTACCAATCAACCTTGTTTGGTTGACTAATAATTCATAGTAAAATACACAATTACTTTCCCAACAAGCCAATATAACAAGCTTAACTTGAAAAATCAGCATATAAAATTTTTAATTTCAGCTAAACCTGAACTGCAGTTACCAGGGAAGTAAATTAACTTAACTAACAAAGAGATGGGCAACTGTCAATATATATTCCCAGAAAAGATTATTTTATAATTAAACAAAATTGTATACAAAGTTAGAAACTTTCATTACTATATGCAAATCTTTATAGGAATAAATTACTAAACAGCGTTTATTTATAAAACTTTCAAATAACATTCATTTTCTACGGCTTAACCCATTGCAGGTTAGTTAAAGTCAGATAATATCTTTTGATTTTAAGAATATATTTTTTTTTAGATAATAATGGTTTAGTGATACAAGTCTTACTAATTAACCCATAGCTGAGGGAGAAGCAATAGATTCATATCTTTCCCAAGGGTATTTGCGTATAAGTGAATATAAGAAACAAAATAGGAATTGAAATTCGTCTCCACAATTACAAATTCCTAGTCTTCATCTGTTACGTCACCCACACATCAGAACTTAAAGCATTTGGCATTCTCAAGTGATCACCCATACAGGTACTGACCAGTTTTGAAGTTACTTAACTTGGGTGATCACCAAATAACAGCAAACATTCATTTGACTTAAAAGACGTACACACAAACACAGCTGCAAAGCTTGGTGCAACGAAGCCATCTTAAAACCGAGACATAAAAGATAGAATGTATTTAAGCTGAACTTTGAAGTTATTCGGTAATATATTTAGCAAAAAATTTAGTGTCACAAATACTTTTTTTTTTTTTTATTATCACAAGCAAACAAATGTCTAAGATTTATCTGGAATTATGTGTATTAAAGAAATTGATATATTTCTGATAACCAATTTAGTTTAGTCAAGTACTAATGATTATCTAAAAATCTATAAATAAAAAGATATGTGGCATTCTTTTGTGAGAAAAAAAAGGTGAAGTAGTAACAACCAATGGCGCCACTTTTCTCCCATATGTGTATGGAGATATATATATATATATATATACACACACACAGTACTGAGCAAAAGTATTAGGACAAGAACTATTTTATCTTTTATGAGGCATATTGACAGAAAATAAACAATTTAATTAAAATCATTTTATTTGATTTACTCAACAAATGCTTTAACAAGAAAAAAAATACTTGTTACAAAATAAATTTAATATTAATTATTTAGTATAATAGCCTTTTGCTTTAATCACAGCCTTCATTCTGTCAGGCATTGACATCACAAGCTTCTTCAATGTGTCTAATGGTATCTCCTGCCAAGTAGCTTGTATTTGTTCCCAAAGTGTGTCTTGCGAAGTAACATTAGATTTATCAATTTTCTTATCCAAAATATCCCATAGATGTTCAATAAGATTGAGATCAGGGCTTTGTGGGGACCAATTCAAATTTCTAAGTCTTCCTTTAATAAATATTTATTAGCAATTTACTTGGCTTTCACCCTGCATTTGAATTTCAGTGAGGCTTTTTAGGAAAATCACCCCCCTGTCCTAATACTTTGGCACACTACCGGTAATGTGCAAAAGTGTTAGGACAGGGGTGATTTTAAACTATTTTGATGCCTCATAAAAGATAAAATAGTTCTTGTCCTAATACTTTTGCACAGTACTGTATATATATATATATATATATATATATATATATATATGTGTGTGTGTTAAATTGTAGTGATGTTTAGTGCTATAGTTGGCATGACTGAAATAACACTGTGACAAACTTCTCCACATTTATTTACTCTCTCTCACACACAGAAAAAAAATATTGATATTTTGAGACAAGAAATTCTCATGATTCTTTAATTTATTCAAACTACTGTTCTCATTTTTGGTTGGTGTTGATGTTAATACAATGTTTCAGCCAGATAATTCACAGCCATCTTCAGATGTACACTTTTTATATCTTTTATTAGGTTATTAAAGAAATTTACAAATAGACCAAACATCCAATTGTAATTAAAAATATTCTTATCATAATATATCATTAATTCTATCAATTTCTTTTCAATCTATAAAAATTGATCGAGTTCCTATATTGCTCATGATCTTGGACACAATGTTATATTGGCATTTCAACGGCAGGAGTAGTCACTTGGTATTTGCATACATCTAAACTAATTGGAAGGGGCCAGAAGTTACCTGAAAAAAATTTATTTTCCCTAGGTCTTATTTTAACAGTGAAATTGATATGTAATAAAGTACTGAAAGCAATGATTATCCTCTTTTGGTCCCAAGTGACACAAGATGAATAGGATCTAGTTACATGACACCATCACCAACCAACAAGAAGCTCCATTAACAGCAACATTACATGAATTTGAGATCAATCTGAACCACAACAAAAAGCCATTATATCTGTAACAATACAATGAAGAGTGATATTTTGAATAAAGTTAGTTAAAACGAAGTGATCATGTCATTGAAGAGCAACAATCTTTTTACCAAAGTCAACAAAACATTAAAAATACACATTTGTTGCAGTCCTAAAAATTGCTCAATAGGCAAAATCTTGGCAAAAGTGAACTGATTTTATCAAACATTTTGAAAACAAAGAAACACATTGTAAACTTAAAAAAAAAAAAAATACAATTCAAATCTTATATTTTCTACCTATATAAACATCAGTACTATTTTTGTAGTTTAGTATAAAAAGTGTTTTTTAAGGACTTAGGTCAAACATATTTAGGAAAAACTAAATGTGTGTGCGTGTATATATATATATATATATATATATGCTATACTCAAGTTTATATAATAAAAAATTCTATTGCGATCAATAATAAATTTGTATTTTCATCTATTGCCTATGGCACATACAGGAGTTTTATTGGTTACATTAAGCATATTAAAGAAGAGAGTTGATGCAAAAGAAATGTGGCACTACAGGAGGATGCTGAGAATACCATGTACCAAGCATGTAAGCAATAACAAAATTTTGTAAAAGTAAAAACAAAAAGAATACTTATGCTTCATATTAGGAAGAGAGTTGAGATTTCTAGGGCACATAATGAGAAAAAAAGGCTTTGAAAATTTGATGCTCACAGGACAGATTGAAGGCAAGAAAGACAGTGGAAAACAACAATCTACCTAGTGAGCTTGAAGTATATAGATGGCAGAGCAAGGTTTAAGAGAGCTAACAAAAAAAAAAAAATCTAAATTTATTCAGGTGACAAAGGACAGGAAGTTGTGGAGAGCTATAATCACTTACATTCTAAAAGGAACACAGCATATAGAAGAAAATACATATCAAAAATTCCAAGAGTAAACAATATAAAATTAGTGCAATGTCAAAATATAAAAATCAAACAAATGACATTCAAAACATTTATATAGATGGAGAAGATATATAAAATCATTGATTGTGAGGGTGGGATACATTATGTCCTATAAGTCATTTCATATCAAATTATTTTTAGGATAGCATGTGAAAAATTCAAGCCATTACAGACACAAAAGTGGCCCTGAGTCAAGTGGGGACAAGTTCTGCTGAAAGCAGTAGAACAGCTTGGCATGTCTCAATATAGGCCTCTTCGCAATTTGTCCAGATCTGGATCTTTGTCAACTGTCTCATGTCAATAAAAGCAATGAGAAAACCAGCAGTCAGCACTGGGCAAGACTTGGTGGCTTGTGGAGATGTTCCCTTGGCGTATTTTGTTTGAGAAGTTGTGTGCCACCCACTGTGCTGCGCTTCCTGAGGTAGTGGCTTCACTAGTCATTACTCAGTTTTAATTCATTTCCTCCCATCTTTTTCCCTTCTGTTACCACATCATTAAGAGAACAATCAGTTAAATATTTTCCCCCATCTTCTAAACATCCTTGCCTTATTCTACAATATAATGTTTATGGTTAGAAAACTTGTTTTTATTATTTTTTTTTTATTTGAAACAAAATTCAATAAAAACTTTAAACAAAGTTTTTACAAAGGGATCACTTCATGACAAAGCAAGTATTTCAACTGAAAAGAGGAAGTTCTAACCAGACACCTCTTCACAAACTCAAGAACAGTCACTTTGTGGTAAAAGATTCTACAGGGATGCTTTCCTGAACATTAGAATATGAATTTCTTTAATTTTAGGATCAATCACCATCTATCCTTGTCCACAAAATCTTCACTTCTTAACTCTTCTGACATTCATACTTCTATTTTGAGTGTCTCTTGAGCCTTGAGTTGAATAAACTTAAATGCAAACAAAATTAAATAAGTAAAAAACAAAATTAAATGAATAAAATAAATAAGAAATTTTCTTTTTTATATTTTTAAACTGGAATAATTTTCTATAGAATTCGTAATATAACCTACATATTCCTTTCCAAGCCTAACACCAGTTCCTGTACAATCACCAAAGTGTTGAGCTTGGTCAGTGTCTAGATGAATAACCAACTGGAAATACAAGTTTCTGTAAGTTTGGATGTGCAGATGATAGATAATTGCTCAGAATTGTTCTCTTTCCTTAAGGTTTTCTTTTCTCATATTCCCTCTTATTCAGTAACCACTTGCATCTTAGTGACTTCCTTACCTTGCTTCAAATGAAATGATTAAAAAAAAAAAAAAAAAAAAAAAAAAAAAAAAAAAATGTGTAACAAATGCTATTTCTATATTTCCATATTCAAATGAAATTTAGGTACCTCACTGTCAGACTTGTTTCTAATACAGCATATATCCCACATACTTTGAGCCTTTTACCAGGCTGGAATTCATCCTGGGTATGATGGTAAACTGCATCCGACAACAAGGTCTCTGATCAGGAGGTTTTAAGAAGCATGGAAGCAACTCTTAATTGTTGTTCCCAGGAACACCCCTGACTCAGAGTAGTAGCACTTGTTAGGGTCCCAGCTATGGGTAAATAGTTAACCCCAAAACTGAGATCAAAACTTTATGAAAGTATAAAAATATTTTTTTTATAGTAAAAAGAAGTACCACGAATACATTTTTGGAAAAAAAGAAAAAATACATCAATCAAACCTGATCTACAAAAATACAATGAAACCTGATCTACAAACTGATTTCTTTCAAAGAATACATATTCTAGTTATAGAATCTTAAAAATCTTATCAGCATTAAATAACCCAACCCATTGAAGTTGATATATTGTAAAGCAAAAAGCAAAACAGATTGAAATAAGATTAGTCAAATATCAATATAACAGTGAAATGAGTTTCTTTCTAGCAAGGGATTTCTATCTTACTCCCAACTATAGGTTAATTAGTAAAGAATACTGGGCATTCTAGCCTTGGGTAACAGCAAGTCTAGAAGAATGACAACAAAATTGGAGAAGTGACTTTTCAAAAAAAAAAAAAAAAAAAAAAAGGAAGGAAGCTGTGGGAAGTCATGATCATCTATGCTTTGAAAGGATATGACATAATAAAAAAGATCTGCACCTTGAAAGACCTGATCAATGTTGCTTCAAACAGACATTTTTTTTAGAAAGCCTAAAGTTTTATTTAAATAAAAAAATAATTTAGTATAAACCATAAAGTTTTGGATCATATCTTAAGAAAAGCATCTGTCTTAATATAAAAGGGGTAAAACTTACATATGTATTGATGTCTGTCAGTTTCATGAGTTGTGAAAAAGCAAGTCTTAGATTCACCTTGGATCCAGTTTAAGTCATCATTTATCGTATGTGGAAAGATAATGTTAATCAAAAGATAAAGGTTTGAACTGATTTTCGCAGAATGGATAGCTGTTTATATATCGTCATTTATGAAAGGGGGGGGGAAAAAAAAAAAAAAAAAAAAAAAAATCAACCAACATTTTGGTCTCAGCTTTGTTGTTGTCAACAAAGAAGCAACAGTTTATTCTATGACATTATGATTCAAATATTTTTTTGAAAATCGTATCACCTCGAGCAAGGCAGTAACGCCACTGGTGTGCAGGGGGCTACATAAGAGTAAAAAAGATTAGATAGGAGGAGAGTAAAGAGAAAGACGAACCAGTTAGAAAGGAGCAAGAGAAGGATGGAAATACAGATGTGATGACAGTTCCAAAGGTGAAGAGAAAGGATATACAGGGTGGTGTAAAAAGAAGTAGAGTCAAGTGGTTAAGAGATGAGTATTGACATTGCATTTAAATTCCTGGAGGTTGTAGCCATCAGGAAAGCAAGAATATGGAAGTGCAAGAAAAGAAGATGCAGAAGTAGAACTGTCATCTGCATCTGGTTGATCTAACTGAATAGGTGAGATCCAGTTGCCAGTCTGGTTGCATGAGTAAACACCTGTTGCAGGGGCACCAGTGACTTACATTCGCTGGAGCAGAAGCCATGAAAATATTTATAGAACAGACAGAGGGAAGCCACGTTCCATCGGTGGGGAAGTGGCTAGAGCTGACCCGCCAAGTCGGTACCTATCACATTACTGATTCTCCTTTGGAGCCTGTCAAGAACACTGAGATGAACAGCAGTACTCCATGCACAAACAAATGTTTGATTTGTATATATGCAAGATGGATTCAGGCGGAAAAAACATCCTGGCCCGACACAGTGACCCAACCTTCCTAGCAGTGGATTTAGCTATTCACTCAATGTAATGGTTCAACTTGAGATCGAAAGAGTGTGTAAGGCTGAGGAGGCACAGTGTATTGGTCTCAGAGAGACTTGCTTGGTCCATACTGATAGGAGGCAGGAGAGGTTGCCTGTGATGATTGACAGACAACAGCTCGGTCTTAAATGCATTGAAATTTACAAGCCACTTCTTACCCCAATCCACCACAGAATGTAGATCCCTCTTAAGATCAGCAGCAAGGTCATGTTTGTCCACCTTGCCAGATTTCTTACTAATGTGAGAGTAAATGGTGGTGTCATCTGTGTAGATGCCTACTTGGGATTTGATTACATCTGGGAGATCATTTATGAAGATTAGAAAGAGTGTGGTGCCTGGATAGAGCCCTGGGGGACACCGGTGTTTGTGTGGTAGGATGTGGAGACATGCCCATTCAAGACAACCTTCATTATGCAGTTATATAGAAAAGATTGGATCAGATCAAGCAAGTGTCTAGTAATACCGTAACCCCATAGCTTGCATAAAAGGCCAGCATGCCAAACCCTGTCAAATGCCTTGGAGATGTCCAGAGCAACAGCACAAGCCTCACCGAACTCCAAGGGCCTGGAACATGTACTCCATGATGGTCGTTAGCATGTTGGCTAATATATAATATATACTCAGAAGGGGTGTAAAACATTATTAGAGTTCAAGGGTTGACTTTTTCCAGCAACAAAGTAATATTTGTCAATCAGTAGAAAGCATTATCTTTCTAATAACACCATAAGGTTTATACAGCACTTAGTATCTCCAAAATAAGGACTGTTTCAGTTTACCTATTATTAAGATAAATTATTATTTCAGAGTGAAATATGATGCAAGACAAATGAATTACAAAAGCTTTTTTGTTTATTATCTACCATATGTGAATCAGTTAAATCCCAAGCCGATCTCAATTTAAGAATATAAAAGCTATGCTTCTTTAATGCCTCTCAAGTCTTACATCCAAAACAGTTACTGCTGTTCATCTCAGTGTTCTCGACAGGCTCTAGAGAAGAATCTGTAATGTGATTGGTCCCAACCTGGAAGTTTGACTCCAGCCAATTTCACATCGTCGAGATGTGGCTTCCCGACGTCTCTTCTATAAATATTTTCCTGGCTTCTGCTCTGACAAACTTGGGTCACTGGTGGCCCCTCCACAAGAATTTACTCGAGAAACCAGACTGACAACAAGGTATCACCCCTTTTACAGTTCAACCTACCAAATGCAGCAGACAATTCTTTTCCAGCAGCTTCTTTTCTCATGCCTGTGGAACTCCCTTCTGTATACTTGCTTTCCTGACAACTACAATCTCTAGGAATTTAAATGCAAAGTCAATTCCCATCTCTTATCCACTCAACTCCAGTCCTTTCTGCATCACCCCGTGTATCTTGTTCTTTTCCTTTCTCTCCACCTTCGCAACTGTCTTCACTCCTGTGTTCACATCCTTCTTTTGCCTTTTCTCTGACAACCCCTGCCTTGCTTGGAGTATGTTTTGGTGAAACACACCTATTCCTCAGATAATGGACTCTCCTTCCTATATAAATAAGAGTTAACAGAAAGTTAACTCGGGAAGATCTTAGGAGTTCTTAGAAGTTCTAGAAAGTTCTTTAGAGTTCTATTGGAGTTCAGTAGAGCTATTAGTTAGCTCCAGTTTGGATATAGTTGGACTAAGGCAGTTGATATTAGTCAGCAGTTAGCCGAATACTAAGGAGTCAGCTTTCAGTGGAAGATTATCAAGTTCCTAACATTTTGGGTGCGTTAAGTCAATTAGCAACCAACATAGCATGATTATAACTTTTAGTGCAAAAACTACTCAACAGATTGACATGATTATAAAAATTATTCACAATCATCAAGCTGTAACCATTAAAATGACAGAGGAACTGTCCAAGTTGATCTGCCTAGACTTTGGGACAAGAAACCACAGTGAATGAAACCAAGACAGAAAAACATTAAGTTTAAGGCTCAAAGTTTTAAGTTCAGGATTCTCTCTCAGGGTAATATTTTAGTCAGCTAAGTATTAATTTATGAACTTGGTAGCAGTAATTGTGGGCTCAAAACCCAAAGCAGCTTGTCCAAAATCAGATTGCAGTCAATAAAGATTGTACAATAACACTAATAATTATATATAGCCTGTCATATCATGTTGGTTATGGTATTAGTTAAATATGATTTACAATAATGAGATACATTATTTTTATGTTCAAAATAAACAATATCCACAACAGAGGGATAAATTAAATGCGACTACTGCTGATGATTAAAAATCAATACCAGCTGTTTTAAAAACATCAGTTTTAAAATCAAATGAAAAGATATTCAATTTTCTGTCAGTTCTTTTTTTAAATAATAATGATGATAATAATCATCATCCAAAGGAGCAAGAAGGTTTGTTTAACGTCCTGCATCATATACGACTATTCATTAGACTGACCTTAAAATGGCCCATTTTGGTGCCTTTCTAGTTTTCCAACCATATTCTTTCACAAACCACCATTCATTTTTGGCTATTGTGAAAATATTTATATGTATGCAACATTCCTTATAGGAACTCATTATTTAAAAATAAATAAAAAAAGTGTATTATAAATTTATTTCTTTTTCTTTCTCTCTTTCAGTCCAGTTTATAACTTATTTCATTTCATTTCAATTGATCTCAGTCTTTTATCATCTCTAACCTGCATTTTTATCATTTTTTTTACATTTACAATTTCATTCAATAGAAGAAAAAAAATAGTTTAAGATCAAATACTGAAACCAAGAAATAATCCCAATTATAGGATTTCAAAAGAGTAAAACATTTTTAAATATGAAATAACTGCTTTTTACATCACTAAATTGTATTCTAATAACCTTTGTTCTTTTATTGTACTAGAAAGGTTGTCACATCCATATTTCTGTGGCATTTTAGTGTGTTGTCAGTATCCAGTATGCCCGGTTCACACTCCACCCACGTCTATTGAACAGGTGAAGAGGCTCATCCCTTGTTCCCTGTTTAGGATGTGGTTTCCGGCTTTCTCTTTTCCAATCTTTTCACTCTTACATAGCCCCCTGTGCTTCAGTGGAGTTACCGCCTTGCTCAGGGTGATATGATTTAAAAAAACAAAAAAAAAAAAAAGTTACAATTCTAAGTGAATTATATTTAACCCTTTGTTGCATATTGATTACAATTGTAACCAATATGCAACAAAGGGTTAACAATAAAGAAGTCTATATGTGAAAAAGAAAAGTGAACTGTTTACTTTTAAATATTATATCAATTCAACTATGAAAAGAACTTATGGGTTACATACAGAGAAAAAAAAAGATTAATTATGACAGAAACTGACAAAAACTTTAAAGTGATTTCATGGAGGGAAAAGGAATTGCAGCCAAAATTACAAGAGCATGATTACACAAAGGACACTTGAAAAGAGAAACAGAACCCCTTTTAATAATAGCACAGAAACAAAAAAATTATAAAAAGCCAAATAACAAATGTTTATTTGGTTTATTAAATAGATTTTTTTCTCAACTAAATTTATTGTACATATTTTCTCTTTTATTCTATCTTTTACCAACTTTCAAGTAACTTTATAATACCATCGTTCCATAACTTTTTACTTTTCTGTGAAAGGTTTTAACTTTAACATCTTCCTCACTTTTGACTTTACATTTTGCTAAATGGTTGAGGGTGATGGAATTTTTAAATAAGATTATATTATACTCTCTGTAGAACTTCACTTTTGTGGAGGTCTGGTTTGTAATTTATATCAACTTCTACTTACCAAAAATAAATTGACTAGCAGTCTACCACCCACTGATTTTGAGATCTGCTTGAAAATATATGATTGGATGAGGAGTGTTTATAATTCTGAAAGACTGGAAAATTCCACTGTCAAGGTTAAATGCAGCATCCAAGAAATTTACCCCCTTCAAATTAGTTTCAGCTTGGATGCTAAAGGTAGACTCTTCAAAAAAATCTTTCAACCTTTTCCCTGATACTGTCAATCATCATAGCGTTACACTCCACCGAAGATCATCAGTCCATCATTCCGTATCATTTCAACACCTTAAGAAAATCCAATAGAGAATCTGTCATGTAATTGATCCTGACCTAATAGCTCAACTCCAGTCATTTTCTCACCAGCATAATGTGGCTTCCTTCTGTCTTCTACAAATACTTTTATGGCTTCAGCTCTGATAAGATTGGCTCCCTGATACCTATCTGCATGAATTTACTTGAGCTACTAGACTAGCAACTAGATCCCACCCTTTTACAATGAAACCAATCAAATTTAATCCCAACTTCAACTCTAGCAGCTTCTTTTCTTGCACTTTCCACCTGCAGAATTCTCTTCCATATGCTTGCTTCCCTGACAGCTACAATCTCCAAGAATTTAAATGCAATGTCAATTGCCATCTCTTATCTCTGACTTGCATTCTTTCCCTGACAACCCTTGTATCATGTTCTTTTCCCTTTCCACTACTCTCATGCAGCACTCTTCACACCAGTGTTCTCTTACCCATTCTCTGACACCCCCTGTAACTTGTTCCTCTTTCTCATCACTCTCCTCATATGTATTCTAATAATCACCCCTGCATACAAGTGGCAGTCTGCTTTGCTTGAGGTGAAATGATTATAAAAAAAAAAAAACCCTCAGCAACTACATCTTTAGCAATAAGCTACTCCACATTACCAAGTTTAAGCTAATTATGTCAGTTATCAAGTCAAGAGTATTTGAACTGCAAATATCTAAAGATGGCATGAGTAAGTCAAGCCTAGAAGCAAAGTTAGCCAGGTAAAAGAAGCAAAGGTTGACAGCCAAAATGCTAGCTTGATAATGTTTACCTATGGACCTGTTTTGACCTCTGAACTCTGCTGTTGGTGATCAGACTTTGTAGAGAAGAATATCTTATGTTGATGCACAGTAAACAACTGATGATCATTATTTCCAAAATTCACTTAAATGCAAAAGTAAATAAATTTCAACAACTTAATTTCTCAGCACCATCATATCTACCCATGAAAAAGTAAAAATAATTACTTACTCCTCTTGATGATACAATACCCGCTTGCATGAACGCTTGACAATTCAAATGATCATCTAACAAATTGGTATATTTCTTTGCCAAATCAATAGCCCTCTATGATGCAACAAAACCAGTCAATCATAGCCTTTGTGTTATTTCACTTATTCATCATAATATATTGTGCAGAAAGACAAATTACTTTTAAGAAAAAAATATACTAATCCTCTTCAACTAACTTTTTGTTGTATTTAACTACCTACAAGCTGGTTTTGTGACGATAGCAGACACAAAGTAATTAGTGACTACTATGCTTTCGGCTGGTGTTTATGAAATTATCTCTATGTCAATACTCCAAAGCTATACAGTATTGATTTCTCACTGAAAACCAAAGTAAGCTTTTCACCATGTGTGAGTTTTCCTCATCATATGTTTATGACAACACATGGGAACTGTATCTAGCAAATCTGTTTCCAACAGAGAAATATTGCCGACTACTGATTTTCTTATAATCATTTCACCCCAAGCAAGGCAGGACCGCCACTGGTGCACAGGGGGTTACAGTGAGAGAAAAAAAACAGTACAAGGGTTGCCTAATAAAAAAAAAAAAAAAAAAAAAAAAGAAGAGGTGGATGGAATTTAGAGAGATGTCAATTGACATTTTGGAGATTGTAGCTAACAATAAGATGAGTGAAAAGGAAAGGTGAGGGAGAGCACTTCCCTATACACAGCCTTTTATTTTTAAGCCATCTATTTAGTAAATAAAAAAAAGAAAAAAAAAAAGACATGATGGCAGGAGATTCCCGCGGTAGTTTGCCACTGTTTTCTGCGGTAGACTGGTTGCCAAGGCAACAGAACCCAATCTGTCCTGTTATTTAACCCATAACTGGAGGGAAGAGACGGATTAATACTTTTCCCAAGGGTATTTGCACGTAAGTGAATGCGAGGAATTCAACTGGAATTTGAACTCGGCTCTCCAAGTTGCCATTCCGAGCCAATATCTATTGCACCACAATGCACATTTACTACCAAGACAAAAACTTCCCTAAAAAAAAAAAAAAAAAAAAAAAAAAAAAAAAAAAAAAAAAAAAAATGGAAGGAGAAGTATTTTTTTTAAAGCCTGAAAATCTTCTTCCTAATTAGTCAATTCAAAGACCAAGAAGAAGATTTCATTACATCCATTTTTATTTTCACTTTTTTTTTTTTTTTTTACTGACTTGAAATTGTCAAATATATTTCCAACAACCTGTGTGACTATTTATTAGACAATGATTTTTCTTTTACACTTAACCACTAATTACCATACATTCTACACCCACAATGTTAGTTTTCTGAAAAAAAAAAAAAAAGAAAAAAAATCACTATGGTCTTTTCATGTGATGAATGCTTGCAATTTGAGTAATTTGCATGGTTGTTTGGTTTTAACTGAAATCTTTGCTTACTCATTAATATTTCATTCTGTATAACTGGGCAACACAGCTTATTAAACAAGGAGGTAAAAAATTCTAATTATTTGAACGCATTTAAAAAACAAAAAAACTATTTCTTGACTTGTCAACTCATACAAAAGCTTTGGTAGAGCCTCAACTTCATTCAAAATGTTAAAAAAAAAGAAACAAAAAAAAAAACCAACTTATTCCTCACAAAGCTGAACTTAGACAAATTCCCTCTATTGAGCACATCTCTCTTGAACTAATTTCAAGGGTGGGGTACATATCTTCATTTTAAAATCATAATTCTCACCTATTACAAAACTAATAAATATCTACCTTCTAAAAGTTTAACTTGTCTATGTTTGTTGAAAATTGTGGAATATTCTTTCATAAATAAATATTTCTTCTATAATTGTAAATGCTAAAGAAACTGCAATAGTGCTTGACTGTCAAAATATAGGAACCTATATTCATTAAATATTATTAACAACCATGAAAAGAGTATTCTATAGATCAATAATACATTGCAAGCAAAATGTTCATAAAGATTTTATATAATCTGATTTAATCCCCCTACAAAAATAAGGAAGATTCTTATCAAATTGGGCTTCCAGTTCTTTTGAAAGTTTTTTCATTCATTTTCATAACCAATAGCCCCCTTGCTTCTTAGTGGCATTATCATCTTGTTTAGGGTGAATTGATTAAAAGAAAAAAGAAAAACATGAAAGAAACTCACTTCAGTTAATGCTGAATGTAGAAAGTTTCATTTGATAAAGAAGCATAAGATGTTAAAAGCTGGTGATGCTATTTATTGTAATGTTAAACCCTCTGTAACTGTAGAAAAGAAATGTCCTTTGAATGGTTATTATCTGATGTAGAATGTTGTGTACCAAGTCACTATGAAAGCAAATGACTGACTTGACGTGGTACATATTAGAGCGAATGAGAAACCTCAAAAAAAAAAAAAAAGAAAAAAAAAAGCTACGTAACATGTTAACTGCCAGAGGTCAATTACAAAGTCTGACATCAAACACCAATCTGATAATTGCAAACTTAGACAAGAAAATGTTTTTAAGAGTTGATTTATAGCTTCAACTTAAGTTTCAACATTGTTTTCACACTAAAAATATCACCGCAAATAAACTTATTGATGCATGCAGATAAAAAGGTATTTGAAGAGGCCCTACACAGGACAACTTTTAGTTGGCATCATAATAAAAACAGCCAACTTCAAGTTAACTTGTGCTTGGTAGTTAATGTGTTAAATTATAAAACTTCCTTTAGGAGGAAGTGATATGAAAACAGTTCAACAACAATTGAAATATGGAAAAAGAATGATAAATATGAACAAACAAAATGAAAGGTGGTATTTGTGTTTATATAGAAGGGCCAAAAAAAAAAAAAAAAAAAATTGAATTCATGAATAGAAGAGAAGTTATATCTATTCCTATGGCATCATCTATTCCCTAATTTAGGAATGAAACGTGCATTTTTATGGATGAGTAACAAACATGTCTTAATTCAACTGACTGAAAATTGCTTCCCAGCTTGATATTTTTTGTTGTAAAGTTATTGGTGTCTTTTTTTATCTGGTTTTATATAACTTAATAATATTAAGGTTAAGAGCTGTTTATTTAATCTATTCAGTATTAAATCTTATTGAAATGACAGGAGATCCAAGTATTTAATGCAGGTCATGTATTCATTTTGTTAGTGATTCTCATATCTGACATAAGTATAGACAGCACTAAGAAAATGTCGAGTTAAAAAAATCTTTAAATCTGAACACTTTTTAGGCAAAGAGTGATAACTATTACCTTGCTTCATTTAGATTAAATTCTCAATACATATATATATATATATAATATATATATATATATATATATTTAGTGTATCGAGGCAGCAGATAATTTTCTAAACATATACTGTTAAATATAAGAGACAATGAATGTCTATTATGTTTAATCATGAGCCTTCTAAACGTATTTTGGCTTTAATTTCAGTTGAAAATAAAGACAAAAATTCTCCAACATTTGGATAATTTTTTTATTAAGTTGGTTCTAAGCTTTCGGCTCACATGAGCCATCTTCAGAGAGGTTATAAAGATGGTAACACAATAACATCCACCATCAGCAACGATTTTATCTTGTGTTGACATAAAACTCCGCTAAGCAACGGCAATAGTTACCAAAAATAACAAACGCAGATCTCAAATTTGCAATGTGGTTCTATGACGTCACACCACGTGATAGCGCAAAATGACAACAGAACCATATATCCAAATGCAATGTAATATATATATGGTGCGATGGATGAACTGTCATCTAAATTGCACAAAACCAGACATATTTTAAGAGATATATTTACAGAAATTAAACAAACATATCTCGAAATACTAAAGAGGAAATTTAATCAACCATGGCCTCCAGACAACTTTGGAATCTCCTGCAACTCTTCTGGGTGTTCTCTTTGGTTAAATTGGTGAATGCAGCCATAATTCTTGTCTTCAGTTCATCTTTGATATTACAAGGAGTTTTGTTCATCAACTGTGCCCCATACATACAATCGAGGGAGTTGCTATGTCGGGAGTTAGGTGGCCAGATGTAAGGGGTGACATGGTCACAAAAATTGTCTGACAGCCACAACTGGGTTCTCCTGGTTGTGCGACATGGTACAGTGTCCTGTTGCCAGACATGGATGAATGGCAGAATAATGTCATCATCACTAGTGATCACTCCAATCACATTCATAATCATGATTTCACTCATCCAACCCTTACCAAATCTTCTATACTGTCCTCAGATTGCCACCCAAACACTAAAATGTTTGCCAAGCAGTACAGCATGCTGTTTCCAAAATTTTTAGGGGGGGGGGGGGATAGAATTGTGTCATGTTTTACTTTTTTTCACAATTAGTGCCTAACTGACCCTACTATACTAAAATAAAAAACAATGTGCATGCATGAAACTAAAAATACAAAACAGTTACAATTTATACATTGCACCATGTGTACGTGTAACCCTATTTTCAGTTGGCTGGTATGAATTTTAAGCGATTTTCAAGATAAGAGATTTCTCTAAAATTGGAGAATATAATTATTTTTGTCGGGAAAAGTAGCAGAAATGTTTACAAGCAGAAAACCCAGGTATGGAATATACTGAGTACAAAATTAATTTTAAGCGAATTTATCAAAGTGATTCTAGTCAAAACATATGTCAATGGGTTTTGACGATGTGTGACCCTAGGTCGAAATGTGGCCTTGACAATTTCCTGTGTACGGGTTTAACAGGACAGTTGATAAGAGCAGGCAGACAAATAGAGGGAGTTTTCTCCCCTTCTATTGGAGGTCGAAATCATTAAATGTAATTTTTTTCATTTCGAGCTAGTAAGAGTTATACAGTGAGGAAAGCGGAAACGTTATGCCCCTCTTTCCCACTCCAGTCGAGGTGTTTAACAAAATGCAAGACAAGGTTAGTCAGTCTGCTCCTGTGTCTTGGAAGAAGAGGTTGGAAAGAGATTTGAAAGGCAAATGGAACAATAGACTCGCCTGCTGCTACAAACGAAAAGAATATGGACAGAGAAATACTGCAAATATTATTGTGCTACTGAAATACCAGCCAACTGATATTTCTTTTTCATCATTTATTTTGACTTGCTTGTATTCTTGCAACTATTTGATATATATAAATCTACACTGTGTCGTTGCATTTTAAATCTGGTTTTCATTATATACCAATTGCTCGCATGTCTAGACCAGCCTTGTCAAATGGTAATAAGCAGTCCTGCTTTGACTAATCAAAGATCTACAAAAAAGCGTAGGCTGAATGGACGCAGCCAGGGGTCATGTTATATATATATATATATATATATATATATATATATATATATGTATGTATGACAAAGTGAAAAGTTTTCGCATGATGCATTTCATCCCTTATCAGACTAGGTTTTTTTTTATGTTATGTTAATACAACTACACAGGCACATGAGTGAGGCACTGGGAATTTTAATTTTAAAAAATTAAATAAATAATTAAAATAAAAAGTTATTTTATTTATTTTATATTTTTAATGTGTTTTGGAATTTGTGTCCAGGTTCTTACAATATTTTACCATTCTTGGTAGATCTTCTGAGATCACAACATGGTGTGTTTAATATGCAATGATGGAAACAAGAATTTAATTATAAACACGGCAACAATGTTCATACCATGTTCTGAATATAACATACACATGACTCAACATACATAAACTTTAGACATATTCAGTAACATGTAAAATAAAATTTACCCTTGATAATTGATAAAGTATATCTGAAAGTGCTCATAAAAACAAAACATTTGGATAATTCCTATATAATTTAAGTTTTGAAAAAATAAATCATAACACACGGAAAATTATATAAATAAAATTTAATATTTGGTCTGTCATTTACAATGAAATGTGCATTATATATATATATATATATATATTTAGGTATCTCCACTCATCGAAATTATATTAATCAAAAATTTTCTAAATTTAAAAAAAAATTTTAAATTTCAAATTTTTCGCCATTTTTCATTGATTGTAAACAGAAGCCAATTCTCGGTTTTAAAAACATCTTACAAAAATAAAATATACCTCGCTGACACATTATTTTCTTCAAATTACCAAATTTAAACTTACTTTAAGTTGACTTGAAACAAGAATTACTTACTGCTTGAAAAATGTTTCAAAAAGCATTCCTCAATTACGGTAGCCTTGTTATCACAGCTGTCAACACCTTATCAGCACCTTAGGAGCAGCTGACAACTGATGATTTACAGTACCCAGCCAAAGGTATGGAAGACGAATTTGGCATAAATCTTATTCATACAAATCGTTTTTTTTTTAAATTTTTAACTATGCTAAAATTAAAAATTTAACAATTTTCAGCAATTATCTAATATTTGATGAAATTTTAGTTTAGCTTTGTAGGCTTATGTTTGAAGATGTTTTATGAAAAATAAAAATTAAAATATGAAACTTTCTTTTAAAAAAATTTATAATTTAATAACAGAATGAAAATAACGGCAGAGGTAACTCAATTTATGAAATGTTATGGTACTTATTAATTTTTTATTTTTAATATCTATTTTTCATATTTTTAAGTACCTCTACAAATTGTGAATTTCAATTTTTTTTTTTAACAAAATTAGAAAATTAGGAATTAAAATGTAAAAAATGCTTTAAACTTGCAAAACAGGCTGTTGAATTTTATAAATGTCTTGAAGAGACTTGAATCAAAATCAAAGTGCAGTTTCTGTCATTTTCCATGTAAGGGGATAATCCAAAACACTTGTAATCTTCTAAAATAAATACGACCCCTATGGAAAATCGTACTTAAATGAACATATTTACACACAAAGAAAATTTTTTAAAATTATTTTTAAAATATAAGGGGTGAAAAACTTATTAAATTTTTTTATAGGCAATATAATCATCAATTCTTAACTTAAAAAAAAAAGAAAAAAAAAGGACAACAGTTCTTTGAAAAGGTTTTTAAAATATTTTAAAAACTTTATGAATTATTATAATAATAATAATAATAAAAAAAAAAAAAAATGATAATTTTATTAGTAATCGAATTTTTTTTTCAGACTATAACGTCCTTAATAATTATTTATTCCAGCAATTAAAAGCTTATCAAATTAAATTATATTAGAGTTTTATTTCATTTTTTTTTTATTTTACTCTTCGGAGCAGATTTTTGGATAGTGCCGAATAATTTTAAATAAAAGAAATGGAGGATTTATATTCCCCAATGATTTCTGCATTTAACTAATAAAAAATAATTTGCAGAAATTAAAATTTATTAAAATTTCATGAATTTACGTGGTTGGGGGGGGGGGTAATTTTTTTTTTTTAAATAATAATTTCAGAAATAATTTTATTCATTTCTGAATGTGTGCGTTGTGGTACAGTGGATATCGGCTCGGAACGAGGAAGCCGGGGAGCCGAGTTCAAATTCCAGTTGAATCCATTGTATTCACTTACGCACAAATACCCTTGGGAAAGGTATTAATCCGTCTCTTCCTTCCAGTTATGGGTTAAATAGCAGGACAGATTGGGTTCTATAGCCTTGGTCGGCAACCAGTCTACCGCAGAAAGCAATGGCAACCTACTGCGGGATAATCTTCTGCCCAGTCAGTCATGTCTCAAAAGAGACATGATCGCCCAAGAGTGTATCATGTATAGCACTTAACTGACTGACTGAAAGTTTCATTAAAATCCAACAATTATTTGATTTTTGCAAGAATTTTCAAATTAATGTTTGTCACCGAAAAAGTGAGTTACGTAAAAAAATTATGTAATCGATTGTAAACAGTTGTAAGATTTTCTGCAACGCCAACTCAGATCAAAATTTTCTGCCAAAATTTCAAACATGTTAAAAGGGATTAAAAAATTTTATAAAATAAATAAAATTTACTTTGATCTTTCCTCTTCATAATATTATAAACATTTTGATAGAAAAAGTTTGTTTTATTAAGTTTTGAACCTTTTTAATTCATACTATGCTGGATTTTTTGTGATGTAATGGAGGTACCTATTAGCATCCTCCATAATTAACCTTGGCTTTTCAGTTAACCTGATGAATTTTTGAGTCTTAAATTTAAATATTTCTAAAAACTATCATTTTTACTTTTGTTTATAAATATTGTTGCAAAATAAAATCCTTACAATGATAAAGACCATTTCAGGACAAAATGTGTCAGCAAGATAAGTTTTCCTTTTGTCGTGTGTTTGTTATTTGAAATATACAAAACATAAATTAAATCCGAATCTAAAATAATTCAAATATTAATTGAATAAAAATAAAAAATGAATTCAACATTTATTTGTTTTTATTTATTAGACATTAAATTACATAGATATATAAATTTTTAGATAAAAATTGCTTTTTGTCAATTGTTATGCTTGTAATGTCAGACCTTGTCAACATAGTCATGTTGTTTTGATAAACATATTGGAAGGACAAGTAAAAATAAGACAATATTAGTCATTTAATTTACAGCTTTGTTTTCCTTCCAGCTTTTAACTTTTCATCAACAATTAAATGCCAGTTGGAATTCACTGAGACAGCTGAGGAACCTTTTTAAGGCAATCTAGTAAAAGTTGAAGCAATAATCAAGTCAGATTTGTGAATTGCCTAAATAAAATACAGAGACATGTAAAATCAGTAACAAATCTACATTATAAATCCAGTATGTTCTTTTTTCAAGTTTTCAAGAAAATAAAAACTATTTTTTTATTTTCTTTGACCAAAATTAACCTGAAATTTTGTAAGTTTAAAACAAAGTAGCATGAAAAATTATGCAATCTATACATCTGATTAAGTGCAGACAAACAATATTTATTTTAAATTCATTTTTTGGATTTATAACAATCTTGATACGTAAGGTCAGTAAATTTATGTAAGATTCAAAACGCACGTCTTTAAGACTGTCGTATTGTTATAGCACTGTTGCCTGGCTATGCTGGCCAGTTATGGAAAAAATAAGAAATTTAAGAAATTTTTTAAGATTAATGTCTCCTGTTTTCTTAATTCCTGTTCTTTTATTGTTCTCATTAATAGCAATTTTGTTCTCATATTCTCTCACTCACTGTCCCCCACCCACCCATCTTAGTGGCTTTATTGCCTTGCTTAGGGTGAAATGATAAAAATAGGTCAATATTTTCATTTCTATCGTTGAAGTTTTTGCATTGTCATTTCAAATCTGATAACTAGCTAGCATTTATCAAAAGATGATGCAATTCTACTTTGAATTAAAATTGAACAGGATACATTTCTTTTTATACAAATATACAAACCCTCAATAGTGGCTTTGTGCTAAAAATATAAGCTAAGCTTTGTAAATAAAAAATATTTCCTTAAAATACGTTTTATTTTTTTTCTTTGAGGCTTTATGAATTTAAAAATAAAAAAAGAAAAAAAAAAGGACATTGACAACACCCAGAATTAACACCTTGTCCTGTTGTGGGGAGCAGAGGGTTAGAGAAACTTGTTTAATGAAATTATGTTTGGGGTTATGCAGATATTATGTTAATTTCTATCTAAATTTCTGGAGCAAGGAGTTATTATTTACACTGTTTACATGTAAACTACTGTCCATATTTTGGCCATTGTGACCTCTAGCCTTTATCAATTGTATGTCAATCCAGGTAACCTACAGGGAATTTTGGATTGAACCCTTTATTTAATCTTCAGTTAATAAAAGATCAATATTGCCTGTAGGTATAAGGTAAACAAAATAGCTAGCCCAGGCATTCAAGAATTTCAAGAATTTCTCCTGATTTGTGAGTAGAATCGTTTTTACTATTATATTAATGAGCTTATTGTAATTAGAGAAGGATACCTAATCACATGGTTTTAACTGACAGTATTTATAGAAGCAAGACTAAGTTATATTATAACATTATGAAAAATAACATTTTATTGTATTTGTCTGAAAATATTTAATAGAGATAAATTGAATTAGACAAAAAAAAAAAAAAAAAAAAGAAAAAAACACCAAACAGAATTTTAAAAACATATCAATCATAAAATGTAAAGTCACATTAACCCAGTGTCCTCAGGTTTTAGAACATTAAATTCATTTACAAATCACAAGAATTTTTCTTCCAACCAGGCAATGTTTGGAAGATAATTTTATTGATGAATCAATATGTCCTCACTACCTATCTAATCTAATCTAAACTTATTTATAAATGGAACTTTGTGTGTGTGTGTGTGTGTGTGTGTGTGTGTGTGTGTGTCTCTGTTACCTATAGACTCTGAAACGGCTGAACCAATTTTCTTGAAAATTGGCACAATTGTACTATAAGCATCTGCGAGTGTTCTTAGCTAGGTGTTGTGTCGAGGTACCCCCGATAAATATTGAAAAAAAAAAAATCGGGTTATAAAAGGAGTGGTCTGATTTTAATCAAATTTGATACATTCATAGACAATGACATAAGAAACGATATTCAGAAGTTTCAAGGTTGCAGTTCTTACAATAGTGCAGAAAATCGATTTTATATATATATAAAAGGCAAGATGTTTGTGTGTCTGTTTATCTGCCTGTATGTCTCTTTTTTTTCAGCCCTTTTTAATTTTTGCTTCGGGTTTGGCACTAAGTAGGTATAATTGTAGTTCTTAGTCTCAGCCATGATACCATTTACTCAGAGCACTTATTTAGCCTTCAAAATTCAGTTTACAATGAAAAAAAAAACTTATTTCATATCGATACCAGGAAATCAAAATTTGACTTAAAATTCATTTTTCTTTCAGTCTACGGTTTCACTTTAACTGGAAACAACTATTATTTTTTAGTCTTTCGTGCCAACGTCCAAAGAGTCCTCCAGGACCATGGATTAGTTTTAAACCTTTCATTACACCCAAGCAACACTTGGCTATACTGCTAGTATATAATAATGGTTTTATATAATGATTTATACCCATTATTTTTTACAGTTTTTTCTGCTGTCCTCAAATGAGGACACTGGGTTAAACAAAATCTAACAAGAAAAAGCCAGTAATATCAACTGACTGAATAAAAATAAGGTTTGTGTTTATTATCAATCATCTTGACTTGTTAGTCCTACAGTTGACTTGGAAGTTTGTTTACACTATTATCCTCATCTTTTTTGAGATCCAAAATTTTGACTGTTTCTGGCCTTCTTCAGATGATTAGAATTTCTAACCAAACCCTTTATGCCATCCACCAGGGCAGATTGTTATAATTGTAGGTGTCATGACTCTTCTGGATATCTCTGTATCAGTTATTTCCCTTTAATTCCACAAGTTCTTGTTTATCTCTACTGTAGCCAGGTATTGAACTCTCAACTCTTTGGGTCAAGTCACTGGATTACTTTCATCAAGACTTTTATCCAGGTGTCCTGGAGCTATCTGGAAGAGGTATGGCATGTGGAACTAGAACAATCTACCCTAGTGGACAAAATAAAGGTTTAACTTGAAATTCCAATCACTTGAAGGCCGGAGCATACAACATTCGAAATATCATGAATATGGCAACAAAGATGAGGATAACAGTCCAAATAATGTAAATAATTACAATACCTCATCTTAAATACAGAAAAATAAAGCTTAGTGTGTAACTTATTTTAAAAAGGAATTCAAAAATTTACACACACACAATCAGAAAAAAAAATTCACAATACTTATCAAGGACTAATTTAAAGTTTCATATTTCACTTATCCAGACCAGAAAATATTGTCTGCATCCTGACATGCAGAATACTGAATTGATCATTGATAAGTATCCCAAACATGTAATATTTTTGATATAATAATTATCGCTCTAAATATCTATTGAGCACCTTGATAAAATTCTGCTCACCCTTTACATACATTAAAGTACATAATATCACATGATATTAGTAAAATTATTTCATTCATTATAAATGAATTGGGATCAAGTATAGATCAGAATCCAACAGATAAGAAACATCAATCTACTATTTTTCACTTTCATTAAAGCTTCAGAGAAGGAGATATGAAGGAAAAAAGAAATTCTGGTATTTTTAATTATTTTTATTTTCATTGCTTAATCAAGACTCATGTGCATATGACTTGTTAAACTAGCATTAGTGCAATCTATGATATTCTGAATTCAAGGTGAGGCAATACACTCTTTCAAAGTTTCAAGAAATCAACAGATTCCAAGCCTGACTGAAAAACCATAAATATTGCTTTATATTTGTTTATGGTGCAGTGGATATTGGCTTGGAACAAGAAATTGGGGAGCCAAATTCAAATTCTAGTTGAATTCCTTATGCACAAAATCCCTTGGAAAAGGTATTAATCTGTTTTTTCCCTCCAGTTATGGGCTAAATAACAAAACAAATTAGGTTCTATAGCTTTGGCTGGCAGCCAGTCTATCGCAGAAAGTAATGGCAACCTACTGCAAAATAACCTTCTGCCCAGTTAGTCAGGTCTTTTTTGAGACATGATCGCCCAAGTGTATATCATATATGGCACTTAACTGACTGACTGATAATAATTCTAGTTTGTCTATATAAAATCAAATGATAAAGTATATATTTGTAAGTGTGAGGGCATATATATAGATATAGATATATATATATATAATGATGATGGACTCCCCCGCCAATTTTGACGTATGAGCATCTCAAAAACTAATTCCAGTTTCGGTGTTTATGTCTTTCATGGGACTTGAGCCCTGCCAGTGACTTGCAGGCGTGACCACAAGCCGTGCACGAAAATGTATTCAATGAAATGCTACTTGGTCTGGCAGCTACTTCTTTCCTCTTGATTCTCTGAGCTTTTGTACTCTTTTCTGATTCAAAAACTTGTAAGTCAATGTGACACATCAATCTCCATAGTTTCTTGTTGGAAGCAATTTGTTCAAAAGTTGACAGTGGAATGTTAGTTGCTGTCAGATTATATTTAAGTTTATCCTTGTACCTCAGCAATGGGTGGCCAACACGCCTTTTACCATGCTGAAGCTGACCATACAAACGTATTTTAGGCATTCTATCGTCACTCATTCTGACAACATATTCGACCAAACGCAACTGACACTGTATAAGAAAAGTTTCAATTTCACTGACACTACACTTTGCAAACAGATCAGCCTGTCCTTCAGGATAAATCCACATATTGAGCAAAGGCAGCATTTGTGAAACACATCCAACTGCACGACATGTGAGTGGTAAGGGGTCCAAACCTCAGCACCGTACAAGAGAGTTGTCAGGTTTCCAACTTTATATCCCTGTCATTCCACAAGTGGTGCTGAAGTTTACCAAAAGCTGATGTTGCCTTCGCTGTACAATTTACAATCTCATCGTCAAGAGATCCGTTTGAGTTCACAATGCTACCTAAATATGTGAAACACTTAACATATTTCAAATTCTTCCCACCTACTGTTATGCAATCATCAGGAAAAGAATGAACTGGAAGATTTTGTTTCACACCATATACTTGCTTTTGATGAGGAGGCGGCTGATGAACTACTTCAGTTAATACTTATGGTGAGTCCAAATGCTTTACTGGCTTCAGAAAACCTATTTACAAGTTCCTGCGCTTCAGCATACAGCATTCAGCGATCAAAGCAGCATCATCAGCAAATAGCATGTCATGTATCATTTGGGTTCTTAGCAATGTTTTGGCCTTAAATCATTGATGGTTAAATAATCCACCACTAGTACGGAATTGGAAGTTTACACCACCATCGAAATCACTGTAAGCATGCTGAAGCATCACCAAAAAAATTTTTTTATAAAGACATAAGTGTCGAAACAATATAGCTCCTTTTGTACTGATATTATAACATATTTATATCTTATTTAAAATTTATAACGCATACATGCACACACATTATTAAAAAGTAATTAATTTCACATTTTCGCAACACAGAATTTTCTGTTTCAGAATCATATTTTTGCTCTGACTCCATCTTCAAGTGATCATTTTTGGGGTGACTAACAGAAAAATTTGAGGGTTTTTTTTAACTTACAAGGTATAAATAGCTTCTAGTTAGGACCTTGGAAGTCAAAAAATCATTCACTTTTTCCTGTTAGTCATCTGAAAAACGACTGCTTAAAGATGGAGTCATAGTAAAAATATGATTCTGAAACATGGGAAATTTTGTGACACAAAAATGTTAAATTAATTATATTTTATAATCGTGTGGCCACAAGCAAGGCATTTTACTGCCACTGTTGAGCAGGAGGTTACATAGGAGGAAAGTTATGAGAAAGAGTGACAGGTTACAGGGGTGTCAGGAAGAGGGTAGAAGGATGAGAATACTGATAAGAGTGGAGTGAACGAAGAAAGGCGCATGAAAGAGAGAGGATGCAAGTTAGTGAGATACAAGATGACTATTGACCCCAGTGATCATAATGAAGAGTTTGGTTCAAAATTCCTAGCACCTTTTTGATTCTGGAGCAATGGCAACCTACTGTAGGAAAAGGGCATCAAGCAGGAAAGCTCAGAGAGAAGCCATATCATATGAGTGAGAAGACAGGTCAGGATTGATTACATTACAAATTCTTCTTTGAATTTTGTCAAGGATTTGGAGATTTATAGTAAGAGCACCAAATCAGATATGGCAGCAGTATACTAAGACAAGGCCAGATTAACCTGCAGTAAGGGCCAACAGCCTGTCATAAGGGGGCCCTAAATTTAAAAAAAAATAATGTAACTATTAAATCATAACTTATCAACATAATGATAGTTGATTTACTAAGCGATGTTTAGATGTCGCACAAGGCCGAAAGTATAGGGTACCCAGTGAGGATCGAACTCACTACTCAGTTGTAATAGGTTCTAGAGAGAGACAAGCTTGCTAACCATTACACCACGTCGGGGTGCCCAATTATCAACATAATAATAGAGTAATAAACATGCCCACAATAAAAGTGTCAAGAGGAGGTTTCTTCCTATGATACCAATTTTTTTAACTACTTTTGAAGGTTGTGAGTTGTGGTGCAGTGGATATTGGCCCGGAACGAGAAATCAGAGAGCAGAGTTCAAATTCCAGTTGAATTTGCTACATCAATTTATGTGCAAATGCCCTTGGAAAAAGATATGAATTTGTCGCTTCTCCCTCCAGCTATGGGTTAAATAGCAGGACAGATTAGGCTCCACAGCCCTGGTTGGCAACCAGTCCACCGCAGAAAGCAATGGCAACCTACTGTGGGAAAATCTGCTTAGTCATGTCTTGTAAGAGACCTGATTACCCAAATGTGTATCACATATGGCAATTAACTAACCATTTCTGTAACCACCACAACAGAAAAATTCCAGACCAATGCAAAGGTTCACCAGCATTGTCACATATTTAATTCATGCTGATAACAGAATATTATTATTACCTTGTTTACTAACATTATCTGTTAGGATTCATTTCTTTCTTTACAATAGAAAGCCGGACAATAGTTGCATGGATATGCTACACACAATTTAAATATTCCTTTTTTGTACATATTTTTTTCTCTTTAAATACAGCCATGTCCAGTTAGAAAAATCCCAAATAGTATCAGCTAGGAAACAGATTTGGCACAAGCATTATCAAGCAGAAACTTAGCCATTCTATCAGATGAAAGAAAAAAAAAATGGCAGATGGCAGACCTGAAGGAGACTACCACCACCCTTAAATTCCTTGTTCTTCACCTCTTTTCACTTTTTCACCACATAAAGCTTCCAATTGACAAAAGAAATTTGGAAAATTTCAATATTCAAACAATCCGTGGTGGGGGGGTCTCAGTCTCCCATACAACGCTATAGCAAATCAATCCCCCATTTTGGAACCACTTGCGTGTGTGGGGGGGGGGGGTCGCTTTGCTTATGTTTTTTTATTTTTGATGAGTTCTTGCCCTTGCTTTTTTTAATTTTTCAAAAATTTTCTTTACAAAATTTTTATTAAAAATTATTTTTCCCATTTAGACTAGAAAAATAAAAGTAAAAGTTAAATTCACTTGGACTATTCTAAAGAGCTTTTGACAAGGGAAGTGGACATTTTATCATTTGAACCAGACATATACAATATGAACACACAGACATAATCTACATAAAAAATATAGTTTGAGTTTTGTTTAATGGCATATCAACCACTGTGGGTTATTTAATGCCAAAGATGTAAGTTTTTAAGATTTTTTTATTATTATTTTTTTTATTTAAGAAAATTGAAGATGCCTTCCAGTTTTGTATTCAAAAATGTATTGCTGGTAATAATTTTTTTTCCTTCAAAAATGTATTGTTCATCATATTTTTC